>PVIU01000032.1:67900-454955 GCA_004026605.1 Ondatra zibethicus | reverse complement strand
CACTTTAGCTCACCCTGCGCATTTCAGGGGACGCAGCGGCCCAGTGGTGGTACAGGAAGGGAATGTTCCCAGCTGCCTCAGAGTAGCTGCTGACTTAACTTAATGATGAAGTAATTAGCTGCCCATCTCTCTTCTCTAGGGAGTACAAACAGTTTTATAAACCCCAGGCCTACAGTGACCTGGCAGACAGACAGTAAACAGTTTACCCCAGTAGGGAGGGAGTGTGTGCTGGATGAGGTGGGGGATGGGAGGGCATTAAGGGGACTTGGAGACCAGGAGGTAATTATCCCTCCAGGCCTGCAATTTAACTTAGCCTTGGAATAAATCCACTGGCTGACCTCTTTGTCCCTGCTTCTCCCTCAGCTCTGAGCCCACACCTTGTATCTGACCACTCCCCGGGTCTGACTTTCTTCTGTACCTGCCCAGGAACTCACTAGCCACTGCTGGAGTTCAGAAGGTGGGGACACATTCCTCCACGGGCCACGTGAGACTGTTTATAGAGTGCCCCCAAAGGTCCGCGTCATAATATGATGTTTTGTGGGTTCTGCAGGGACTCCTGGTGTGGTGGGCAGGAGCTCTACGTGGGCGGCATCCACAGCCCTAAATGTGATGTGTAAATTAATGAGATCAATGGAAAGATCTGCGATGAATAAGAGAGTAATTTTCATTCATTCATTCATTTGTGGCACATGCACCACATGCACACGCAGTACATGTTCACGTAGTATGAGGGTGAGCACATGTGCAAACATGTTCCTATGGAGGCCAGAGGCCAGAGGCCTTAATGTGTTTCCCTCATTCCGTGTCACACCCCCACCCCACCCCCATGGTTTGTTGTTTTGGGTACAAAGTCTCTGTCTGAGTTCCTGGATTGAGCTAGCCTGTAGAGTTAGTTAGTAAGCCCCAGGGATCAGCCTACCAACTCCTCCCCACACAGGCATTGCCCTGGGGCCACCTCCACCAGGTTTTGTTGTTGATTTTGAGACGTCCAGGAATTCACTCTGTAGAGCAGGTTGACCTCGAACTCACAGAGATCCTCCAGAATCTGCCTCCCTAGTGCTGGTTAAAAGTGTGTGTGGCCACGTGGCTGACACACCCGTACGGGTGCTGAGATTCACACTCAGATCCTCACCTTCACACAACAAGCCCTTTACCAAGAGTCAGCTCCCCAGCTCCAGTTTATTCAAGTTTGGTTTAAGATAGGAAGGTTCACCACGTCCTCAGCTGGCCTTGAACTCCTGTGGTCCTCCTGCCTCAGTTGCTGGGACTTCAGGTACTCCTGGCTAGAATAGTAAATTTAATGCTAGAGATAGGAATCTTATCCTTATGACTTCAGCTCTTATGACCTTGATCCTCACTCTCTAAATCCCAACTGTCACCCATCAAACTACCTCCTGGCTGTGACAAAAGATTATTTTGGGGCCCATTTGTGAACACATTCCATTTAGTATCATTTGGCATTATTATTACTTATGACTCCTGCTTTTTCATTTGTGATTGGGATATTACAGTGTTTCACTTTGAAATACTTTTGGACCAAGTTAAAGAAGAATATGGCCAGGCATGGTGGTACACACCTGCACTGGGAGAACTTGAAGCAGGAGGATTTCCAATCTGAGGTCAGCTCCACCAGTCTTGGGAACACCAACACCAAAGACCAGGGCGTAGGTCAGCGGTAGAGCACTTGCCCAATATGCCCAACCCCTGGGCTCCAGCACAGGAGGAGGAGGAAGAGGGAAAAGGGGAGAGAGGAAGGAAAGGAGGAAGAGGAAGAAGAGGAAGTAGAGGAGGTGATGGCAGATGTGGTTTGCAGAGGTGACAAGACTCTATGAAGAGCTGCTTAGGCAGGAGATCTGCCTGTGCTCTTGTCCCCAACCCAGGCAGAGCCATCCTCCTTCTCCTCGTTAGATAAATGGAGTTCTCTCTTCCCAAAGCGCACCCTACTTCTGAAAAGACATCCCCACCTCCCTACACCTCTCACCCCCCACTGCCACCTCCCCATCCCCCACCCCCACTTCTCAGAAATATGACCTTGACCATTCCGGAACTCCCTCCACGTTCATGCCAGGATCACGTCACCAGCTGCCGAGAGCTGAGCTCTGGAGGCTCCAAGGAGCCAGCTGAAGGGAACCCCTTCTGAGGTCCTGAGTTACTTTGGTGTCAGGGCCTGGCTTTCCACATAAAGACACTGAAATTGTGTTTTACAATTTTGTGGTCATCAAGTTGAGTCATTCTCAATTCAGCTCACTTATACATTGACAACACACACACACTTATTTCAAGACTGTGTGTGTGTGTGTGTGTGTGTGTGTGTGTGTGTGTGGTGTTTTGTTCTTGCGTATGAATGTGAAGGTATGTGTACCCATGAGGGACACTGGGTGGTTTCCTCCACCACTGTCTACCTTACTACCCTGTGCCAGAATCTCTTGGTGACGTAGGAGCTGTTTCCACAAGGTTGACACACTCCCATTCTTGGGGTCCTGCCTCTCTCTGGGCCCTGCCCCACACTGGGGTCACAGGCATAGGCAACCATGCAGTTTTTACATGGGTTCCGGGCGATCTGAACATAGGTCCTCATGATTACAGAACAAGCCCTGTTACCCACTCGGCCATCTCCCTACCATCTCTGTAGGTTCTGATGAGAGTAAAGCTTCAGGATGGGTTTGCTGTATAGAATGAAAGGCAGGCCTGGGCATCCCAGACCAGCATTTCTGTACAGTTCCTTTAATGTCCATAAGCTACAAGACGGGTTCTCTTAGTCCTTGCTTATGAGCAACGAAAACAGGGCCCAGAGAGGTCCAGCAATGTGTTCGACCTCACACAACCTGTGAGCACCATCCGGAAGACCTGGTGCTCTGGTCCTTGTCACCTGCAGAATGCGTGGGGGTTAAGAGTATCTGGGTATGTCAGTGGTCGCTCCCACCCCTCTGGTGGTGAGATGACCTCAGAACCTCTTGAGACACCAGGCACCTTCCTCCAAAGCTCCCACTCTCTCCCACATAGCAGGTGCTCTAGACTTCTTGCTTCTATACTGTTGAAAGGGAGGGAGGGAGGGAGGGAGGGAGGGAGGGAGGGAGGGAGGGAGAGAGGGGAGAGGGAGAGGAAGAGAGAGAGAGGGAGAGAGGGAGGGAGGGAAGGAAGGAAGGAGGGAGGGAGGGAGAAGAAGAAAAAGAGAATTTTGAAGTTTGTATATTCTTGTATACACCAGAGCCACTCAGACTTACCAGGCGGTCCCCATTCCCTGGTCCCCATCCCCTTGCAGGCTCCTCAGTGAGGCAGGCTTGACAAGCACCACCCAAACAAGTCATCAAAGCCATCCCAGTCCATATAAGCTACACTGAAATCTCCAACAATTGTGACCTAAGACAAAGCTTCCACCAGGAAAAGAAAATCCAACTGAGTTAGCAGTTTGCAGACCAGGAGCTTCTTGAATTATACATGGGCAACCCCCCACCTCCTCCCGAAGGCGACTGTTGGAGCCTCAAAGAGAAGGCGGTTAATTTCGGTCCCTGGCATTCTTCGAAGACACTTGCTGGAGACAGGGCCCCCACCCCCACCCCAGCAGAGTGGTGGTTGCCTCCAAATCCATTGGGGGATGCTGGGTGTTGGATGCCTCAAATAGTTTCCAGCTGCCAGCAGCAGGAATGCTCTTCTCCCCTCCCATTGTAGCTAAAAAGATCTAGAAGGTGGTCCTCTGTATCTTGGAGGCGGGGAGTCTCTTTCATGGGCAGCTGCAACAGAGACTGGGGTGACATTGTTCCCCTTCCTGATTGGGAAGGGGGAAAGTGCTGAAATATTCCACATCGGAGCAGCGTGCATCCAGGGTGCACCAAGACTTCTCTCTAGGACCACAGTTCCAGGTCAAGATGGCCTTGACACTTGGCGGTACCAGTGAGGAGAACGCCAGTCTTGGTGTGTGTCATGGAGAACCAGGCCTCTAATCACGGAGCGCACCTCCATCCAGAAGGACTCCCTGTGGCTCTCTTCTTTCTCTGGGTCTGCTAAAGAATGGTGGGTAAGGACATCTGAAGGCTGTGAACTGGCTGTGGCCACTGGGTCAGAGGTTCACAGTGTAGGCCACTTGTGACAGTCATGAGGCACTGAGAAAGTTACTGTGACTCTCAGATTCTCAATTCCCCATCTATATACCGGGTTGAGAGCCTCATTAAAAAGGGTCCTGGATGGTCGTTTTGTGTGTGTGTGTGTGTGTGTGTGTAGACAAAATGGTTTTGTTTTTTTGTTTGTTTTGTTTGTGGACAGGATCTAATGGAGTTCAAGCTGGCCTGGAACTTTCTATGTAGTTGAGGTTATCCCCGACTTCCTGATTTTCTTGCTTCCAGCTCTCAAGGGCTGGAATTACAAATATAAGCTGCCATGTCTGGCTGAAATGGATTTTATTTTATTTTTATTTTTTTTTAATATTTATTTATTTATTATGTATACAATATTCTGTCTGTGTGTATTATGTCTGCAGACCAGAAGAGGGCACCAGACCTCATTACAGATGGTTGTGAGCCACCATGTGGTTGCCGGGAATTGAACTCAGGACCTTTGGAAGAGCAGGCAATGCTCTTAACCACTGAGCCATCTCTCCAGCCCCTGAAATGGATTTTAAATGCTCAATGTCGGGGGGGGATTTAAAGTGCTCAAAATGGGGACAGTTCATTAAGTAGGGCCTGTAATCCTAGCATTTAGCAGGCTGAAGCAGAAGAACATAAAGCTTAAGCTTACCTTGGATGCCCCTCACGGTGTTGCATGCCTTTAATCCCAGCACTCAGGAAGCAAAGGCAGGCCAAAGTCTGTGAGTTCAAGGTCAGCGTGGTCTAAAAAGTGAGTTCTAGACAACCAGAGCTCTGTAGAGAGACCCTGTCTTGAAAAACCAAATAAACAAACAAACAAAACAAACAAGAACAACAAAAAAGCCAACCAAAAAGATTCGTTTAGGTAACACAGGGAGACTTGGATTCAAAAGTAATCATATAAACAGGGAGCAGACCAAGAAAGAAATTAAGTGACGTTATTTGTATTTAAGCCTGTGTGTGTGTGTGTGTGTGTGTGTGTGTGTGTGTGTGTGTGCAAATGCGTGCATCAGGAGCAGAGAACCTACGTGGAAACCCAAAAAGTGCAAATACTTCATTATTTAGATTCGAAAGCTGTTCATTAAGCAGGAGGAGAAAAGCTGACCTCCGAGTCTGAAACCTTATCATAAGTAACGATCACGATTAGAAGACCAGGGTGAGTGGAGCAGCCAGTGGCTGTGAACCTCGGGGAATCAGGAGGTCACTGCTCAAGCCCTGTTTATTTACCTCACAGAGAGCTCTTAGCACATCAGAAAGGTATTTAACCCTCACCCCAACAATTGGAAGAGTAGATCTGGATGCAGTGAATTACCCCGTCCTGCTATCGCAGGCAGATGTCTGTCAGTTAAATAAAACAAATGCCGAGGGCCAGGGGATGTGGCTGGGTAAAGTACCTGCTGCACACATGTGAGGACCTGAGTTTATCCAGCACGTGTGTAGGAACCCGTGTCGCTTTTACACAGGATCACTGGGAGGTGGAGGCAGGAAGGGTCCTGGCACTAACTGGCCAACAAGTTCAATGAGAGACGTTGTCTCAGAAAACAGGATGCAGAGCAATTGAGGCACGTGCCTGACATTGACAGTGACCCACATACACGCGCGCACACACACACACACTCACGCACGCACACTCGAAAAGCAATAGCTAAGACCTGCCAGCAAGATCAACCCAGGGTCAGCTTGCACATTTGCTCGTGATTGGCAGGCCCTCTTTCTTCATGGCTTCGATGACACGGGGACTCTCCTGCCTTTCTGCTGATGTCCCTAACCCAAGTCACACACAAGCCTCTTTTTTGCCTCTTGCAGGTAAAACATGGCTCAGCAGCAGCTATGGCTGGAGTTTATCTGGTTAACTTTCTCCAGTTTTTGACTTAAAACTATTCTTCAAGGCAGCTGGATATAAACTATAAAAAGCCACAAAGATAAGGATTTTATGATTGGGCTGTTTCTTTTCTCGTTATTTTGACAAAATACTGAACAAGAGCAACTGGCTGAAGGAAGAGGCTATGGGGCTGGCAGTTGGAGGGTATGGTCCATCGGGGTGGGGGATGAGAGGCATGGCGGCCTCAGGCAGCTGGTTACATTATTTCCACAGTCAGGAAGCAGAGAGAGAGAGAGAGAGAGAGAGAGAGAGAGAGAGAGAGAGAGAGAGAGAGAGAGGAATGCTGATGTGTCTGGGACCACAGCCCATGGGAAGAGGCCACCCATGTTGAGGGTGGGTCTTCTCACCTCTAACAGAGTAGACACTCCCTCATAGGCACGCTCAGGGTCTGTTTCCCAGGTGGTTCTCCATCCTGTCAAGTCGACAATCCATAACAACCACCATAGTGACCACCCTACTTGTCCAGGGCTGAGGGATTCTTCTGGAATGTAGAACCACTCAGCAATCGGAGATGGCCAGTCACCCTCCCCCGAATGCCTCCCTGTAAGCGTGGCAGCCAATCCCAAGAGTGACGGGGTCAAAATTAGTTTGTGTCTCACCCCCAAAGCTCTCCCACTTGCCTCTGCTTGGCAAAGCAGACTGTGAACCTATCAACAGCAGAAAACGGCACATTGAGGGGGCTGTGTAAAAGGGGGAGCCTGTGCAGATAGATACAAGGCACTGTAACTCCAGCCCCAGCCATTTCCCTCCCTTCCCAGAGCTGGTGTATAAATACCCGTGCGTGTGCGTGTGTATACATTTCTTGACATATTGACGAAGCCTCAGTTTGCCAACCTTCGGGGCATAATGTGGGAACTATTTTCCCCCTAATCTGCCGTAATGACATGTTTTATTATGCTATTTCAGGCATTTCCAGTGCTTTTGCTGTTTCATGTTTTATGTATTTTAACTAATGCTTTAATTTTAGTACACTGTGCCCTAAGGGGAGCTCACAAAGCTCACTTTGGAAAATCAGCGGGGACTCTCGGAGAGGGCAAGGGATGACTCTATCCATACACAGTAGGGAAAAAGCGATGTCAGAGGTAGGCCAGGGGGGCTTGAGACTTCGTTTCACAGCATAGGTGCGTCCAGCCAGCGACCCTCAGGCAGCATGTGTCCTGGATACCTGTGACTCCGGCGCTACACATCTGTAGAGAACGGCACCATGTCCCAGTGTCAAAAGGCTGGGCGCCCTCGAGAGGATGAACCTGCCCTGTTGTTTGAATGAGCCCTTCAATTTACAGTTGCAGAGGCATCCCCACAGGGATAAAATGACATATCTGGAGGTGGGACCTTTGCAGAGTCACTAGGATTAAAAGAGGCTACAAAGGTGAGCCCCGTGATAGCATGGGTGGCTTTATTTGAAGAAGAGAAACTAATGTGGTGGCACACACCTGTGATCCCTGCACCCCAGAGGCTGGAGAATGAGGCATGTGAGTTTGAGGCTAGCCTGGGCTACATGGTGACAGCCTATCTCCAGGAGGAGGAGGGGGAGGGTGGAGACAGTGACTTCACAAAACTTTATTATAAAATCAGCAGAGGATAGAGAGAAAAGGGAGGTGGAAGAAGAGAAAAGGGGAGGAGGGAGAAAGAAGAGGAAAGGAGGAGTGAGACGGAAGAAAGGAAGGAGAGTGGGGAGGAGGAGGAAGATGGCTTCCTCCATGTTAGGCTGTACCCTAAGGCCCCCACCATATGCTCGTGCCACTCACTCTCTTGGACTTTCCAGTCTCCAGACCTGCAAACTTCCATGCTTCATAAATGGTCTAGCCTGTGACATTTGGTTGTAGCATCAGCAAGTGGACTAAGTCTAGCATTGCTTGAGGATAGCTGGTCTCCATCCCAAGGCGGTAAATGTCGCATAGACTGGGCTGATCCTTAAGGCTATGAGGCATATTTCCGTGTGCCACAGGGCAAGCTCTGTGTTTGGAACCCCCTCTTCTTCACCATTTGAATCTCAGGGAGTCATTTGAATCCTCCTGAGTCTCAGTTTTCTCATCTGGGAACTGGGCTGAGGCATCCGAGCCCCTGTGAGGAGCCAGGGGATGGAGATGCCTAGGGTCTGTGTCCCAGCACTCAGAGTGACTGGGGAGGTGGCTCAGCAGCCACCAATTGTTCCCCTGTTCAGTGGCTCCCTGTTCTCCAGTCAAAATTGAGAGTCATCTTCAAGGGTGTTCGTGAAACCTGCCTGTCCCAGCACACCTAAGCTCCTCCCTTGAGAGGAGTCCTGTTCCTTCCCCTTCATCCTTTCCTCCCCACATCCTCTTTTGGGAAAACTCCTATTCACCCTGCCAAGCCCAGTTACCCAGATGTCCCCTAGTAAACTGTTTACGGAGTACTTTGGCTGGGACGCTATCCCTCCCCCATGTGGAAATTTAGATCCCAGTGTAACAATATTGGTAGATGTGACCTTTCAGAAGCGACTATGGAACTGTGGAAATGGCCCAGTAAGCAGAATGCTTGCCAGGAAAGCATCAGGATCCGAGTTTAATCACAGAACCCACATAAAAAGCAGGGTGTGGGTGTCTGTGTCTGTGTCTATGTGTGGTGTGTATGTGGTATGTGTAGTGTGTGTGGTGCATATATGTGGTGTGTGTATGTGGTATATGTGGTGTGGGGTGTGTGTATGTGGTGTGGGTGGTGCATGTGTGTGTATGTGGTGTGTGTAGTGTGTGTGTGTGTGTGTGTAATTTCAGTGTTAGGAGGCAGACACGGGGATCTTTGGGGAATGCTGATCTGCCAACCTAGTCTTATTGGTGAGCTCTAGATTAATGAGAGACCCTGTCTTAAAATCCAGGTGGATAGGTCACTCCAGGCTGACCTCTGAGCGCCATATGTAAGCGCACACATGCACACACATACTACACACCACTCTTGTTAGAAAAGAAACAATACTAAAGAGAGGTGGCTAGGTTGTTTAGAGGGATTAATTTCACAAGAGAGGGGGTTTGTTTCTGCAGCCATGGGGTGTGATAAAGTGAAGTCACACCTTGTCACATGTCTTTTCTGTCTGTTCTATCATGCTATGATGTAACATAGGACCCTCAGCAGATATAGCCCCCTGGTCCTGGACCTCCACCTCCATAACTATGAGCCAAGTAAACCTTTGTTCTTTGTAAATGACGCTGACCCATGTCGTCTGTGATAGCCGTAGGATGGACACCCTGACTTGACCACTGCATCTCCCAGCAAGTGACTGAACAGTGAGCAAGTTTGTTGAGCAGAAAAATCTTTGCTGCCTGTTTCTGCCACCTGGCTGAGAGTCACCTGAAGATGTATTTCAGACCCTGGAGATGTGGTGTCACAAGTCACTGAGAGATGGGTGCTGTCGCTTTTTCTTCCCTTGATCAGAAGCAAGCAGGTTACAGCCCAAGAGCCAGTTAATGGTTTTTGTGAATAAAGTTTTATTAGACAGACCAATGCCCATTCATTTATCCATAGCTCATGTTTCTGGGACAAAGTTGAATGGTTGCTGTGGGGACTGTGTGATAACAAACATATTTACCATTTGGCCCAGAGCAGAAAGAGTGTTCCAACCCCAGCAAGTCAGGACAAAGAGCTAATTCAGAGACACTTAGCAACTTGCTCTAGGGACATCAGCACATCTAGGAGAGCCTGGCCTGCAAACCTGGACCTTAATACCCTAAATACCGCTCTTGCTTTCTTCTGGGCTCTCCTTCCTTGGGGCTCCCCTTCCATGGGGCTCCCCAGTGTTGCCGCCTACCCTGGTCTCCAAGGCAGCAGCTGGCAGCAGGGCTGGAGAAGCTGCTTCTTAAAGAATGCAGCTGCAGGCTCACTTTCTAAGCACTCGCTCATAAGCCAGTAGCCCAAGATGAGGGTCCCTTAGTTAACTGCTCAGCTGGGCCCCATTTAGGGGGGGGGCTGTCTCGGGCACAAAACAGGCTTCTCTCAGGGCTTCGGGACCACCCCTTGAGGAAGGACACAAAATTTCCCCGCCCCACATCCCTACATCTAGGCAGCTCCGCTGAGCCCTTCTCTGGCCCATAAGGATCCCAGCACCCCAGTTTGGGGCTCTCACCCTGCCCCACCTTTACTGCAAAGGACAGAATCCTTTCTCGCTTCCTCTTTAATAAAGCTGTTCTATGCTCCGTAGTACACTCCCCGCTTCACCCCCGCGCGCACATTCCTGCCTTCTGAGTCCTCTCCTTCCCGAGCTGTAGGAAATGTCTTAGATTCTCTCACTGGGGTGTAATGGTTAAATTGCTACCAGCTGATTAAATAGCGGCAGCCCAGGCTGTAATCCTTAGCATCCAGGAACCCGGGAAGGCCGGGCCCAGCGCCCTGCTTAGCCCCTCTGACCCCTCCTGGCACCGCCCAGCTTCCCTGCTTTCATTTATTCCAGCTGTTAACGGAATCCTCTGGGAAGCCAGGGGCCAAGCGAGGAGGGGAGACTGGAGGGGAGGAGGGAGGAGGAGAGGAGGATGCTTGGTTTCAGCCATTCAGGCTCAGCTCCAAGAGTGTTGGCCCCCAGCCCTGCCGCTACAGAAACCACACACACACACACACACACACACACACACACACACTCACATGCAAAGACTCACCCTGCATGTTAGCTCATTCTTATGCACACAGACACCTGGCACATGGGTTCACACCCTAAAACTCCTCTTTCTCACTGGTTGAGTGAGGACCAGAAGTGAGCCTTCCCTTGCCTACCCTGCCCCTTCCTCTTAGGGACTCCAATTTCTTTTCTTTCTTTTCTTCTCTCTCTCTCTCTCTCTCTCTCTCTCTCTCTCTCTCTCTCTCTCTCTTCTTTCTTTCTTTTCTTTCTTTCTTTCTTTTTTTTTTTGGTTTTTCGAGACAGGGTTTCTCTATAACTGTGGAGCCTGTCCTGGCACTTGCTCTGTAGACCAGGCTGGCCTTGAACGCACAGAGATCCACCTGCCTCTGCCTCCTGAGTGCTGGGATTAAAGGCCTGTGCCAACACCGCCTGGTCCCCTCCCCTCCCATTTCTAACCTTTCCCACCCAAGCAGGGAGGGATCGAAGAGCCTCCACTCTGTCAGATTTGGAGTCAAGAACATCAGAGCTGTCTTTTGGGGGATGGTAGGATTTGAAACCGAGCCTTGCTGTGCAGCCCAGACTGGTCTTGAACTCACCAACTCTCCTGGCTCAGCCTCCTGAGTGCTAGGATTATAAGTATAAACCACCGTGCTCAGCTAGGGTTTGGAGCCTGATTCCCAAACGGGGACAAATGGCCTTGCAAGGTGACCGTGGGGATGAGAGGAGCTAGGCACAAGCCACCCCGAGGCACACCGCCCACCAGCCTGGCACGGAGTGTGTATTAATGCATATCCAAAAGAGTTGCAGGGGGCTGGAGAGATGGCTCAGAGGTTAACAGCATTGCCTGCTCTTCCAAAGGTCCTGAGTTCAATTCCCAGCAACCACATGGTGGCTCATAACCATCTATAATGGGGTCTGGTGCCCTCTTCTGGCCTGCAGGCCTACACACAGACAGAATATTATATACATAGTAAATAAATAAATAAATATAAAAAAAGAGTTGCAGAAGGATGGGGTGCATGCAACCCCGGAATCATCTTCCAGTGTAAAGCTGTGTGTCCTGGATTTTCTGGTCCTCAACCCTGCACTTTTAGACCAGTCAGGGGCCGGTGCATGCTGCTGTCCAGGTGAGCTGAACCTGCACCAGTTCCAATCAACATGAAGCTTGCTTTCTTGCAGGGTGCCTGACGCTGTCAACGCAGCCTCTGTCCTAATAATAACTGGACAGCCAGCATCCTCAGGAAAGTTGGCTTCTGTGGAAAGCTCACTTTCGAAAATTAGAGAATGTGACCTTGATTCATGCCCCTGCCTCACGTGTGCTCAGCAATCAGACAGGAGGAGAAACTGACTAGCTAACTCTATAGAGGAAGTGGCTGCCAGGCCCAGCACTCTGCTCTCAGAAGCAGCCTTCCCCTTTCCATAGGAGCAAAGAATCCCGAGTGGACCAAGGGGAGGACCTGGGAACAGCTGTGGGGTAAAGGGCCAGCTTGTTGTTGGGGCCTGAGACTTTAGGATACGGTCTTATTTGGCAGTAGTGTCTTTGCAGGTATAATTAGGGTAAAAATGAGAGATCACACTCAATTCAAGATGGGTGTCCTAACCAAAGATAGGAATTTCGTAGACACTCAGAGACAGCACTAAGAGAGAGAGAGAGGCAGCCAAGAGCTGAGCCCAGTTCCAGGAGCGGCTGAAGCTGGAGAAGTAAGGAAGCATTGCTCCCCAGGGATGCAGGGGTCATTTCTCAAAGCAGCCATCAGAAACTCAGAAACTCTGCAAAGCAATGAGCCCATTTTACAGATGGGGAAACTGAAACATAGGAAGGAAAGAGAAAGTCTAAAATCACACAGTAAAGGCAAGATTAAAACCCAGGACTATCTGCCCGGGCCTTGTAACACCAAGTTCACCAAAGAGGTCATTTTTTGGAAGAGACAGGAAAGGCAGGAGCTTTGTGTGGCTATAACAGAATACCCGAGACAAACTCTTCAAGGGAGGAAGGTTTGATTTGCCTCCTGGTTTTGGAGCTTTCCATCCACGGGCACACGGCTGCATTGTTTGGGGGTCTTTGTGAGGTTGTGCATCAGGGCAAGAATATATGGTAGACCACAGCCACTCAGAAAGCAGAGAAACAGAAAAGGACGAATTCACCAGTGACCCACCTCCTCCAACCAGGCCCCATCCTAACGTTTTTGCCACTTCCCAGAGCTGATTAAACCATAACCCCATCAGTGGATGAATCCACCTAAGAGACAGAACTTGACTGCATCACCCTCAAAGCTCATCCTGATGGTGAAGCCCTTCATGGGGACCACGCATTTAACACCGGAGCCTTTGGGGAACTGTTCATAACCAAACCATAACAGGAACCCAACACAAAAAAACTATGGCGATATGATCCAGGACAGAATCTGCTGCTCCATTCTGAGTGTTCATGGGAACCACCTAAAATCCATCCCTCCCCCTGACCCCGCATCTCTCCCAACTCCATCTCAATTCACCCCAACCCTTCTCCTCACATCTGCTCTCCAGAGCTGATAGTAGCCTTAGGGGAAAGTTGTAGCTGTGGTCACAGCTGGCCAGAACCTTTCTCCACGTGAGAGGCTCTACCTGTCCTCAGACATAATTTAATTAATTAATTTTGGTTTTTTGAGACAGCACTTCTCTGCATAACAGCCCTGGCTGTCCTGGAACTCTGTAGACCAGGCTGGCCTCGAACTCACAGAGATCCATCTGCCTCTGCCTCCAGAGTGCTGGAATTAAAGGTGTGTGCCACCACTGCTTGGTTGTATTTTTTTTTTTTTTCAGGCAGGGTCTTTCACTGAGCCTGGGGCTCACTGATTCAGTTAGACAGGCTGGATAGAAAGTCCAAGGGTTCTCCTCTCTCTGCATCCCCAGTGCTGGGATTCTAGGTGGGTGCCCATGTCTAGCTTTCTCTGCGAGTGGTGGGGATGTGGTTCTGTGCTTGCTGAACTCTACTAGGTGGAAGTTTTTAAAAAAAGATTTATTTAGCTTTGTAATATGTGAACGGGAGTCATTTGCCATATATGTATGTGTCCCCGTGTGAGTCTGGTGCCTGAGGGGGTAAGAGATTGGAGTTACAGATGGTTGTGACCCACCACCTGGTGCCGGTAACCAAACCTGGGTCCTCTGCAAGAGCAGCCATTGCTCCAAATACTGAGCCATCTTCCCAGCCCTGTGATGTATGAAGCACTTACTCTCATGTTTGAATAAGCCCAGGATTGACACTTGTAGGAGCCGGAGAATTAGCATTTTCTGGAAAGTTGCTCTTTTTTTTTATGATATTTATTGAGCTCTACATTTTTCTCTGCTCCCCTCCCTGCCCCTCCCCTCCCTCCTTCAACCCTCTCCCAAGGTCCCCATGCTCCCAAATTATTCAGGAGATCTTGTCTTTTTATACTTTCTACTTCCCATGTAGATTATATCTATCTAACTCTCTCTTAGTGTCCATATTGTTGTCTAGGTTCTCTGGGATTGTGGTTTGTAGGCTGGTTTTCTTTGCTTTATGTTTAAAAACCACCTATGAGTGAGTACATGTGATAATTGTCCTTCTGTGTCTGGGTTACCTCACTCAAAATAATGCTTTCTAATTCTACCCATTTTCCTGCAAAATTCAAGCTGTCGTTATTTTTTTCTGCTGTGCAGTACTCCATTGTGTAAATGTACCACTTTTTTTAAATCCATTCTTCGATCGAGGGGCATTTAGGTTGTTGGAAAGTTGCTCTTACTATTTCTTTCCCTTCCTCCCTTCCTCCCTCCCTTCCTTTCTTCCTTGGAAAGGAGGAGTCAGGGTCAGCAAAGCAAATAATGGCTGCAGTTGGGGGCAGACCAAATGTGGCCAGCAAGATGATGAACAGCTGAATAGATATTCACAGTTCACAGTGATTGTTAATTCCCCATAGAAGAAAAGCCCCAAATCTCACTGGACAGACAAGGTGGGCTCGGACATAGATCAATAGTCATCTATGTTTGTCATATTTATAATTAGACTAATCAGGTTCTTTAGATACATAGAGATTATATTCAGTATGGATAGATAAGCTGTAAAAAAATGGCCTTTAATCTAACTTAGAGTTCCGTGGTAGTGAGACACAATCGCTCCTGGCAACACCAATCTATTCCCAAGAGAATGTTAAGCACCAGAGACACTCCACCTGGAGCCTTTCTTCTTGGCAGAACTGGCCTTTGGACAAGAAATACCCCCATACCCCCACCACTGACAGAGATACAGAGTATCCATAAATAGATAAAACAAAACTGTCATATCCTGCCAAGACAGGGTAAGATAGTTTTAAAAAGTTTCTTGCCTTTAAAAATGGCATGTCAGTTACTTTAGGCCTTAGCCAAAGTTGGTTACTTCAACATTGCAAATGAGACTTTGGGTGCTTGCCCAAGTAGTCAGTTGTCTCTGTCATTTGTTGCACGTTTTGGAAGTTTCTTGATTGCACTTCCTGTTCACTCAAGTAATATTGTTTCCCTTCTCAGATCTTTAATAAAGTTAAAAATTAGATAATTGTAGTTGCCTTCCTCATGATTTAGCCAAGCTTAATTTCAATGCAATAGATAGACTCCATAAAATAGAATGTTTAGTAAAACTTTTGTTATGCATTCCTTGCTTAATATTGTTTATTGATTGTAATTTTTTTAGATTTATTTATTTATTATGTACACAGTGTTCAGCCTCCATGTATGCCTGCAGTCCAGAAGGGGGCACCAGATCTCATTACAGATGGTTGTGAGCCACCATGTGGGTTGCTGGGAATTGAACTCAGGACCTCTGGAAGAGCAGTCTAGTGCTCTTAACCTCTGAGACATCTCTCCAGCCCCTATTGATTGTAATTTTATATTTGGTATCTGTTCCTATTGTATATAGCTGTGTTAGGTTTGGATTGATCTTGTTTAGACAAAAGGGGGAGATGAGGGGAAAACTCTATCAACCAATTACATCTAGTTAGGGTGTGGCTACCTGGGGTCCAGGTAGAAAAACCGGGAGGACCCAGGTACCCGCTTTCTCTCTGCGCGGTGCCCACTGGACAGATAGGACATCGAACCTCCTACTCTTGTAGTGTGAGTTTCCCCTTTTTAACCATTAAAATATAACTGTTCTTGAGCTGGCTTGGTTATTTATCATACCGACCTAATTCATCAACAGACTTCCATGCAGAACCACCAGGAACCATACATCTAGCCTCAGCCTCCAGACCAGGGTCCATTAACTTCCTGTACATGCGTCCCAAGTGGGCTCCTTTGCAGGGAGGGGCACCAGGGAGTCTGGTCCTCAGCTGAGCTCTGATTGTGGGCTGGTCAGCCGCATCTGAGTCAGTTGGGTTTGTGGTAACAAGGATCTAAGGGCAGGTTGAACTGAGCAACCTAATCTACTCTGTGTTCAAGCTCAGTGATGGTCTGGTCCCTTGGCCATCTGTGGCTCGTGTTGCCACCATCATGAGTTTCTAGTTCTCCAGGTCAGCAGCATCTCCACCAGGCCTAGGACCTGCTTATGGATGGAGAAGGCAGGCAGATCCTCACAGCAGTTCCCCCGGGTGGTTGCTTGGTTCACAGCACTGTGGATGGAAATAAGGCTCCCTCAAATGCTAGGTGAGTGTCCGGCTACTGAACAACATCCCTAGCTCTTGCTACTATTTTCCAGGGACTCTCTAGAAGACCCACAATGCAGTTCACCTGCCTCAGCCTTCCAAGTAGCTGGAATTGCAGGTGTATACAATCCATGCCCGATGGCTTTTGTTTCCTGAGCCCACTCATGTGCCTTTCTGAATCTCTTTTCGTCTCCTTCCTTCCTCCCTTCCTTCCTCCCTCCCTCCCTCTCTCCCTCCCTCCCTCCCTCCCTCCCTCCCTTCCTTCCTTCCTTCCTTCCTTCCTTCCTTCCTTCCTTCCTTCCTTCCTTCCTTCTTTCTTCCTGTCCTTCTTTTTCTTTTTGAGACAGGGACTCTCTATGTAGCTTGGGCTGTCCTAGAATTCCCTAGACAGGCTGGCCTCCAACTCACAAAGATCCTCCTGCCTCTACCTCCTGAATGCTGAATGCTCAGGTTGGCCTGGCCCTTTTAACTCTTGATTCCAGACAGAGGAGCAATCGCCTCCAAAAAGGCCCTGCCTGGTTCTTCCTTACCCCCTCTTTTTTCCTCTCCCCTTCTCTTTCTGCTTCTTTTTCTTCTTTTTGGAGAACTGGGCTTTCTGCCTCTGGTGATCCCTCCTCCCCAGTTTTATAGCTCCCTCTACAGCCCCCTGGCTTCCTTGTGTGTAGCTTGAACCCAGCACCCTAATCTGCCACCTCAGCTGATTCTCACTACTCCATGAGTGCAGTCAGCCAGCACTCATGAAGTTACCACCTATTGAGTTGATGCCCTACTGTGTGCCAGGCAGCTGAACATTCCCTCCACATTCTCTCAGTCAGCCCTGGCAAAAAATGCAGATGACAGATCCCAGCAGCTGGAAGGCAGGGGCATATAGCTCTTGGTGAGTTTGAGGCCAGTCTGGTCTACAGAGTGAGTTGCAGCACAGCCACAGAGACAACCCCCACACACCTCTCTCACACACACAAATGTAGCAACACTTCAAATGCCTGCCTTGCTGTAATTGGCTCCATTTTCTGGTTATCCGTGCTCCTGAGATTGTTTGTGGCTGTCGGGCATGAGGAGAAATTCCGGTCCAGGGCTGTGTTTGGTGACTGCATCGATAGCTGATAGTGTGAGCAGGGAAGTAGTTACTGTGAAAACCCCCGCATGGCGTTCCTCAAGTTTACTTTGGAGGACCAGGCCTTGGACATTTTAGCACAACGTTGGATGCAATTTTGACAGTAAGTCTCTGCCCTCCGTTTTCATTTATTCTGCAGAATCCAGAGCTTCATGGGCACGTGCCCTAACCATCGAGCAACACAGCCCAGCCCTTGGAGACCCCCTCTTCATAGACTCAGCAATTGAGACTCAAGAATGTTAAGTGATTTGGCCGGGGTCAATGACTAGGAAGTGTGTGTGTGTTGTGTGTTGGAGGAGGGCGCAGCCAGAATATGATTCCAGTTCATGTCATTTTCACTGTACAAATAGACCTTCCCACCTATTGAAGAACAAACAAACAAACAAACACATAAAAGGCAGGTAGTTGTTCCTTCCCAAGGAGTTTATGCCCCAGAGCTGCTCTGGGTTTGCTGGTTCCAAGCAGGAAGTGACGGGGTCTCCAACCAGGCAGAAGGCCTCTAAATCAGAGGAAAACGTCTGACTGTGCAGCCTGCGAGGGAAGGGCAGCGAGGCAGCAAGATGGCAAGCTCAAGTTTAAAACCAATTGAGATCTCACTCTGAACGCTTGGGCATCCAAGAGCTGGCGAGCAGCCGGCCAATTAAAAGCAATTTCATCTCTAGCGCCTCTTTGAGAGTTATTTAAATAAGACTTAAAAATTAATCTCTCATTTATCCCCAGAATAAAACAACATGCCTTCCTCCCCCTTCAGCTGAGCCACTTGACGAGGTGTACTGTGAAATTAACCTTATTAAGCCCAGACCCGAGCGCCAGCTCTTCCCTGGCTGCACAGACCTGGCTCAGTCCCTTGCCTCTCTGCTACACGAGTATTTTTTATGTAGATTCAAAGCCCCTCTTCTGATGGAAGGAAGCATCAGATCAGCAAATATAAGTGGCAGAGACTCACCACTTGGTAAGCATCACTTGTAGGGTGTTTAGGAAAGCAGAAAAGCATGTCCTGGGCACCCTGTGACCCCTGCGCTTGGGAACTTTCTTTTTTTTTTTTTTTTTTAATATTTTTTTTAAGATTTATTTATTATGTATACAACATTCTGCCTCCATGTATGCCTGCATGCCAGAAGAGGGCGCCAAATCTCATTACAGATGGTTGTAAGCCACATGTGGTTGCTGGGAATTGAACTCAGGACCTCTGGAAGAGCAGCCAGTGCTCTTAACCCCTGAGCCATCTCTCCAGCCCGCTTGGGAACTTTCTAATCCTGGTGGGGATTCCAAGGTTGGAGGCAGTCAGGGAGGAAACATACATGCACACTCACACACACATACACCCACATGCGCACACGCACACACATGCACATGCACCCCCGAGGGGCTGGAGAGATAGCTCAGAGGTTAGGCACTGGGTAAGTGTGGCGGCCACCTGTAATTCCAGCTTCTGGAGGTTAAGACAGGAGATCCCCAGCCAAGCTAACTAGGAGACTAGGCAGACAGTGGAGTGATTGACAGATCCTTCCTCGATGAATAGGTGGGAGGACAATTGAGGGTGATTCCTGTTGTCAACCCCCAGCTTCTGTGCACACATGCATCCATACCCATGTGAACACACCACTCTGTGTGTGTCTCTCTCTGAAATGCACCCACACACACCCACATGAAAATGGAAAAAAAAAAAGAGGGAGGATTACTCAATGAACTCTTCAACTAAAACAACGCTGAGAAGCCGTTGTGATAAACCAGACCTCAAGGTACACGACTGTCAGTCCTTGCGACTGGGGAAACTGAGGCAGGAGGATAGCAAGTTCAGCTCCTGCTTAGGTTACAGATGAGTTCAAGACAAGCCTGGGCAACAGAAAGAGGCATTGTCTCAAAGGTTAAGAAGCGGTAGAGTGATGCTCGATGCTTGGTGGTTAAGAATACTGGCTGCTCTTGCATAAAATCTGAGTTTGGTTTTTAGCACCCACATGACAGTTCTCTACTGCCTGTAACTCTAGTTCTGGGGGGTCCACCATCGTCCTCTGGCCTCTGTGCGTAATAGGCACAAAAATAATGCACTGACATACACGTGCAGGCAAAACACCCATACACAAAAAATTTTAAATCTTAAAAAGTGATTTAATTAGAAGGGGATGGGAGTGACGGCTGTATCCCGCCAGCACAGCACTTGCTGAGAATACATGAGGCCCTAAATTCAATCCACACGAAAAGGAAAAATTTGTGTGCTTCCGAGTCGACATCAGGAGACACCAATGATGTTCATTGCTCACGAGAACTTGGTGAGCCACGTGTTTTTCATCTAGAGATGACTTAAATATACAAGAGGACCTCTGTGCCTACTTATAAATGAGATGTGGGTGCTCATGGATTTGAGGGTCTACGGGGCGGACCGGCTCTAGCAACCTTTCCTGAAACTCTAAGGCACAATTATAATGCTATTTTACAGAGTCACTTTCACTGAAGATAATCACCCAATTCCCATCCAGGTCTCTGAGACACTACCCCCCCCCCCGCCCCGCCAAAGCACATGCTCTTAAGGGCAACTTTTAAAAATGCATCACCTCCTACAGGCAATGGGAAACCAGAGAATGCTTGAGCGGGACTGAGCCTGGTGGAATATCATCATTTCAGAGGTCGGAAAGTTGCCTTTCCTGTCTCGCATCAATCTCTTTTATGCTGGGTTCACTGCCTCTGGTTCGGTTTCTAGGAGACAGGCAGACCTGCTCATAAAACCCCCAAGCCCGAGGAGGAGGTAATTAAGTCCATCTCAGCCGGCTCCTCCCAGGCCTTTCTTCTTAAGGACTTGTTGGCTCTGGCTTTGATCTCTGCTGCTGTGCCCTGAAGCTCCCCAGCACTGGAGTGTGGGAATAGCCAAGGTCTGGCACTCTTGGGACAAGAGCACCGGATGGAGGAGAGGGTACAGAAGCCTCAGTCTGGCCCTGTCACACTTTGTGTGTCCCGTGGTGGCAGCTCCCAATGTCTGTCCAGTTTGCCTGTCTGACAACCACCTTTGCACGACTGAGAACCAGACTTGGGGATTTCTTAGAGGGACTCTGCCTCTTACTTCAACAGGTTGTGAGAGAGATCTGAGATGGGAGAGAGACAGAGATACAAAGAGAGACACAGAAAGAGACAGAGAGAGAGAGAAAGAGAGACAGGGAGAGTGGGAGACAGGCATGGGGGAGGCGGGAGGGGGACAGTGAGAGAGAGAGCAGAGAGGGCGTGGGGGGAGGGAGCAAAAGCTGCTTCCTCCCAGTTGAGTCACTCAGACCCCTCCCTGCCCCATGGTCTCTCCCGTTCTCCCTCAGTTCCGAGGCAGCAGCTCTTGCCAAATGACTCACTGACGTGGGAAAGTTAATTTATTTTGGCAGACATTCCCCGAGCTCTGAGAAATGGAGACTGCACACCTATTGCCTCAGAAGACACAAATTAGGGTGGTGATTCATTCATTCCCCTCCCTTCATTCATTCTCTGAAACCCGGATTGTTCCCACCCCATTAACATCCCGCCTATTGTTTTCTCTCAGGGGAGGAGACTGAGGTTTAACCAAGCCCTCTGCGAGTGACAAGGCCACACAGCTAATCCTGGCAGAGCAGTCAAGGGGTGTGTGCCTGCGTACAAACCTTCCAGAGAGTCAGGAGCCTGAAGCCCGGGGAAGTCGAGGTGACCTGGCCTCGTCATTACAACTGCTACTAAGTGGCAGTAAGGGGGCCTGTGCTGCAGTTATGACCTACATGTGTGAGTCTTGAGCATGAGCGGGGGGGGGGGAGGGGGTTCTGCTAGCCTCCCCTCATCTGTCTCACCATCATCTGTCTGTCTGTCTGTCTGTCTATCTATCATCTATCATCTATCTGTCTGTCTATCTATCTATCTGTCTGTCTATCTATCAATCATCTGTCTGTCTATCTATCTGTCTGTCTATCTATCAATCATCTATCTGTCTGTCTGTCTGTCTGTCTGTCTATCATCTATCTATCATCTATCATCTATCTGTCTGTCTATCTATCTATCTGTCTGTCTGTCTATCTATCTGTCTGTCTGTCTATCTATCTGTCTATCTATCAATCATCTATCTGTCTGTCTATCTGTCTGTCTGTCTATCTTTCTATCGATCATCTATCTGTCTATCTATCTATCTATCATCTATCTGTCTGTCTATCTATCTATCTGTCTGTCTATCAATCATCTGTCTGTCTATCTATCTGTCTGTCTGTCTATCTATCAATCATCTATCTGTCTGTCTGTCTATCTATCTGTCTGTCTATCTATCATCTATCTATCTATCTGTCTGTCTATCTATCAATCATCTGTCTGTCTATCTATCTGTCTGTCTATCTGTCTGTCTGTCTATCTTTCTATCTATCATCTATCTGTCTGTCTATCTATCTATCTGTCTGTCTGTCTATTTATCTATCTGTCTATCTATCAATCATCTATCTGTCTATCTATCTATCTGTCTATCTGTCTATCTATCAATCATCTATCTGTCTGTCTATCTGTCTGTCTGTCTATCTTTCTATCTATCATCTATCTGTCTATCTATCTATCTATCATCTATCTATCTGTCTATCTATCTATCCATCTATCATCTATCATCTGTCTATCTATATCTCCATCTCCCATTGAAATTGCAGCTGTGCAGCACCAGCTCCAGGCTGGTGGTGCCAATACCGGCACCCAGGACTTTGTGCTTACTAGGCCAGGGCTCTACCAACTGGGCTGCAAAGACAATCTTAAGATGCTCCGTTATTTTAATTAACATTTATTTATCCAAGTACCACTGGGTCAATGTGGAGGTCAGAGGACAACCTGTAGAAGTCTGTCCTCTCCTGCCATTATGCAGTCCAAGGAGTTGAACTCGGGTCATCAGGCTTGACAGCAACCACTTATGCTTGTTGAGCCCTCTTGCTGGCCCATATACCCCTCTCTTAAGTTCATAATCCCAATGGTGTCAAAGGCAGTGTTTGGCTGGGCACACCTAGTCCCTAGTCCCAGACAGCAGATCCTGTGACATCAGGGCTTCATTCTATGATACAAGCATATATCCCCAGCCCCGCCCCCTCCAGAGTGACGAATGGAAAGTGATGATGGATGGTACCTTCTAGGATATACCCTATATTTCCCAGGATCCTTTGCTGCCATGGAGACTCTGAGAACAGGACATCTGGTTTACTGGGACATTCTTATCATGGTTTGAACCTGAAATACCCCACTGGCTGCATTTGGAAGCTTAGTGATGACTTTCATGGCTCCATCGGGGTGGTAAAAACTTTGAGGGGTGTCAGGGAGGGGAATCAAGTCATTAGAGTGGGCATACCTTAGAGAGTATGCCGGGCCCTTCTCCCCTTCTCCACGACATAAGCAGCTTTCCTTCAGGCATGCTGTTCTTCTCCATGCCAGACCCAAAGGCGACAGGCCAGAAACGTTAAATCATAAAACCATCTCCTTTAGGTTGATCCCCACAGGTATTTTGTCACGGCAAAGCTGTGGAAAGCGGACCTGACCGACACAGGAACCCAGTGGGAAGGGTTATGTTTACAGTCGTCAGCATCCTGTCATGAACACTTGCTCTCAGATGGGTTCTTCGGCTGAATGAAATTTGGTCTAGGGCTTCTTGGAAAAGGGCTCTCTCCGTGAGAAGTCAGGTTTCCCAAAGGTAACTTTCCCTCTGTTAGACACAGGGCCTAGCACACACTGGATCTTCAGGGGATATGGGCGGTGGCGTGACTGAGAGAATTTCTCATCCCAGCAGCCACAGGTCCACAGTGAGTTTCCTGAGGGGAATAGGGAGAGACTCAGACCAGGAGTCAGTACCATCTTTACTAAGACCACAGGCAACTCTCCATTTTCTCCTCCCTCCCTGCCCTCTTTCTTTCTCCACCCCTTCCTCCCCTTTTCCTCCTCTTCTTCCCCCTTCCCAGCCCCAGAACAATGCAAGGGGGACAACCCCAGTACCAGTGCCAAAAGCCTGTCTGTCAAACCAGCTATCGCTACACAAATATCAGAGTTTGTTCCCTCCCAGGACCCTGTGTCATTGGGCAGAAGCCCCCACAAACTGACTCATTCTATCCAGATGTTTACAGACAATCAACTACTAAGGATTTGCTCAAAGGCTAAATTTCCTCTTAGCCAAAGGCTAGAAATACCTTTAAACCATGAACAAACAAGTGAGAGACAATGCCCTCTTCCCCACGAAGGAGCCCCCCAGAGCCTGAAGGGTTTGCTGGCTGCAAACAGCAGGTTTCAGGAGCCCTCCCCCTTGCTGGCCACAGCACAGTCCACAGAGGTGACCTTTTGGTTCCAGCACAGCCACAAGTCCCAGGTCCGACTTAAATAAAACAAAGTCAGCAATCATTTAAATAATAATAATAACCAACCAGACAAAACCAGAGGGCTCAGCCAGTTGTGACATCACTGAATAAAAGTTTGAGGCCAGCCTGGGTTACAGAGCAAGTTTCAGGACAGCCTGGGCTATGCAGAGAAACTCTGTTTTGAAAAACCAAAAGGAAAGAAAAAAAAAGAAAGAATTTGCTAGAATCAGCAAGGATCTTATGAATCCTGGTTGACGTTTGCTTATTGAGCATGTACCATGTGCCAAGTAAGGACCTAATACAAGGCCTTCACAGGATCCCCTCCTACAAACCACTAAGGTGAGACTATTGCGGCTCCTCCCTACCAAAGCTGGAGACGTATGGAGGTCAAGATACAAGCTGCACAGATTTAGTAAGTAGTTGAGTCAGGATCCGAAGCCAGCATATCTGGGATTGACCGGATCACGGTCTGAAGCCCAGCCTAGCCAGCTGTACAATCTTAGGCAAGTTATTTGATGTCTTTGGGCATGGGCCTTCTCATCTGAAGGGAACTGTACAGATGGGACCTGTTTTATGAGGAGTAAGGGAGGTGATATATGAGTGGTTACTCTTGTATCACCTTGGGGTGACAATAAGCTGGGGTTTGACCGTGGGTCGTCAGTCTTAGCCACAAGCCCCGTCACCCACTGAGCCCAAGTGTGTAGCAGGCTCTTTCTTTTGGGCCACCAACCAACTCCAAAATCATGACACAGAGACTTAATATTAGTTATGAATGCTTGGCCTAGTTTAGGCTTGTCTGTGTCTAGTCCTTTTAACTTAAATTAACCTATTTCTCTTTATCTACCTTTCGCTTTGGGGCTTTTTGCCTTTCTTTCTGTATGCTCTTCCCTGTGTCTGATGGCTGGTAGCTGCCTGGCGCGCCCCAGGAGTCGCCTCCCGTCTCCCTCGTTCTCTCCGCTCTTCTCTCGTTCCTTTCTTTTTGAGTCCAGGGTTCCACTATTTGTTCCCTCTGCCCAGCAGCCCCACCTATCCCTCTCTCTGCCTAGCTATTGGTCACTCAGCTCTTTATGCGCTCAATCAGGTGTCTTAGGCAGGCAAGGTGAAACAAAAGTAACGCATCCTTCTATCATTAAACAAATGCAGCAGGAACAAATGTAACACACCTTTATACAATTAAAGTAATACTCCACAGCATGAACAAATGTAACACACCTTTATACAATTAAATACTCCACAGCATGAACAAATGTAACACACCTTTATACAATTAAATACTCCAGAGCATGAACAAATGTAACACACCTTTATACAATTAAAGTAATACTCCACAGCATGAACAAATGTAATACATCCTTACATAGTTACACATTCCACAACACTCATGTGGATCTACTTTAAAATAATTTATAGCGTTAGTTTGTGTTTTCTTGAATATTTTAGACAAATGGAGTTATATCCCCTCCTCTTCCATAGCCCTGTTGAGGATGCGTTCTTGTTTTATTTGGGTGTGAGCTTATGAAGGATTGGTGTTGAGTCTTGAAGGTTAGAATTCTCCAGTGAAGTCATTTATGTCCAGGAGTAAAACTTCATAGGAAGTTTTAAAATCTAGACATTTAGTTTCTTCTGCTTCTGCTTTTGTGGAGGTTTTATTGATGCAGTTTATTGAGAGACTTTTCCTGGGCTAATTCTCCCCAAATCTCTATTCTTCGTTGTGTTTGTGGTTAGCTTCATGCAATGAAGATTTCCTTACATGCCTTGAACCACTTAGTCCACTATCCTCTTGGGAAGGGGGAAGAAAGACTCTCTTTCAATCTCTGTCTTTCTCTCTGTCGCTCCGCGTATGTGCTGAGACAGTCTTCCAGGCTGTGGCCAACTGGGTCACCTTCCTCCTCATTCCCCTGTCCTGGGCAAGGACATGCAGAGTTGGCAGTGTAGGGCTTTCTCAGGTATTTCTTAGGCACACACATGCTCCTGAGTGTTTGCCTGACCTTCCAGCTTTCCAGGAGTGTCTCAGAGGTTTTCAGAGTCTCTCGTGGACAGCCTGTGGCAGAGCAGCTCCTGTCTCTTGTTAACACCAGCCTTCTACATCCTTGGGGTCATGCTACCTTGGACAGCTGAGGTGCCGAGGAATTCCCATGACTGTTTTCAAGCCCTGGAGCTGGGAATGGGTGACCCTGGAGTTGGGTTAGATATCATGAAGCCTTAGACACACTTCTCAGCAAGCTCCCACCATGCTTCCAGGTAGACAACCCACGAGGTTCCTGGAGGTAGACTCTAATTCCACCCTGCCCCTCCATAGCTGCAGATACACTCTTTTCCACAGCCAGGGTGGGTACACAGCCATTGATTTTCAACGCCATCACAGAACTGGAAGGAGAGAGTGAGAGTGGAATGAGTTAGAAAACCATGAAACCCGCTGATTTCATTCAGATTCGGACACTAAAAAAAAAAAAAAAGGCTATCCTTGGGTTGTTGCAAATCTTTAGTTAATTTCTAGAGCTCTGTAAAGTTGATTTGGGTCACTACAGTTTTTTGTTACTTTTTTAATGAGTTCAAGTGCATATGTGGGGAGGGTGGGGAAGTGAGGCAAGAGGAAGATTTACAGGGGTTGGGTTATCTCCTTCCATGATGTGGGTCTGGGACTAGAACTCAGTTCCTCAGGCTTGCCATCAAGCACCTTTTCGCTCTGTTCCCTGCTAGTTGCTTGTCCCTGGGTGTAGACCTGGCTTGTTCCTGTTGACAGCTGTGTGGCACCCCCTTTCCTTGCCGCTGTCCACTGTTCGCTGTCGGGTGAGGCTGCTTCCTGTGGAAGTTGAGGCTTAGAAGGACACAGATGTTTTTCTAACTTGGGAGGCCCCCAAAGGGGCCATGCCAGTTGTTGTCTGAGGCTCTTGTCCTCCACAGCTACAGATCTTATCCTGAGGGAGCCTCATGAGCAACCTTCAACATAGGAATGAGAAAATCTACCCCTGCACTCTTGCTCCACAAACATGGTAACATAATGCATATATAGACACACATATCATATCACATTAAGTATCTGTTCTCAGCCTTAAAGCACAGCCATGTGGGGTCTCTGCCCTTAGGCTATTTGGTGCAGGCTTAGGATGCACTGGGAGAGCTTAAGGACATTATACTTGCAAGGGACCCTGGCGCAGGCTGGCTGATAGAAATCCAATGCCCAATGGTTGGGGTGAGTTGGCTGTATTATAATTTCTCTTGTAAGTAGCTAATGGGGTCATCAGAACAATGTTGTGTGGATTGTGATGAGTCCCATTTTGCAGAGGAAGACACTGAGACTTCTGCAGGTTAGTCGAGTCATAGGTAGCTCTGGTTCACCCCCGTTGCTCTCAAGAAGTTTACCACGCCGGGCAGTGGTGGCGCACGCCTTTAACCCCAGCACTCGGGAGGCAGAGGCAGGCAGATCTCTGTGAGTTCGAGGCCAGCCTGGTCTACAGAGCGAGTTCCAGGACAGGCTCCAAAGCTACAGAGAAACCCTGTCTTGAAAAAAGAAACAAAAAACAAAAAGAAGTTTACTGCAAATCGGGCTGGAGGATGGCTCAGTTGGTAAAGTATTTGCTGTGGGGACCTGGATTTGTCCTTAAGAGTTCCATCTCCCCACAAAGCCAGGTGAGGAGATGGAAACAAACCTGTGGCTTGAGACTCACTGGTAAACCAGCCTAGACTAGTGTGACAGTTACAGGCCAGCAAGAGCGTGGAACAACACCTGACCTCCACACGTGTGTGAACACGTGCACACACACACACACACAGAGAGAGAGAGAGAAATAGAGAGAGAGAGAGAGAGAGAGAAGGTTACCAGGACCAGGTGTGCCCATCCCGAAAGCAATCAGGGTTTAGCGACCTTGACTCTGGTACTCCAGGATCTCCTAGAGCTGGGAGGCGGGAGTCACATGGCCAAAGCAGCCGACTCTGTTCTCCCGGCTCCTACATGCCTTGACCAGCTCCAGTGCAAACGGTTTGATTTGCTGGGAGAGAAAATGGAACACACTGAAGGAGAGTTTCATGACTCTTACTTGCCCAGCCTGGAGCTGGGGACAGGAGCGTTGCTTCTAGCTCCATGTGGGGCAGGTGCTTGCAGAACAGCTCACTTGGGAAAACTTGAAAAATGATCAAAAATTAAATAACAGCTCCACAGGGCACCAGACGAGCCTTCCCACAGCCTCGCCCCATTCTCTAATTAATTGCTTCGGCAGTGACTTGGGTGGTCAAGGAAGACAGGCCTGCTGAGCACCCTGTACAGGCAGCAGGGAACAGAAGCCCGAAGCCACGAAACCCGGGCCAGACAAGTCCCGACAAAGAGCATCAACGCAGGAAGGGACACTGTGGAGCAGGGGAGGCTGCATTAGGTGCAGTAGAGTGTGCCAGAGGCCTCTACACCCTGATAATGAGTCTCATCCCTACCTCTGGCTCCTCCTCTTGGGTCTCCCTGACATTTGTTGGCCTGCACCTCTAACGGGCAGAGAGCATGCCACACATGGTCCCAAGACCAGGTTGAAATTATAGCTTTGCTTCTGCAATGTGCAAATATGTGGACAACAGTCCCCCATTTGGCATGTATGCTAAAGCCATGAGCTGGAAATTGAGTCCCGGATCTGGTACCACGTGCCCTGGGCAGGTGTCCCCAGTGTTGCAGGTCCTCATCCCCAGCCATGGCCACCACAGGCAAGCGGAAAGAAAAGATCTTCTTAGTTTTTAATCTGCTCACTTGCCAAGCATTCAATGAGCACCTACTGTGTGCCTGGCATTGTGCCACTGGCAGATAAAGACAGAGACCTCAGAAGGTGGATCTACCAAGAGGCCAAGGGGCAAAGGATTCCAGTTCTAAGGGAGTGCGGGAATGTGCATGGTGGTCGGGGGTGAAGGGACAGTAGTGGTACCATGAACACGCACCCGACATATCATCAGAATATTCCAGTATCTTCAATGACTTTTTTTTTTGCATGCAAGTGTGTAAGTGTGTTCCGTGTGTATGGGTCCATGCGTGGACATGTGGGTGGAGGTCAAAAGTGGATGCTGGCTCTCTACCTTTATTTATCAAGGCAAGGTACTTCACTGGGCCTGGAGTTGGGTGACTTGGCTAGTCTGGTCAGCCAGCTTGGTCTGGGGAAGAGCTAGGATTATGAGTGGGCTTCCATGCCCACCCAGCTTTGTGTGTGTGCTGAGAATCTAAATTTTGGTCTCCAGCTCAAATGGCAAGTGCTTTATCCCCTGAGCTCTCTTCTCTGCCCTCATTTGATTAATTAACTGATTAATCAGTTGCAGCACTGAGGAATAAACCCAGGGTCTTGGTTTCACTGCTCTTCCACTCCGGCCCCTTCCTTTACATCTTTTCAATTATATTTATTTATTTGTTGTTTATTTGTTTGTTGTGTGTTACTTCTGCGGCAGCGCATGTGTGGAAGGCAGGGGACAACTTTCAGGAATCAGTTCTCTCCTTCCCAGGGATCCAATTCAGGCCCTTATGCTTGGCATCAGGTACCTAAGCCATCCTACCAGGATATTGTTATATTTTTGAAGCTCATGTGTCTGCCTCAGGTTCTAAGAACAGCAGATGCCAATGTGTGCAGAATTCCAGGGTGGAGAGGAGTGGACGGTACTAGCAGGGAGAGTCTCATGGGTTTGAGAATTAGACAGATAGATGATAGATAGATAGATAGATAGATAGATAGATAGATAGATAGATAGATAGATAGATAGATAGAGAAGGTTTATAGGTAGGCTGGATTTCCAGCCCCCAGGCTGTCTTTTATTTTACTTAAAACATTTAACTTAAAAATATTTTACCCAGCCAGGTGTTGGTGGCGCACGCCTTTAATCCTAGCACTCAGGAGGCAGAGGCAGATGGATCTCTGTGAGTTTGAAGTCAGCCTGGTCTACAGAGTGAGTTCCAGGACAGGTTCCAAAGCTACGCAGAGAAACCGGCTCAAAAAAAAAAAAAAAAAAAAAAGGCCCTGTCTAGAGGGTGATTGCTCTGGAACCAGCCCCCACATAGTGGCTCACAATCTGTAATTCCTGTTCTAGGGGATTTGACACCCACTTCTGACCTCAGTGAGTACCAGTCACAAATGTGGTACACAGACGTGCGTGCAGACAAAACATCAATACCTATAAAATAAGTAATAAAAATATTTAAACATTTCTATCACTCCCCCGCCCTGTGTGTGTGTGTGTTTTCCTTAAGGGGACTAATGCTTTGTTTCTATTCTTGATTGACTATGTAGCCCAGGCTGGACTCAAACACTGGCCCATTCTTCTGTTTTAGTTCCCTGAGTGCTAGTTAGGATGAGAGCATAGCCTACCACACCCGACTTTTCTTCTGCCACTAAGACCTTCATCTGGTGAGACCCACCCCAGCATTTTGGAGTGTAATATGTTTATTGAAAGTCTATTTGTGGGGGAGGGGATGGGAGGAGAGGAAGGGGAAACTGTGGTCGGTATGCCAAATAAATGAAAAAATGTTAATTAAATAAACTTTTTTAAAAAGTCTAGCCCTTTGACCAAAGAATGGATAAAGAAGATGTGGTACATTTACACAATGGAGTACTACACAGCAGAAAAAAATGACATCTTGAAATTTGCAGGCAAATGGCTGGATCTAGAAAACATCATACTGAGTGAGGTAACCCAGACCCAGAAAGACACATATGAAATGTACTCACTCATAAGTAGCTTTTAGACATAAAGCAAAGAAAAACCAGCCTACAATTCACAATCTCCCCACAAAAAATTACCAAATAGGACAACCTAAAATATACATAATTTTCTATTACTCCACCTGCATATGGGCATATTTATTTATCTGGTTTTGTATTCATTCTGTGAAGACTTTTCCTGGGGACTCACAGATTGACTGTATGTTCAGTAGCAAACCAAGTGGAAGCACTCTGCACTCTTCTACTGTGTTGCAGAAAAGGCAGCTGCGTATAAACACACAGGTGAAAATACAGCTATGCAGCGGGATGTGCACAATGAAGCGAGAGCTAGCGCTTGCCTCCCACCGCCGTCTGATCATCCCGTCTCCATCCGGCAACATCAACCCATTCACTCATTGACAGCCCAGTTCATTCTCCACTTGATTGATTTTGCTCTGATGCCTCAAGTTCTTTGTGCATGAGATAATAATATCTTCATTTTTAAAAAAGTGTTTCCTGATACATTTTCCTTTCCTGTTGCTTAATTAAATTTTGTTTGTTATTGAAAAAAGAAAAGAAAATCTACTTATTATTTAAATGTCAGGTTTATGAAATGACTCAGAGGGTAAAGGTGTCTGCCACCAAGCCTGTGGATCTAGATTGGTTTCTGGTGCCATCAGACCTCCTCCAGGTGTCCTCCGAACACCCATGGGCTCTGATGTATGGAGGGAGGTTCTGCACATCAAACCTACGACAAGGCAAGAATACTACCAGGGAGCTGCCCCTCAACGTCCAAACGTCAGTCGAATTGGGCAAGGAGGAATGGTTTCATTGAAACACCCAGAATAATGTTTGACCAAATATCTGGAAACCATGGTCCAATTAAACTGACTCCTAAAGTAAAGCACAGACTCAAAGGATGATTGAAACGAGGGTGTGGCTGGGATGTGGCTCAGTGATGGGGAAATTGCCTAACACATCAGAGAAACTGAGTCTGGTCCTCAATGTACACACACAGACAGACAGACAGACACACACACACACACACACACACACACACACACACACACACACACACAAGTGAAGAAATATCTCAGGTCTCGGGTAGCCCAGGCTAGCTTCAAACTTTCTGTAGCTGAGGATGAGCTCAAACTGCTAATCCTCCTGCCTCTAGTGCTAGGATCACAGGTGTGAGCCACCATCTGAGTTTAGAACCCAGGGTTTTGTGTATGTGAGGCAAGAGTCCTACCTACCGGCTGCATCGTCCCATCATCCCAGACAGCCCTGCTGTGTCACAGTCCACCTGGCTATGGTTTGGACTCCTCCATCACCTCTACCTGGCTCCCCTGCTGAGCAAAGGCAGTCCCTACCGCTTCCCGGGCCAAGTGCCTCCCAGCCCTGCCCGGGCCACCTTCAAGTCCTCTTTCCAGAAGGTTCCCAAGGAGGAATGCTCAATTTACAAACCAATAAAAATAACTCAACGGAGATAAACAGCCCCATGTCCCCAGGGCAAGTCTCTTTTAGGCAGCATATCATGATTTCACAAGCCTCAGGTGGCACCATTAAAGAGGCCACCTGAGTCCTTGGCTGCCCCCGACTGTTGATAGTGACCTTGGCCATGGCTGTGACTATGCCCTGGCTTAGAGTCACATTCACAACAAAAGACACCCAGATATAGCAAGATTAGTTGGTGATTGATTGGTTGGTTGTTTGGCTGATTAATTGGCTGATGATGGGCTTATTTAAATACATGACACCACATAGACACATACACATACAAACCACATGCGTGTATTCATGTGTGTGTGTGTGTGTGTGTGTGTATGGGGGTACACATGTGCCATAATGTGCATCTGGAGATCAGAGGACAACCTCAGCTGTTTTGCTCTCATTTTTCACTTTGTTTAAGACAAAGTCTCCTGGTTCAATACCTCATACTCCAGATGAGTGGCCCTCGAAGTTCTGAGGATTCTTCTGTGCCTCTCATTCCCCCACGGGAGAACTGGGATCCACACTCAAGCCCCAGCACCTACCTTTACATAGGTTCCAGGGGTGTGAACTTAGGTCCTCATGCTTGAATGGCAATTGCTTTCCCTACTGAGTGGTCTCCCCAGCCCTGTCCCTCTCAATGTTTGACAGGGTATGGAAATGATGGGTGGCCTTAGAATATTCAGAAAAGTCTGGTCCCAAATGAAAAATTGTTAGTTCCTATAGGCCAGCAATTTCTTGCCAATTTCTGGACTTTTCTTAAAACTCTACCAAATGGGTAGGGCAGAGACTTTCTTCCCACAGACCCTGATGTCACCATTTAGATTACTCTCTCAAGGGGCTTTTCTGTCAGCAAAACGGTAGTCGGTAGTCCTTTCAAAAGTTGGTGCACAGAGGGGATTTTGTTTGTTTTGATTTTCTCTGGTTGTAGAAGGTTTGGGCTGAACTCTGTGGCCGTAACCTCCATTACTTCTCTAAGAAACATTACAGAGTAGGAGGACAGGCACACGGGACACACATTCGATGCTTTTGCTCCTTTCTTGTGGTCTTTCTATAACAAAACACCCCAGGCTGGGTAGTTTATAAAGCAAAGAAATTTCTTCAGCCCAGGTTCAAAGGCTGACAGTCCATGATCTGTCAGCCCTGGTGAGGGCTTCAGGGCTCTTGGTATCACAATGGTGGGAGCCAGGAGGAAGGCAGCACTGGCCAGGCAGAAAGCCAGAGGGAGTTGGAGGCCAGGCTTGTTCTATTACAGTCTGCTCCTGTAGGAACAAAGCCGGGTCAATTAACCTCTTCTATGAATGATGTCCCCTGTGACCTGTCTCCCACTGAGTCCCAAGAACTCACAGTGCTGAACTGAAGTCCAGACTTCTGGCACCTGACCCTCTGGAGACACAGCATCCAAATCATGTGTTTGCCTCAGAAAAACGGGTTACAGTGGGTTCCCAGCAACCGGTACCCACTGAGCCCTCAGCAGGAGTGAAACCTCCTGCCCCAAGTACACAACCATTGTAACAACCAAAGGTGGGCCTGGTGAGCCAGCTCCTCATTGACTGAGGCAGGAGGATTGCCAGTTTCTGTGTCTGCCTGAGCTACAGAGAGATTCAAGACCCAGCTGGACAGTTTAGCAAGACCCTGTCTGAGAACTGCAAAGGGTAAATAGAACTGAAGAAGCCAGTCAAAGAGAGGGAGTGGCAATCTCCTCCAGTCCCTGTTAAGCACTGTGCATCTGTGTGTGGTGTGGTGGGAGGGACTTCACTTGAGGTGTTGGTGCCGGGGACCTGGCTCAGAGGACCGAATGCTTGCTCAGCCTGCAAGAGACCCTGGGTTTCATTCCTACTACTTACACCAAGTATGGTGGTACACCTCTGTCATCCAGACCCTTGGGAGTTGGAGACAGGAGGAACAGAAGTTCAAGGCCAGTCTGGGTTACCTGGGTCCCTGTCTTGCCCTCTGGTTCTGAGGGGTTCAGATGGTTGTGGCTGCCTGGGACCCACATACGAGAGAAGTGGCTCTCAGTTCGAAGCCTCCTTTTCCTCAATTGCAAAAAGTCGGTCTAGGTGTGGAAATGCATGACCTTGATCCCCTAAACAGGGGATCTGGGGGCAAAGGCAAGGTGGGGGAAATGAGTTCAAGGTCAGCCTCAGCTATAGGTTGAGAGCCTGTTTCCAAAAATAGGTTTGGTATGGGGGTGTGTGGCCAGATAAAACACACACCTAGTTCCGTTTGAATTTTAGAGGGGCCAGCATAATCCCTTAGGACAAAGCAGAGCTCAGCAGTTTCATCCAGCTGTTTCATGTTCTTCTGAAATTCTGATCCCATTTGGTACCTGCCTTCCATCCACTCCCTCCCTCTTCCTTCTCCCCTCCCTCTTTCCATCCCCTCCCCTCCCCCCTCAACCTCAGCCACTGCACCCCTTCCTTTTGTTTTCTTGCTGGATACATGCACCCAGGCGCTGGGGTTCTGACAGGTCCTGAGGCACACAGGCCACAGCACCGGGGTGCTGACACCATGGAGTGGGTCTCATGGCCCCCTGACATATGTGATGTCTGTTGTTTCCACAGTCAATGCTGGGGATCAAGCCTCCTACACAGTCCTTGTAAATTAAACACACGAAGAAACTTCCCTTAGATGTTTGCTTGCTTTGGGCAGATAATTAAATAGTGTGTGTCCTCTGACACGTGATCAGATGGACTGGAAGGACACATGCTAAATAAACAAGTGCAGAGGCTAGGTCATAATGAAAGCTGGTGGATCTACACGGGGGAATAATGGCACTCACACTGAGGATGGACCCATCCAGGACAGTTCAAAGACCTGGTTTCAAATCGCAGCTATGTGGCTTTGCTGGGTCTCAGTGCTGTCTCCTGGGCTAGCACCGGCCCTCACAGTGGCTAGAAAAATCAAGTCTGCAGCTCAGAACTCCAGACCAGACTCTCAGGGGGTCTCCTGATGAGGCAAACAGTGCCCCAAACTTCAGTGCCACGGGGCTGGGTAGAGACACGGACGGAGAGGAAAATCTTTGTGTGCTCAAGTGTGTGGAAGGGAGTGAGGAGGAAGAGGGAGGGGCCGTCCCAGTGGGAATTCCTCTGGGCCTGGGCTCGCACATTCCACTGGATGGTGGGGGTGGGGCAGGACTCTGGGGTCTTACAGGGGAGAAACATTCACTGTATCTGGGTTTTGTCTTGTGAGAGGCAACTCTGCCCTCAGATGAGGATGACCGCAAACACCAGAGAGCCCAGCACTCCTCTTCAAACCCAAATTGCATCCAAAATCAGCGTGCAGCTCATTTCTTCCCTTGAAGCTGAGACACCAGGACCGTCAAGGGAAGAATAATAGGGGCTTTTTATCAGAGCAGGCCGCAAACCCTGTGGTGATGAGTCTCCCTCTAAACAGGAGGAATGCTGGGGTGACTGTCAGAATTCCACTGACTTGTCAAAGGAAAGCTGTGGCCTCCCGCCAGCGTGACCCCTGGGGGTCAGGGAAATCAAGACCCCTCGCTGGGCCCTACTTACCTGCGGGCACAGCCCAACAAAGATCTAGCTGTCTCTGGACAAAAGCAAATTGAGTGTCTGTTGATGTCTCCAGGGGAAAACCTGCACACTAGGGAGCATGGTTTACAGGAGAGTAAAAACAGGCCAGGGGGGTGCAGCACTCTGGAAGTCCCTTCTCTGATGTGTCTGGACCCAGGGCACAGTTGTAAACTAAAAGGCAGCTTGCAGGTCTCTGCAGGGTTTGGGCTTTCTGAGAATGGCTTCACTTTCCTTATTTGTAAAGTAGAAGCATTGTCTTCCGGCATAGGAATCAATTGTTTGAATCTTATCATCTGCATCATCACCACCATCACCACCACCATCACCACCATCATCACCACCATCACCACCATCATCACCACCATCACCACCATCACCACCATTATCACCACCATCACCACAGTCTCCCCAGGAGAAAGTAGATTGTCTGGCAAAGATGCCTCAGCATCTGTAAGCTCAAGAAACCTGCCCCAGTATACACACTGAAGTGACTGATACATGTTGTTAAATGCAATAAGATTTCTCAGGGTCCCATTCCCTAGCTTTTCCAGGAGCTCAGCAAGGTGAGCTGAAGAGGTTCTGAGAAAATCCGTAATCAACAATGTTTGACTCCAAGATGGAATTTTTCCATTTAACCCCCTAAAACATCTGACCAAAGCTTCATGCCTACAGCCCCCAGTGGATGATTGGTTTCTGGGGAGCACACATCTGGGCAGGGTCTGTTCCTGAGCCCCTCCAAGACCTACAGGGCTGTACTCAGTTCTCATCTCTGCTGTAGCGTAGCTGTGTGATTGTGTGCAAACAAGGACTCTTTTCTGAGATTTCAGGGCTTTGCGTGTACATATGGCCATAGTGAGCGCTTGTCTGGGATGACTTGTGGATTGCAGACACATAGTAGGAGCTACAGATTCACAGTAGGAGGTCCCCAAAATGGTGGCTATGTTGGGTTAATCAGCTCAATCCAAGAGGGAACTGATTTAGGCAGTGGAAACAACCCTCTGCCGTGAATGGTGAATGAGGAGGTTGTCCGCAGACCTACCTGGGAACTGAACTGGGAAAGAAAGCTTCTGAAATGTACTCGCGCACGCGTGCGTGTGTGTATGTGTATGTGTGTGTGTGTGTGTGTGTGTGTGTGCGCGCGCGCGTGCATGGATGCTACAGAGAGTATGGGGAACAGAATACAATGGCCCTGAAGGACCTGTTGTGGAATTCCCCAGAGACGTAGGGACAGGGGTAGCCTTTCGAAACCCAAGAACCAAAGAGAAAGGGGAAGGAGAAACATCGCCAGGAGTTTGTTGGCAGCACACCCTGGAAACAGACTAGTACTCGCTTTTGTTCGTTTGCTTGCTTTTTGAGACAGGGTCTCCTGTAGCCCAGGCTGGCCTTGAACTGACTGTCACCTCCAGATGAGGAGCAGAGGTCCAGACATGCTCCATGGATAGCAACTCATCAGACTACTAAGTGCACGTTCTCACAGCCGGAGTGCCTCTCTGCCTCGAACCCGCAGCTCTTCCCCTCTGCGAGTGGAAAGGCGTGAAGCTGGCTGTGCCTTGGATTGCATCTACATGCTTTTCATCCTGGCATCTGACAGGGAGTAAGGGTCAGACGGTGTCCCCAAGGGGTTGTAGAAATGCATACAGCATTTGCTCTTTAGCAAAGTCTAAGCCTTTTGTGGTTGTTGTTGTGTGATTTTGTATTTTGGTGTTTTTGTTTTCTTCAGACAAAATCTTATGTAACCCAGGCTGGCTTTAAACTCACTCTGTAGCCAAGAATGCTCTCAAATTTCTGATCCTTCGGTGGCCATCTCCCAAGTGACAGTATTATAAGTGTGTGTTGTGTTTTTTAAAAAGAAGGTGACCCTGCAGTTTGCTGCAGCTTGCTGCAGGTCCCCAGACCACGCGGCTAGTCTCCGGGTCCCCATATGGGCTGTGCGGCGGTACGGATGGACAAAAGAGAGCTGGGTAGGCGCGCTATGCAGAGTTAAACATTTATTAGATGGGTGATGGAGGGAAAAGAAGATAGAGATAGAGAGAGACAGAGAGATAGAGGGAAGGGGGGAGAGGGAAGAGAAGCAGCTGCTGCTCCCGTGAGAGCGGAAGAGGAAGAGAGGAGAATTGGGGTCAGAGGCTGGAAGCTGGGAGTGGGCGTGGCCAATATGAGGCCAAATACTACAGTGTGAGCCACTGTGCTGGCTGTTTTGAACTGTCGACTTGACACAACCTAGACTCTCCTGGGAAGAGTCTTAGTGAAGAATTCTCGAGATTAGGTTGACCTGTGGGCGTGTCCATGGGGGGTTACCTTGACTATTAACTGACTAGGAAGACCCAGCCCATTGTGGGCGGCACCATTCCCCAGGCAGGGATCCTTGAACTAAGGAAGAGTAGAGAAAACCAGCAGAGAGCAAGCAAAGGTGTGCTGCTTCCTCTCTGGTCCCATCTGTGACTGTGATAATTGGCTGTTTGAGTGCCTGCCTTGACTTCTCCAAAATGGTGGACTGTGACCTGAAATTGTAAGTTAAATGAACCCCTTTCACTTCCAAATTGCTTTTCGGCAGGGCATTTCACCACGGCAACAGAAATGAAACCAGGACACCACCACATGGTGGGAATGTGCACTGGGGCCTCATGCATGCTAAGCAAGGCCCGGACCAATTGAAGCTATAATCCCAGCCTAAACATTCACTTTCAAAAACAACAAATGATTATTTTGTTTTGACTTGGAGAATGTGAAATCCCAAACTCGGTTCCGGTTTATCACCCCAGAGACTCATGACTTTGAACAATCACTTCATCTCTTTGTTTTCTCCATTGCAGAGAGGATGGGAAATGCTTTCTTATCCATCTGCTGGGTATGAGTTTGAAATGAGCTGTCCCGAAATGACAAGGGGTTTATGCAGACAGAATGGACTTCCAGTTCAGAAAGTCCCTGCTGGTAGTCATGGTCACTTCCTGGGTGAGATGACAGGGCATCATGACCAACACAAAGTTGCCCCATGACGTCACTGGAGGAACTGGAAGAGAAAAACAGTCACCTTGGCAATAGTTAGAACAGGCTTGTCAGGCCAGGTAGACAGTAATATCAGCAATGTGTTGGGCCCGCCTACCATCCGAGATATCTGGGGTGATACTTGAATCTGGGCATGTGGCTCAGATTCTGGGCATGCACAGAAACTTGGGGTAGCGGTACACACCTCTAAACACTCAGAAGGTGAAGGCAAGATTTCAAGGTCATCCTTGGTTATGTAAATGAGTTGAGGTCAACCTGGACTACGAGAAATTGTCTCAAAAAGAACACGGGGCAGCTGGAGAGATGGTTTCACTTTTAGGAACACGTGGTTCTCTTGTGGAGGATTGGAGCACCCATATCCAGCATCTCTCATCTGTCTGTAGTTCCAGCTCCAGGGAATCGAGCCCTTTTCCATCCTCCAAGGGCATTGCACTCATATCCCCGCCACACGTGCAGGGAAAAGGATACGTCACTTAAGAAAATAAAAAATAAATCTTAAAACAACAAATAACTTTTGCAGTTTGAGTAGCCTCGGCCGTCCTCCAAATTGACCCCTAGTGTGGCTGCCAGTGCATCTCTTGTGGCACACACAGAATTCCACATGTGATCCCTCATCACCAATAATTCTGGACGATGGCCAGTGCCACTAAAACTGTACGTACCCTACCTCCAGTGGCATTTAGAAGCCACGTGTCTCCAACTTCCTCTCGCTTTAGGCTTCCTGTTAATCTGCCAGGGTGAATGTGATTGGTGGGTAGAAGCAGGTGTGTGTTCTGTCTGTAAGGGAAGCTGGGAAGGTGAGCACTTCCTGTGGTACTGTTATGAATGGCTGCCCAGCAGCTGGCTCACACCCATAGCTTTGCAGTCTCTCTGCTCCGGAGACTGGAGGTCCAGAATTGAGGTGCCTGAAGGGATGTGTCCCAAAGTGTTCCGAAAAGGGCATTTCTTTTCTCTAGTCATTGTTGGTGATGGCCAGCATTCTTGTTACCACAACATTCCAGTCCCTACCCTGACCTAACATGGCCTCGTCCTCCATTTACCTCTGCTCTGTGTGTCTTTTGTGGCATCATTTGTCACCAGGATTAGGGGACAATACAGGGTGATTTCATTTTGAGATCCAAAATTCCATTACATCTTCAAACTTTCTTTTTCCAAATAAGGCTGTGTTTCTCGGTCCCAGGCACGAGGAGGGGATGTAGCTCTTGGGAACTGCCATCCAGCCAAGTGTCTGTAACTGCTGCAGTGAGCACTGAACTCTTCATCAGATGGACAGTTCATCAGTGATAGGAGAGGGACCCCTACGCATGGGAGGCTGGAACTGATGCCCAGTGCCTTCTAGAACTGTGGTGGTAAATTGTGTGAGCAGTGTAAAGCAGGGACGTACTTTTGACTTTGAGAGTATCACTGTCTGTAATAGTTACTGTTGAACTTGACAGGATCTAGGATCATGGAGGACTGAGAACCTGGACTTGATGGAGATCCTCTGGGCAGGTCTGTGAAAAGCTATCTAGAATAGGGTCATTGTAGTGGGAAGACCTATCTTAAAGGCGAGCCGCACCTCGGCACAGGCTAGGCTCCTGGACTAGATGAAAGGAGGGATGCTAACCAGCACCTCTCTCTCTGCTGCCTGCCAGTGAACACAGTGTGACCAGCTGCTTCACACTACTGCCACCGTGACTTCCCACCACAATGAACTTTACCCTGGAACTGTGAGCCAGAATCAACCCTTCCATCCTTAAGTTGCCTTTTTTGTCACACAATGAGACAAGTAACTAATACACAGTGCTGGCATCAAGACAGCCATAGATATGTAAATGAATGGGCACAGCTGCGTGCCAATAAAACTTTATTTACAAAAGTGAATGCTGGCGGGTGACTTTTCCTAGGGACTCATAAACAAACATCTGTTTACCTCAGATAGGGCACTAACTATCCAAGAAATGATTCCCCCAAGTCCAGCTTGGTGAATTGATAAGTATGTTGGGGTTGCCAACAGGAGCACAGATGACTGACAGCTTCTACGGAATGCCCCACCCAGCATGGGTGACTCTCAAAAGCTGCAGCCCTGGAACTCTCTACTCCCCTTACAGGCAACCCCACCAGAGTGGCCTCTTCCCTGAAGAGCGGACCTTTCAACTCAGAGGAAACAGGTACAGTGCAAAAGACCGTCCAGATTCAGCACCACAGGCTGGAGATGGTTGGAGCATGAAGGAGCGAGTGCAGCTGGTCACAAGCACTAAGTATGTACAGCTTGGATCTTCAGACTTGGTGGTTTTGAAATGTTCCGAATGTAGAGAACCGGCTCAGCCTGTTTCCTGTGGGGGGGGGAGGGAGAGGGAGGGAGGGAGAAAGAGAGAGTAGAGAGAGAGAGAGAGAGCTCTAGACGCCAGAACAGAGTTCCCCCTTGCTCTTCTGGAGGCTGCAAAGTCCAAAGTTAAGGAGCCCTGTGTCTGTTAGGAACTGCTTTTCTTGACAGGAGGAGGAAAGGCATGAGAGCCCATGAGGAAGATGAGGGGGTGCGCTCAAATTCACGGTCCTTTATTTTCATTGTCATCATCAGTGGTTTTCCCAGTCAAGGTTTCTCTGTGAAGCCCCGAACGTTCTGGAGCTTACTCTGTAGACATAGATCCACCTGCCTCTGCTGTCTGAGGTGTGCACCGCCACACCCAGTCCTAGCCCTTTTATAATGCATACTAATTCCCTCAAAATGATAGCACCGTCTCTCCTAACCCCCACCCCAGGCCCCTTTCAAAGGTTTGGAGACAGATTTTGTTTTCAAGTGTCTTCAAACCCACCACCAGCCTGGGGGCGTGGCTCAGGATGCCTATCCAGCTCTGGACTCTGCCTCCCAGTCCGCGGCAAAACCAAAAAGCCCCAAGTTCCGGGGAATGTCAAAAACCATGACTTTTCTTACAAGAGTAGCCATACAGAGCCCAATCTGGAACTGGCCGAGATTAGCTTCTCCTGCAGAGGCGCCAGGTCCTCTCCTCATTCTTGGAGAGTTAACTTGTCAATTGGTCAGAGACCAAAGTGAAGCAGAGCCAGAACTGAGAAATGCAAGAAGAAGAGATGGAGCTAGCTGGGGTGGCCCAGGTTGATGAGACCCGTGAATGCAAAATGGAAACAATGAGAGGGGGCAGCCTGGAACCTGGCTGGGATGGAGCTTGCCCATACAGAAACTCCCAAGGAGCCCCGAGTGTCGCAGCGTTGCTTGGACTGAGGCCACAGGAGTTGTTCAGGAGTAGCTGCAAGCCTCCGTGTCTTGTAACCCTTATCCATTCGTGTACATGGATTACATGAGAACCAGCATTGCTTCTCAACCTGTGGGGTCGTGAGGGGTCAAATAGCCTGCACGTCAGATATTTACATTGCGATTCATAACAGTAACAAAAATGCAGTTATGAAGTAGCAACGAAATAATGTTATGGTTGGGGTCACCACAAACACGAGGAACTGTATTAAAGAGTGGCAGCCTTTGGAAGGCTGAGAACCACTGGTTTAGAAAAAGGCAATGCGTTCCGTGCAAAAGGCACTACTAGAGTTGAGCAGTGTGCAGCCTATAGGACCATGCGGCAACTTCGCTTTATAGAAGGAAAATAAAGGAAGTGAGTTCTATACCTAGGACCCGGCAGACATTTGATCCGGATCACTAAGGAGATGAAGGAGCCAAGAGTCGAAGAGGAACTTAGAGGCTCATGGAACATTCTACACTCAAGTAGAGGAGTTGAGGGTTCTGCTTTAACCAGGGGAGGTGACAGGAGGGCTGGGAGCAAAGAGGCTGAAGGCTTTGGGGGAGGGGTGCTGATTCTCCAGGACGGGGTAGCCTGTGAGCGAAGATCCCTCCGGGGCTTGGGGGGGGTAGCTGTAGAGAGAGTTTGGGAATGTCAGACATTCCATCCCTCTGAGTGGGCCTCAGGGCCTCAGCCCGAGGGACAGAATTGAGAAAGAACTTCCCCGCTTTGGCCCGGCACCCCAGCCCTCCCCGACCCTCCCACCCCACCCTCCAGCCTGGAGGCTGTGTGTTTTACCTGTAAGACACTTAAAACCTCTCTGCGCAGGAGTGTCCTTATTTACAAACTGGAGGTCACTGTGACGCCGCGCTCCCAGGACTTGGGGACACAGCAGGTGTTGTGAACATTGTTTTGTTTTGTTTTCTTCCTCTGCAAGCTCTGGTCTCTGCACCTCTTTGTGTGCAAAGGACAGAGCGCAATAATCTGGTGCCCGACGCACGGATGCTCCGCAGGTAGAGTGAGCCGGCGGAGTTCCACTCTGGAAGTCTCGCGGTTTTCATTTGGCCTTTACTCTTTCCTTACCCACTGGCAACCGCGGCGCTGGGGAGCAGGCTTTAGCCTCGCCCTTGTTCAGGGCTTTTAAAATGCAAATTTACCCCCTGCAGTCCCCACACCTCAGGGTAAACTGCTTTTATTGGAGTTTTTCTTTCAGCAGTAGGGGCTGGAAGCCAGGATGCAGCTTACTCTGTGCCCCACAAAGACAGTGAGACCCTCGAAAGAAGGGGTCCTCCGGTGTGGGGTCTACCTGGCATTCCGGACTTTACAGGATGAGTCTACAGGATGCCTGTAGCAGGAACGGGGCATTGACTCACCCCGCGAGTTCTCGGGGTGCTGCTGGAGACCAAACAGAGAAATGACCGTCAAAGATCAAGGTGACACTGTCAGTGTCACCCACTGTGGGGCTGGTTTTATGTCAACTTGACACAAGCTAGAGTCATCAGAGAGGAAGGAACCTCAATTGAGAAAATGTCTCCCTAAGATCAGTCTGTATACAAGCCTGTAGTGCATTTTCTTAATTAATGGTTGATCCGGGAGGACTCAGCTCACTGTGGGTGGTGCCGCCCTTGGGCTGGTGCTCCTGTGTTCTGTAAGAAAGCAGACTGAGCAAGCCAAGGGAACAAGCCAGTGAGCAGACCCCCTCTGTGGCCTCTGCAGCAGCTCCTGCCTCCTGGTTCCTGCCCCGTTTCAGTTCCTGTCCTGACTTCCTTTGGATGATGAATAATGAGGAAAAGTGGGTCAAATAAACCCTTTTCTCCCCGAATAGCCTTGGCCATAGTTTTCCATCACAGCAATAGTAACCTAGGGTCGACATCATCTCTGCCCTGCAGGGCTGTTATCTGCACCTGCCGTTTCTACTCTGTAGGACGATTATTAACCACTTAGGAAAAAAAAAACAGGATGAGGAAATGGGAGCTCAGAACGTATGTATGGCAAAACAGTTCTCCATGGCTTAGCTACAGGACTGTGTCTGTCTTCATCCAAAGATGCATCCGTTCGAGTTCCCTTGGGTTCTTCCAAGGCCGGACGTCAGAGGGCCGAACTTCAGGTTGTTTCATTGATTATAGTGAAAGAAATTCACACCGCTCTCAGCAGTTGGGAGGCTGAAGCAGGACTGTATATTCAAGGCCAGCCTGGGCTATAACAGAAAAAACCAAATGAGGGGTGACGCATGCATATGATCTCAGCATTCGAGAGGTGGAGGCAGGAGGATTAGGAAGAAGTTTAAGGCCAGCCTGGGCTACACAGTTTGAGTCTGAGGCTAGCCTCAGCTACAGGAGAACTTTTCTCAAACAAATCAGACAGACAGTTATTCAATCAAATTGACAACCAATCAAATAAACAAACATACAATTATCACATTGAAGCTGAGAGAAAGGCGGGTGAGAGGAGATCTTTGGACACCTAGGGTGTCTGCTTACATTCCCAGAATGTGCCAGATAATCACAAAGGAAAAGTCAGATTTGGGGTAGGGCTGGGCCTATGCTGTGAATTTCCCAGAGATTGATCCCACCCCCCATATCCAGTGCTCAGACTCATATGAAGATTTATTGAATGCCTCCTAAATAGATTAGGACCACGGCTGGAATGAAAAATGGAAAGGGTCCGTCCCTGTCCTCAGAGAGTTCATTCTCAACCCTAGAGATAAAATTTATCAGGTCTCAGGGTAGTTGGTGGGTGTGTAGTGAGTGGAATCCACAAAGCGTGGCTAAACAGTGCTAGGAGGCGCAGGGAGGAACAGCGTGAGCAGCAGCAGGTGGGGCGGAGCAGGCGCAGAGGTGGGAATCGCCGCTTGCTGAGCTTTGGGGAGATAACAGCCCCGGGTAATTAGGAGCTCGCCCAGTCAGCCAGGACTCTAGTTCCCAGTGTTCAGCCCCTTCTGCAGCAGGGCTCTATCTCAGCCTGTCTGAATCAGAGTTCTAAACGCTGGGTAGACTTGGGAATTTCCCCTGAAATTGGGCGGGAGCCTGCAGGGAGAATGGAGAAAGTGAGGTAGAGGATTTGTGGAGAAACTTCATCTACATAACAAGGAGAAGAAGAAAGCAGGGAGGGAAGTCCCGGGGTGATTCGGAGTTTGGGCTTTGGAAAGATCACACTGCCTTTATTTAGCTACCTCTGTAGCCAAAAGGAGAATTGTGGCCATCTATAACTTCTACATCAAATCTTTATACACACACATATTCTCTCTCTCTCGCTCTCTCTCTCTCTTCCTCCCCTCCCCCAAAGGCACCCCATGCACCTGCACACACACACATCAGTAAAGAGGAAAGAAACCACACAGTAGTTGGTGGGAGGGAACAAGGCTGTTTAGGGTGCCACTGGGAGTCCGCTTCTCTCCCTCAGGTGACATTTATGTAACAAAGAGTCACAGACTGCCTGGGCTGCCTACAAGGTCCATACGCAGCCTAGCATTTGGAAAGGACCTCTTTAACCCTCCACCCCCAGCTCCCTCTGAAGCTGGGATGTTACAGAACAAAGGTCTATAGATGGCCTTTCCGTGGAGACTGACAGGAAAAACCCAGTCAGAGAGATGGCTGGAAGCACTTTGCCCAGGCCTCTGTGACCCCTCTTCCTGCGCTGTTGAAGTTGAGGATTCCGGTCCCAAACGCACAAAGCCCAGGATGAGGGGCTGGGCACTGAGGAGCCCTCCTGCCTGAAGGCGTCATTGCCAATGCTCAGCCAAGATGCCTCATAGCTTTGTCTAGCAGGAGGGCTGGGGGTTGACTGAGGGGGATGGAGAGGCCCCAGGGTGGGGGTGGGGGTGGGGGAATGGGGTGGATGCTGGAGTCTCTCCAGACACCTCTAAAGGCATGGAGTCCCCGTGCTAGGGATGGGGTCAGAACCCAAACGGCTCTCAGGCCTCATATTGAGGGTTCCCGAGCTGGGCTGGGCTGGGCAACACCAGGGATACTGCATTGGAGAAAGGTATGTGGGGGCGACTGGTACTCCTGGAGACCGCTCCTGAGGCCGAACCTAACATTCCCATCCGCAGAATGGACGTGGTGAAACCACCAGGGATGTAGAGAGGGCAGAAGAAAGGAGGTTCACTTCACAGTGCAGCTCTGTCAGAGTGAGCGAGCCCCGGCCAGGAGGACCTGGACCCAGATGTAGCATGGGCCTCTCAACTCTGGTCCTCTGTCCTGCAGAAGTGGCCTGATGTCACCCCTTCCTGATTCTTCATTTGCTCTTATGCTACATTATAACTCAGCCCAGCTGCTGGGATCTGAGTTCAAATTCAGACCTCATCTCTAGGAATCAGCTTGAGTTGAGGAATCAGCTGATGTCCTCCACTGCACTTTTAATGACCGTTCTTTAAACAATTGACGTAAATGTGCCGGCCGTGTGGCACACACCTTTAATCCGAGTACTTGGAGGGCAGAGGCGAGTAGATTTCTGTGAATTTAAAGTCAGCCTGATCTACATAGAGAGTTCTAGGCCAGCCAGGGTTACATAGTGAGACCCTGGCTCAAATAAATAAATAAATAATAAAAAAATAAAATAATGAGCTAGGTCAGTGGTGGCGCATGCCCTGAGTCTCAGCACTTGGGAGGCAGGGGCAGATGAATTTCTGTGAGTCTGAGGCCAGCCAGCCTGGTCTACACAGCGAATTCCAGGACAGGCTCCGAAAAGCTACACAGAGAAACCCTGTCTCGAAAAACCAAAAGAGTAAAATAAATAATAATAGACAGGCATGAAAGTCACATAAATGAACCATGTTGAAGAGAACCACTGAGTCCAGTCCCACTGAGGTACAACCACTGAGTCTCTCATGGTCCAGACGTTTTCATCAGCCGTAAAGGAAACACTGTACCAGAGACTCATCTACCAGCACTCCTGGGCTCCTGCTCTGGCCTAAGTACTGATCAGCGGGGTTAGCTGTTTTGTTGTTGTTGCTGCTGTGTGTTTCTACGAAGCTGAGGATCTTGAACTTCTGATTTCCCCGCCTCGGCTCCAGAGTGCTGGAATTAAAGGCGTGTTCCACAGCTGACTTAATGTGGTACTAGGATCAAACCATGCTATCTAGGGAAACCTTCAGCCAAGCGAGTAACATCCTTGGCCCCAGGTTTGGCTTTTCTGATGCTTCATATAAAGGCAGTTTTGTGAGTGATTATTTCTCTTAGCCTGATGTCTCCAGCACCTTTCCTGTTCGGGATGTTGAAAAGCTGAGGTGACAGGGTGATTGGGAAAGAGTACCATGGTGGCAAGGCTCTGGAGGGGTGGGAGTGGGGTGTAAGAGCAAGGAGAGAAGAGGGGAGGAAACAAGGCAAGTGTGCAAGAGCAAAGGGGACCCCTGCCACAGGGACATGTACAGGGCTGGGCAGCGTTGGTTGAATCAGCCAGAAAGATGAAGGTCGAGGAGAATGGGGATGTAGTGGAGACAGCAGAGAGACAAGCAAGACTTTGTCTTCATGCCTGGTTGCAGTGACCTCCAAAATCCACACATTGGGGGCTCAGCAGTTACGAGCACTTGCTGTCCTTGCGGAGAACCCAGATTCAGTTCCCAGCACCCCCATGTCGCGCAAGGGATCCAACACCCTCTTCTGACCTGTGCAGGCATTGCACTGCACATACATGCAGGCATGCACTCATACACAAAAGTCCCACATGTTCAGTGCTCGGGAGGCAGAGGCAGGTGGATGTCTGTGAATTCAAGGCCAGCCAGGTCTACAAGAACCAGTTCCAGGACAGTCTCCAAAGCTACAGAAAAACCCTAATTTGAAAAACAAACAAACAAACAAAATTCCACATGTTGCCATTGGCTGCCCAGTGTGCCAATATTGAGAACTGGGATGACAGATCCCAAGAGTCGAGTCCTGGTGACTTTTGCCTTTTGGCTGTGTGGGGACACATGAAGAAACTGTGCTTCCCAGATACTGCAGCTGCAACCCCTTGGTCATAAGCTTCTATGTTTCCATTGTTCATAACTCATCCAGACTCAAGGATTTCGTCACAGCAGCCGGGAAAGAATAGCATACTCCATGACAGCACCAGAATTCTGCAGTGGCTTCGGTGGTTCAGCAAATGCTTTTCTTACTGTACAAAAGGAAACAAGGACAGGTGGGGAAGGCAAAAAGAAGAGATGGGTCCCCGAGGGCAGAGCAAGAAAGAGGCAGAGTCCTTGGTGAGAGGAGAAGGCAAAGAAAGCAGGGGCAAGGCACATGCTCAGACAGGAAGGGCCATGGAGGGAAAAGGAAGCTGGTGCATACCTTTGGTGAACCTGAACGGGCTGGGATCTGACAAGCACCGGCAGGCTCTCTTACAGTTAAAAAGCACTGACCTGTCAGTGCTTTCTGTTCTAAAGTAGGCTCTTTCTCCTCCTTGTATACTGGGATTCTGAGATTGTGATCCCTCTCCCCACACCCCACAGTTGCCTGAGGGGCTCACCATTGGGTTCAGGGTGAGGGCTACCAAGTTGAGGTGCCATCATGGGTGTTTCCTCTACAGAAGAATGCAAGGAAACAGGTGATGTTTCCAGTAGGCACTGGAGATCCCCAGCACAGTGACCCTCTGAAGTGGGCTGAAGAGTGTCCCCCAAGTTGTCCCTACCCAGAGTATGGCTTGCTTTGGAAATGACTTTCAGCCGTCCTTACATAGTGATTGTAACACTGAACCCAGTTTAAGGTCAGCCTGATCTACACAGCAAGTTCATAGCCAGTCAGGGCTATGCAGTGAGGCCCTGCCTCAAAAAAGGAAAACAATCAAAAAGCAAAAAAAAACCAAAAACCCCCTCCAACAACAACAAAATCAAACTCAGTCGCTGTGGGTTTGGGGTGCTCTGAATCTAGGGGAGAAAATAGAGATGAAGGCTGAGCTACCCCAGGAGTCAGAGGTCACACCCGTGCTGCCTGAACTGATGGACTTACAGAGACATAGCAGCCATGGGGCTGCACGAAGCCATCCAGAACTAAAGAGACCAATCTCACCCTTGAGCTTTGATGCACACTGAGTCTCTGCTGCTGTCACAGCGCTTAGAAGCCTAGGCCAGGCTGAGAGAGCTCCTGTGGGACTCCAACCGATGTTGGGACTCAGCAGCTGGAGTTTGGCAACACAGACAAAAGCTCAGTGGGAATGCCGCAGGCAAAGGCTTCCAACTTCACCATGTTGGTGAGGGGAGGCTGGATGCCTGTGGTGTAGGCACGGGGCGGGATGCTGGAGATGGAAGAGTCGCAGGTGCAGCTTCAGGACCCAAGGTGGGATGAGGAGGCGTGGAGTCAACCACTGGTCTAGAGTGGACACCATCGCAGGCTGCGCTCGGTGCAGGTCTTAGGACTATGGGATGACAATGAGTCATCCTGGGCGTTTAGGTTAAAGAAGCCTATTGTCCCCTTGTCACTTCCTGTCCATAAGTTTACTGTTCTAGTGAAATAACAGCCATTGAATATCTTGAACCGGGATCCTCTAATGGGTCCTGGGCATCGAAAGAGACATTTTAAAGTGAAAGCTGTGAAGGAGAGATGTTCACACATGCAAACCACACACACGCACGCTGGCACACACACTCGCACACACATGCACACATGCATGCAAATGCAGAGAGATAATGTGATACTACCAGCCCATTTCAGTGACGCCTCACCATCTATCTGACTGTGTTAAGTGTTTTACTGGCACAGACATCTAAGCAGCTCTTTATTGGGCTCTACCGCACGCCCAGTCCCATTCTAGCATGGGGAAGAACAAAACAGACGAAAACATAGGTCCCTGTGGCCTCTCCGTCCAATCCATCTCCTCCGCCCCGAGACAGAGTCTATCTGGATTTTCAGTGGTAGATAGTATAGGTAAAGAAGGTTTACGATGGGGGCAGGGGTTCAGCTGACAAGACACCTCCCACCACGAAGGCCAGGGTCCCATCCCCAGCACCTCAGAAGCCAGGCATTGTAGTGTACACCTGTGATCCTGGCATTCAAGAGGTACAGGCAGGAAAATCAAGGGTTCAAGGTTATCCTCAGCTAGTGACTTCAAAGGCAGCCTGGAATACAGGGACCCTGCCTTTAAAAGGAGGGGGGGGGGAGGAGGAGAACAAGAATAAAATTGACATTCAGAGACTGGATGTGACCTACTCAGGGGCACACAACTTATGTCAAGGCTGGGATGGGGAACCCAGGCATGTCTAACTCTAAATCTCAGGCTCTGGATCAGTGTGTCATCCAGCCTCCCACTAAAGCAAAAAGGAAGTGGCCCAGGTGGGCTGGGGAGGGGATAGAGAAATGCCACCCTGAAGTGTGGGAGGACACTTTCCAGGGGATATATTATGTGTTCAGAGGGGTGTCAGAGCCCAGGTTAGGACTCAAGACCTTTGACCCTTGCTTGCTTTACTAAGGGAGGCAATGGTAGGGACATTACAGGTGACACAGGAGACTTTTGGCGTGTCCTGGCGGTGAGGTGATGCCTCTGGAGCCAGTCTCCTGCCTCTGCCATGGTCATTACCACTGCCTGTTAATTCGAGGGATTTAGACTTTCAGTTTCCTGGCTGAGAGAATGTTCTAGATGGTGGTGTGTGTGGCTGACCGTACTAACAGGCTGTGGAATAAATGACCTTCTATGTTGTCTTGCGGGTAAGCAAAGCTTCATGCTGGGGGCAAGGGCGAGATATTTGGGGTGTGGTGGGGGGGTGACCTGCAGGCTAACTTTGGATCTTGGAGCCTTCCATTTGTCATTGACAGAGTCTGACTAATAATGTTTATTTAACTCCTTTGGTGTTTGGAGCTGTTTAAGCAAAAAATATTTGGCATAGAAAATGCTTGCTGAATTCTGTTTTGGCTCTTCTCTGGGCTAGCACCCCGGTTTCCCTCTTGGGAGTCATGGCGCCTTCCTCCACTCCAAGACATATTCCCTGGGATTTGGGTCATAATAAATATATCCTGCAGGGCTGGCAAGGTGGCTCAGTGGAAAATGGCCCTAACACCCAGAATTTATCTTAGGATCCACATAAAGGTGGAAAGAGAGATGTGACTCTATGGAATGTCTCCCGACCACCACATGTGCTGTGACAGAGATATAATAATAATAATAATAATAATGTTAAAACATCTCCTGCTTCAGCTGTGCCATGTGCTCAGGACTGGCCAATCAGGACATGGTGATCGAGGGTTGCAGTCTCACCACGTGGATGCCCCTGCCACACTGGAACCAGCACAGGGCCCTCACCAGATATAATATCACTATCTTGTACTTTTTCAGCCCCCAGAATGGAGTTAAATAAACTTCTGTTCTTTGTAAGTGACCCAGATTGTAGCATTCAGTCATAGCCACAGAAAAGAAATAAACACACAGACTGTGACACATGGACACTTCACCACAGTGACTGCCTAGGGTGTCTGTCCTCGTCTCTGTCATTGCCAGCGGCTCCGGTGCCTCACACAGCTGATTCTAATATGCCATCTCTCTTAAGATGCCCTCTCGGGCAGTGTATTGAAATGGCTTCCTCCCTCCACTCTTCTCACTGTAGCTTCCCCCTCCTCCTCCTCTTTTTGAGACAGGGTATCAAGTGGTCCAGGCTGGCCTCAAACTCACAAGGTAACCCAGGAATGACCTGGAATCTCTGATGCTACCACACCCTGTCTGAAGTACTGGGGTGACCGATGGCGGCACCACACCTAGTTTATGTTATAACAGGCATCATGCATGCTGGGAAAGAACATCCACCGATGGAGCCTCATTCTCAGCCTGCGGGTTTCTACGGCGATCCTAACCCACGTGACACTACACACTCTCGCGCTGGTGGGTGTTTGCAAGTCTGCTGAAGTTTGGAGGGAGGGGCGCTACTGACCCCTGCAGTTTTCATCCATCTTTGTCAGCGCTGAGCACACAGTAGGTGTTCAGTGAAAACTTTTGGTGCAAGGGTGGAAGGAAGCCTTGTGTGCCCAGGTGAGGGAGATGGGGGAAGCTGCTTTCTGGCAGTGAGAACCACGGCCAAGCTGGAGGTCCCGCGGTGGAGCACTGACCTCATCGCTCTGGTTCCCAGCCTGAGGCTCATCCAGAGGCTGCGGGGCGCAGAGGAACTGTGTGTACCAGTATTTTCACAGCTTCTCAGACTTCCGAACCAGCTGCCTTCCCAAGAAAACACAACACCCGGAGTTTTTCCCCACTCCTGTGAAGGCAGCCAGCATCCCAAGGAACAGGCAGGCCCTTTGTTTACAATAATAAACCATGGCCCATGGCAACGCGCTGTGACATCATGGGAGTGTGAGGTCACAGACCCTTCCAGGGAAAGAGCGGGACCAAGCAGACACAATGCATTCGGAACCTCTCTGGCCCCAGCAGGGTGAGAGAATATATACATATATATTAATATATATAAATAGCAGGTCGTTTCTTTTGTTTTTCTTTTCCTCCCTCTAGTTCATTCCTCACTGGTGAAAAAAAAATAAATTTAAATAAATAAAAGTTTTAAAAGCCTCCCAGTGGAAAGCTTTGTCCTGGGAATTTCCTGTTGGCAGTTATCCAGTGAGCTGGGTATGCCAGCCCTCATGTGGGTAAGTGGGCAGGTCCTGGACCAGAGGGAAGTGCTAGCTAGATCTGCCAGCTTCCGGGGGGGGGGGGGGGGGGGGGGGGGGAGGCTGGGCTTCCCCAAGTCTGGGATGCTGGCAAGGAGGATTCCCTAGTCCTACTCTCTGACCTTCCTCCCCTCCCCCACTTTGCCTTTTCTCTGTCTGGAAGTACATTCTGTTCTTTTTCTCTCTCCTCCTTCTCCTCCTCTCCCCCCTCCTCCCCCTCCCTCTTTTCCTCCTCCCTCCCTCAGTCCCCTCTCATTTTCCATCATTTTCAATCTATCTCCCAATGTCTCTATGTCCCCCCTACCCCCTATCCCAGCTCTGCCTCAGTACCCCTTGCTCTTTGATGTCTCTTTCCCTCCCCTGGGCTCATGTTACTGAAACACAGGGACTTGTTAAACTCAAGAGGATGTGCCAGAGAGGCTGTGTCCGCAGGCTGCATGGCCGGGGGTCTGAGTTTCCTGGACAGGATCCCTGAGTGACAGATGTACATCCATGCAGGATATCTGTTTGCACTCAGGAAACACATGGGGTCTGTGACCTAGGAGCCAGGGAGCTGGTCATGACTAGCCACTGTTTCCCAAGGCCTCCAGACCTTCTCGCAGGGTGACCTTCCTGGCTACCAGGCTTTACCACAGAGAGGGAGGAAAGGGTCCTCATTGGATGTGTGGGAAGGAAGGGGGCCTCCTGTCTCTGAGCACCCCAGAACCCCTGTCCCATCTATCTCCTTTCCCCAACTTGTATTGTGCCCTGCACCAAACTTCTTGCTTCATCTAAACTGGGCTTTCCTAGTCTCCAATCCAGACTGAGCTGGGCCAGTCTGTTGTGGAGGGCCATCCCAGGTGTGTTAGTGAGCTTTGCAGCCTCGCTGACCCCTGACCATGAGATTCTAGCAGCAAAGTAGCCCTGTGTGACAACCTAAAATATCTCCAGATGTGGCTGGGGGAGGGTAGCCTTATCCTTGGGTAAAACTATGGGAGAAAACACCTTTATTCTCTGTAGTTGGTTATCTTTTTCTCTTTGTTCTTTGGGGGCCCACCACCCAGCTCCCAAATAAATACACGGAGACTTATTCTTACTTATGAATGTCTGGTCTTAGCATGGCTTGTTTCTAACCAGTTTTTCGTAATTTAAATTATCCCATCTATCTTTTGCCTCTGGGCTTTTACCTTTCTCTAGTCTATATGTCTTTCTTTTCTTCTTACTCTGTTGCTGGCTGTGTGGCTGGGTGGCTGTGTGGCTGAGTGGCTGGGTGGCTGAGTGGCTGGGTGGCTGGGTGGCTGGGTGGCTGGGTGGCTGGCCCCTGGCGTTCTCCTCTCCCTCTTCTTTTTCTGCTCTTCCCTCTTCTCTTCTCTGTCTATTTATTCTCTTTGCTGGCCAGCCCCACCTATCCCTCTCCTGCCTTGCTATTGGCCGTTCTGATCTTTATTAGATAAGTCAGGTGTTTTAGGCAGGCAAAGTAACACAGCTTCACAGAGTTAAACATATGCAATGTAAAAGAATGCAACACACCTTTGGATCAGTAAACAAATATTCTGCAGAATAAACAACTGTAATGCACCTTCAATTAATACTCTACAACAGTTCTCCCTCACACAGGGTACTCCCTGTGTGCCTTATTTTCTCTGTCTCTAAAATCCCCATGGCTTCCCACCGCTGTTAGGACTATTAGTGTCACAGCAGCATGGTCCCAGGGCTTTCTGGGCACAAGGGTGTGTGATTGTGTGTGCAAGGCTGATTCCTAGACCCACCTGTTGCTGTGGGCGGATGATGAACAACGGAACCCACTCAGGACTAAGCCACGTGTCACCCTTTATCATCATGAGGAGCCCATGGTCTTCGGTCCCCACGTCTCTTGTTCTTGTGCCCCAATACTTTCCTCATCTTTTCTCTCTACTGGATGTACCTCATATCCCTTTCCCGCTAGGTCTGCACCTCACATCCGGCAATCTGGTTGTCCAGAAATCTTCCTGGGGGCTGGAAAGATAGTTTGGGGAGTAAGGTGACCTGAGTTTAATCCCTAGGACCCACATGATGGAGAATGAGAACTAACTCACACAGGTCATCCTATGACCTCTTGTCTCTGGCTCAGAAATTCCATCACAGATGAATGACTCCGGAGTGAGGAGAATGAGATCTTGGCAGTAGGGCTTGACGGAAGCTGGGAGTTCTGGCTGGAAAGCCGTTATTGTGAGTGGGAAGCTGATGGAAGCCTAGGGACTCCCTGGCTAAGTCTGTGGTCTTCTTGGGGGCTCTTTCTGAGACCCCATTCCCATCACCACCAGCATAGTCCAGTAGAATCAATCATTTCCTCCAGCCCAGGCCTGGCCAACACTGGCTCCCAGTTACTTAATGACGATCTTTGGAGCAAAGTGGGTTTGGTGATTAGCCTGAGAGCATGAGGGAATCAAAGCCCAGAAAGACAGAATGGAGGCCAGGCAGCCACTGTCTCTGCGTAAGACCCTTGGGGGAGCAGAGCCCACAGCCCCCCAGGGAGCCCCTGCCACTAGAGCCATCTATTGCAGCAATGGTATTTGGAGTTCCTTGACCCGCCCCCCTTTGTTGCATCCCCTAAATCTCAAACTGGTGCCCCCCCGTCCCAGACTGGCTCCTACCTTGCTCTTCCAAGCCCAGTTTGACAGACAGCCCCTGACCCTCTGTCAAAAAAAGGCTTCAGAATTAACACTTGTCTTTGCAGACTATGTTTCCAGAGTTCCCAGCTTGCTCGGGGTTACACCACAGGAAACGCTAACACAACTTTAGTTCCCCAAGCCAGAAAAGAGCCAGTGATTCTCACCTCTGAGGGTGTCCACCCTGCTCTGTGCCTGGTCCAGGCTGACAGAACAGTAGTACTGAGAGCTCCCAGGCCCACAGGAAGCCAGGCCGTCACCTCAGTGCCACCCGGCTCCACCCTGCTCTGGACTCACACAAAAAGCAAACCGTGCTGGGAAGGACTTCAAGAAGAGTGGCCACATGTGACTGCGCAGCGCCTTCACCAATGAAGTCCAGATGGGTGAGCAAGTGCGTGCACGTGCTCATGTGTGCCAGCCCTTGTGTGCCCCACGGGTTGCTCATGACATCACCCAGCAGCTCAGCTCTGGCGCCTCAGGCATGTCTCACGTGTGCGCATGGTACGCAAGCATAGCCACTCTGCATGGGGTACCACTCAGAGCAGGAAGGATTTGGAATTCCAAACTGGGGCAACAGTGGGGTGTGGTACCACCAACCAGGGAGCATTGGCAGGAGCCGCGTCAGAATTCTTCACAACATCCAAAGCGCCCAGCTCATGCTCCAAGGGTAAAGCTCCCCCCCCCAACGGTCTGGGATTCTGGAAAACCTACCAGCAAGCCACCTACCTTCCAGCCCAGCACCTTCCCCGACACTTCCCACTCGCGTGCCCAGATGGTGCCCGAGATATAATCGCCACATAGCCCTCCCCCCAACACACCCCAAGGCTGTGAGCCATGGAATACATTTCAAGCCACGCTGTAAACTGTGCTTTTGGATGTCATTGAGCCCTCCCGTGCCAATGACATCACGGTTTCCATGGCGACTAATATAATTAACATGAGGGAAAGTACAAGGAGAAGGAGAAGGCAAAGCAGGAAACACTAGAGTCCAGCCCCAAACAGAGAAAAGGACACGGGGTGCGGAGAGGGGCAGAAAGACCCACAAACTCGTTTCCTGCTGCGTGTCACTCCCCTCCTGGCTGGGCGGGGGTGGGGTGGCTAACGAGCTCCTTGGCAATCTCTGTCTCCTACAAAAATACAGACAGGGCTTTGTCACCTTTACAATGACGAAGCTGGACCAGAGGAGCCTGCCTCAGGTGAGGCGAGAACACCTCCACCCCCACCTTGGCTCTTGCAGGGTCTAATGAAGCCAGGGCCTGGAGGGGCTTTCTCAGAGCCCAGCTGGGGACATTCGTACCTCTCACGGGAACATAGGGAACTGTGAAGTTGAAATGGTTGAATAAGAAAGGCAGCATTTGTCCTTCAGGTCACAACAATGACCCTTCGTGCCTGGCTTGGGTGTCAATCCCATGTGAGCCATGTTGGTTAAGCTTGGTTCTGGGACCTGATTTTTTAAAGGTCCCGAAAGGCCCGTGTTTTAAAGGTTGGTGTTATTAGGAGAGAGTGGAGCCCTTAAGCACGGGGCCTGGTGGGAGGTCTTCAAATCGGGATTATGGTTCTCTAGATTTCTGCTTGCCTCTTCTGCTTGCTGCCATAGGCGAACTGATTCCTCCCACCACCACGCCCAAAGCAATGGGACCATGGACCAGAACCTCCAACTCTAACCCCTTTCCTTTACAAGGTAACTAATCCAGATGTGCTGTTATAGCAATGGGAAGCTGACTGAGCACCTCGTGCTTCATTCCCATTCAACAGGAGAAGACTCTGAAGGTCAAAGACAACCCTGGACTTGCTTGGGTTGACCACAAAAAGCCTGAAAGCTCAGTCTACTCAACAAAGTCCCCATGATCTTCTTCTTCCTTCCCTTCCTTTTAAAGTAAGGTTTATTTGTTTTTATTTTGTGTGTATATGAGTGTTTCTCCTGTGTGTCCATAAATGCACCGTGTGCATGCCTGGTCTCAGAGGACGACATCAGATCCTTAGAGTTATGGATGCGGGTGCTTGGAGGAAACCTGGGTCCCCTGCAAGAGCAGCCAGCGCTCTTAACCACTGAGCCACCTCTCCAGGCCCCCTTTCCTTTTTCTATTTACTTATTTTTTTAAAGTGTGGTTTATTGATTTTATTTTGTCTTTGTTTTTTTGTTTTGTTTTGTGTTTTTGGTTGGCCTTTTTTTGTTTTTTTGAGACAGGGTTTCTCTGTAGCTTTGGAGCCTGTCCTGGAACTAGCTCTTGTAGACCAGGCTGGCCTCGAACTCACAAAGATCTGCCTGCTTCTGCCTCTTGAGTGCTGGGATTAAAGGCGTGCGCCACCACTGCCGGGCTCTATTTACTTATTTTGAGACAGGGTCTCGCTGTGTAGCCTTGACTGGCCTGGACTTGCTATGTAGACCAGGTTGGCCTGGATTAAGAGCGTGTGCTACCTACTCCTTCCCCAGCTAACTGTCTTTTTTCCTGAGATGGGAATTCTTATAGTTCAGGCTGGCCTTAAACTCATGACACAGCTGATGATGTCCCTGGACACCCGATCCTCCTGCCTCCACCTCCCAAGGGCTCAGAGCCCCTGCAGGTACCTCTCCACCCAGTGGAGTCTGTCCCGTGTGCCCCAGGCCAAGGCTTGGCAGAACACGCCTTCTGAGCACGTGCATCCACGTGGAACCATGGCTTCATTTCCACAGCGAACTTATTGAATAGTGGAGACTTAATTGGAGATACCAGAGTTTATGTTACTGGAGTAGCTGATCAGGTGTGTGGTGGGACTTCAAAGATGTCCCTGTGATGAAGACAATCAGAGCAGCATGGGCAGATCTAGACTGAACACAGGGGTTGGGGAAGGAGCAGGGGGTCATGTTCCCATTGGAACTTCGAAAGGGGAAATGATTCTGCCCTCCTCTTCCTCCCTCTTCCTCCTCTCTTATGGCCCAGAAAAATCCTTATAGTGAGCCACACTCTCTCTTCCTAGCTCCCACCCCCAACACACCCCAGTTCTGAAATCTGGGGTTCATTTTCTTCCCATTGTCTGTCTTACTGAATCAAGGCCTTCCTGTGTGGCTCAGCCTCCTGATTGCTGTGATTACAGGCATGAGCCGCCACAAGCCACTGCTGAAGACCACGTTCAGGGGGAAATGAAGCCATCTACTGGGGCGCATTTTTCCGGCACAATGGTGGCTACATACATGGACTTCTTTTTAACCAAGCTTATTAGCTCTCCTGGGCCTTGTGCCTGGTGCCTCGATGAACGTGGGGCAAAAACTTCCCCACCACCCAAGGCTGTGGGGCGGGCCAAGTGAGACACGCCCATGGCGCACAGACAGGCACTGGGTGATGCTCATTATTATTTACCCAGCTTGCACCAGGAGCTGTGCCAGAACTTGACACTGCACAGCAATCCTCCAAGCTAGATCTTATCTCCTCCCTTTCCCAGGTGAGGAAACTGAGGCAGGGGAAAGCGAAGGTGTTTACCCAAGGCCGCTGCAGGAGTGTTGAGGAGGAGCCGGACAAGACTAGGAAGTTGGGGAGGCCACAGTCTTGGGCAGGGGGACACTTGTGTTTACAAGATCCATAGCCTTCCGTTCAGCTCAGCTGCTCTTCATTCAGTTATTAAATTTTTAAATTGAGTGTGTGTGTTGGCACACATGCTGTACATGTATGTGGGTACTCTGTCACTCCTTACCTTATTCTCTCAAGACAGGACCCCTTCACTGAATCCGGAGCTAAAGTATCTGCCAGCGGGTCCCAGAGATCTACCTGTCTCTATCTCCGACATGAGTGGGGTTTTAGGGGGATTTGAACCCAGGCCTTTAGGTTTACACAGGAAGTGCTCTTACCCATTAACCCATCTCCTGCCTCAATTCAGCAACTCTTCATGGAGGACCTACTATGTGCTCAGCAAGAAATCTCATCCCTGACTTCACTGTCAAGGAACATCTGTGCACATGCAAGGCCCAACTCTCCCTTCTCTGAAGACAGTGAGGGCCCTGTCCAACTCCAGAGTCCATGGCAGCCGGGCTGCAAGACCTCAGAATGTGTCACCCTCTTTGGACCTCTCTTTGTACACAGCACTGACAGGAAGATCGCCCACTAACCCCCATTTGCCTCGGGCCTTCCACAGTTCAGTGCTGAACACCCTGCGTTACAACTCTTCGTGCTGGGCAAACCAGAACAGTGGCTCTCCGTGCAGGCTATAACACAACTTCGTAGCCATGGTTCAAGTGCACCTAGTATCCTTGACCTGTGTGTTAGGTCCTCTGCCCTCCGGCCAGTAGGAAGCCCTGGGAATACACCCATTCATTGGAGAAGAAGCTGGGCTCCTCTACTGTCAATGACTTAGTCAGGTCAAGTAGGGAGCCAGCTGGGACTGGGGCCAGCTGTGTTCTGTGGAGGAACTCTACCCTTGCCTAACGTCCACATGCCACCCCATGGACTAGCCATAGCTATTGAATGAAAGGGTTTGAGCTGCAGTTAACATTTCTTTAGCTTCTGGAGGCTTCATCATTCACCACCTAGTTCCTTTGTCATTTGTATCACTAGTTCTACAGTGACTCTGCAAACACACCTCCTGCCTTTTCTAGGGGCGGTGGGTTGAATCCTTTACCCGTTCTTTGCTTTCGAGGGGCAAGGCCTGCTCTTTGGAGCAGTGGGTGTGTGCATGGACACACCTTGCATATAATAATTATGTTGACTCCAGCCTGGGTCCTGTTTAATCAGGTTGGTACAGGCTGTTCAAGTGGCCTTGGGCAGAGGCAAAAGACACCACCTGCCCTGGGAAGTCGTTCTCCTGGCTCATGCATGGCCTAAACTTCCCATACTTGGATTCCAAGGCAGCTCGCGGCTGTCTCTTGTGGGCTGTCTGTAAAGGCAAGCTCGCCAGGCCTGGCATCAACCTGACCTGGGGAAGCTGGGATTGTTTTTAACAGTAGTCCTGCCCACATTCCAAAACTGGAACCCAAGAGGCTGGTAAGTTCCTGCTGGGCTGGCAGGACATCATAGTCCCAGCCCTCCATCGGAAATCACTCTGCAATTACAAGCCCCAAAGGAATAGCACAACACCTCGAATGTCACCAAGTAAAGTTGACCAGCTGTCTGTCTTAGACTTAGCTGACTTGAAGTAAATTGTGCATGGGCGCCTTGCTTCTTCCTCCTCCCTATCCCAGGCAGCATCAGCTCTGTAAGCATTCAGGGGAATGTGCGAGAAACCCTGCCCAATCCCCTTCTCTAGTTGCCTTTCCCTCAGTGGCAACCCTCTTCACTTCCTCCATCTTCCTGGGTCACTTCCTGGTACCAGGAGACCTGGCTGCCAGGTTCCAAGCTTACTTCATCAGGGCAGTTGAGCAGGAGAGCAGGGGAAAGCCTTTGGGGGCAAAAGTCAGACAGACGGTCTTGCAGAAAGCACACTGCACGGACATGGTGCATCTATTAAATGGAAGGGACCTCCACATCCTTCTGGGAAGGCTATTTTTTCCCCAGGGCCAGATTGTGGAATTGACTTCCCTGCCATGGACTGCTCTGCCGGGCAGGCATGAAATGTGACATCCTTGGTAGAACGGAGGGATTAAATGATGCATTGATGGAAGGCTAGGGGTAGTTCATGGCTTGGCTGATCACTCGGGTTCTGTGTTCCCAGAACGCATGCTCTCCTGACAGCATTTCATGTTGATGAAAGCCCCTAAGCACCTGTTTTGTGCCAGAAGTGGTGGGTGACATCCAGATGTGGTGGGTGAAATCCAGATGTGGTGGGTGGCATCCAGATGTGGCTGCCCATCATCAGATCCCTTGACCTGGGTGGCATTGCTTGACCCTGAAGGGCTAGGAACTAGTATCCTGTGACTGAAATAAATCTAGTAGCTGGAGCTCCTAAAAGAAGAGGAGAGGGGGGTCGTTGGTGATCAGAGGTGGAGGGCACGCTCCAGGGGAGCCCCTGTCCAGGCCCTGGGCTCTATCCCCAGTGCTACACAAAGTAGGCATGGTGTCTGAAGTTCAGGGTCATCCTCAGCAACATGGTGAATTGAAGGCCATGCTCGGCTACATGAGCCCATATCTCAAAAACAAAAAGGAGTGAGGCAGGAGAGAAGGAGGAGGGGGAGGGAGATTCTAACCAACCACAGATTATGACCCAGCCTCTGCAAAAACTGGGCAGGGTGGCACATGCCTGTAACCTAGTGCTTGGGAGGTGGAAGTGGGTAGATCAGGTCATCCTGTTCAAGGTTATCCTCTACTATATAGTGAGTTAGAGGCCAGCCTGGGCTACATGAGACCCTGTCTCAAAATAATAATATCAAGAGCTGGGAGATGGGCCAGTCAGTCATGAGTCCATTTCACAGTCAGGAGGTATTGAGTTGAGATTCCCCCCCGAACCTGTGTTAAGGCCAGGCATGGTGTGTGTATCAGAACTCTAGCTAGGTGTCTTTTTCTGTCCCTCTCTGCCTCATCATTTGGGATGGTCTCTCACTGAACCTGAAGCTCACCGGTTAACTGGCTGCACAGTGAACTTCAGGGGTCCTCTTGTCTTTGGACCCCACGAGCACAAACATGAACATACACATTAATACAGGCACACATAATAATAATAACAACAACAACAATAAATAATCCCTTTATGCTCAGCACTCACCCCACATCCTCAGAACAAAATGGCCTAAAGGGTGACTTTGATGGGCCAGAGAACACGAAACTCATTAAAGAAACCAAACTCGATAGGCAGTGGTGGAGCACTCCTTTAATCCCAGCACTTAGGAAGTAGAGGCAGGAGGATCTCTGGGTTTGAGGGTAGCCTGGTCTACATAGTGAGTTCCAGGACAACCAGAACTACACAGAGAAACCATGTCTCAGAAGAAAAGAAACAGAAACAAAACCCCAAACAACTCTCATTCCAGGTTTAGAGTAGACAGCACATATGTCTCCGCTGATTTTTTTTTTAATTGAAAGGGAACAGAAAACAGGGAACAATGTATCTTTCTTGGGAAGGGGGAGCAGGCGTTTTATTACCTGCTTGTTTTAAAATAGCCAGGCAGCAGGCATAGCTACTCTGCTTTGGGTCAGTCATTCTGGGGACAGAGTCCCAGCCCCACTTGGAGAAGGTAGTGAGGGCTTGAGTTTTCGGATTTACTTCCTCCGTGCATCTCTGGTTCCTGTGGAACCACCACTGGAGAGAGCCTTGACTGCAGACGGCGTGGAAGCAACATGCAGAAATGCTATTCACAACTAAATATAACTCATCTGAAATGCCTTTTGCCAAGCCCCGGGAGTGTCCACATACATTAACTCATTAAATCTGCTCTGGAGTAGAGAGCAGGAGCGCCCTCCCTCCTCTCTTATGGTTCGGCCGACCGACCGACCAACCGAGGTCCTGGACCAGCCCATTGCACCTGCTGGGTTCCCACAAGGCTCTTTGGAAGGCCCAGAAGCCATGAAGGTGCCCTAGGGCAAACAGCAGGGACCAGGTTATTAGGTAAACCCAACGACAGCTGCTGTGACAAACAGGCTTCCAAGTATCTATGACCCAATACACAGGTACTTATTTTTCCCACACTGGGCAAAACCCCAAATGGGTGGCCCTGCTTACTAGACAGCTTGCAGTGGGTCCAGCCTCCTCCCGCTCACGGTCACGCCCACCTCTCAGCCCCCACCCATTCTGCCTTAGCCTGCACAGGGAACCGGGTGTTTTGTGCCAGGCCTGGAAGTGTCCTACAGGCTATTACTTCTATGCACATTCATTGGATAGAAGCGGGTCATGTGGCAACATACCTGCAAAGGAAGCTGGGAAATGTAGTCCAGCCCTGCTGCAACCCAAAGAGGAATCTGTCCAGCAAAGCCCAAGCCGGACTATTTCATGAGAACCTCAGCTCTTACCTATTGCTTTAAGCAGGTCAGTTCCGATTTTATTCATATTACATATATTGTATAAAAATTAGGCTGAGGTTGTGTTTAGGACACACACACTACACATTTATGTGTTAAGAATTAAAGAAAAAGACACCATGAATATGAAAGAGAGCAATCGTCGTGGTGATATATTGGAGGGTTTGGGGGAAGGAAAGGGAAGGGGAAAATGAGGTAATTATATTATAATCTCAAAAGATTAAAAAAAAAGAATTAGCCTGAGAGAAGGGCTTGCTTGTTTGCTTGCTTCTTGAGACAGGGTCTCTCTATGTGGGCCAGCTGGCCTAGATTTGCTATGTAGACCAGGTTGGCCTCGAACGCCGAGTGCTGGGTTTAAAAGCTGTGCCACCACACCTGGGTTTAATTATCTTTTTTCCTAAGTGTGTGTGTGCGTGCGTGTGGGTTGCAAGGATCCAGCTCAGGTTGTCGGTCTATGCAGTGCTCACTGTCCTGACCCACTGAGCATCTCCCTGGTCCCAAAGCAAAGTTCTCAGTCAGTGGTCCCCAAACAAACCTGCTAATCTGGCGCCTAGAGAGGCCTCGAGTCACAGGTTCATGGCCCATGCCCTCGGTGATTCTGATGCTGCCCTCACAAGATCTCATGGAGGTGCCTGTAGCTGCGCATGTGCCTCTGTGTGTATGTATATGTGTGTGTTTATGTTATGTTTGTGTATATGTGTATTTATGTTGTGTATGTGTGTGTGCGTGCATGCACACTCTCTCGTGAACACGCAGTGCACATGTGTGAGTGCACATATATGTGGACAAGAATACGAGTTTGATGCCACATCTTTCTCCACCGCTCGCCGCTGTATCTTTTGAGCAGGGTATCACTGACCTCACCGATCCGCTGGACTGCATGGGCAGCCATCTCGGGTCCACCAGCTTCTCCTCCCCCAGTGCTGGGGTCATAACTGTTCATGAGCGTGCCTGGCTTTTTATACGGGTGCTGGGATTGGAACTCAGGCCTCAGGCTAGCACGGTGGACACTATACTGACAGCTCCCAGCCATACAGGAGCCAGCAAAGACAGCAGAGGGACAGCCTGGGATTGGGAATGAGGAAGCACAAACCTAACACCCAGCCTCACATTGACTGGGGATCTGTGTTTCATGGTTGTCACCCAGCCTGTACGACGAGGTGGGAGTTCACCTTCATTTAAGGTGATATGCAGAGTGTTGTGCTCAGGGGGTCAAGGCTGGGGCTGCAGCTTGGAGTGTCCTAGAACACAGAGGTCTCTAAGCAAGGGCAGGTTAGTGGCCTGGAATACAGAGGTCACTAAGCAGGGACAGGTTGGTGGCCTGGAACAAAGGGGGCTCTAAGGAGGGACAGGCTGGTATCTTCAGCCCAGCACTCTAGCTCTTGGGGAGAGGTATAGAGTGGAGAGTGAAGAGATGCTCTGCTGCCCAAGGTAGATGTGTGGGTAGAGACAGAACACAGAGCCAACGAGAGGGAGATGCTGGAGTAATCAGCAGTTGATGGGTTGACGTGGTGAGTTCCACAGGAAGCAGGAAGGAAGTGGCATTCGACCTATTGAGAGCAGCAACCTGCTTAGAGGAGCACGGGGCTCCCGTTGTGCAGTGTGCACAGGTTAAGAGCATTGTGCAGGTCAGAGAAACTCAAGCCATAGATCAGAAGTTCAAACAAACAGACAAAAAAATCCCAAGGCCTGCGACGTGGCTTGAAAGGTAAAGATGGTTGCTGCCACGCCTGACAACCAGCTCATGCGAATTGTCCTTCATTTGTTTTCTGATACATCTGAGTGCAAACCCTGCCTCCCCTGCAAAAAGAAGAACAAATGAATATAATCATATTTTAAACCCTGGCAATGGCAGGGTGTGGTGGCACCTTTGACCCCAGCACCTGGAAGGCAGAGGCAGGCAGATCTCTATGAGGTGGAAGCCAGCCAGGTCTACACAATGAGTTCCAAGACAGCCAGGGCAAATAGTGAGACCCTGTCTCAACAAAAGCAAAAACCAAACCAAACAACAACAACAACAAAAAAACCAAACGAAACAAAACAAACAAATAAAACCAAAGTAGGCACACATACACACAACCCATGAAGATGGAATCATACAATACAGTCGGTTTTGATCAGTTTCTCTTGCTTGCACAATCTCCTCAGGGTTCATCCACATGGCAACAGGCAGCAGTACCTTACTCTTTGTTGTGACCAAGTAATATTCCATTGTTTGACTCCGTGCTGTTTAGTTTCTCCATTTATCCACCCATGGGTTTTGAGTTCATGTGTCCTTTGGGTTTTTAGGATAACGGTACAACGTTTTTTTAGGGACTGTAATTTCATGTCCTGTTTTAATTGCTTTTGATTCATTCACAGTCATGTTTCACTTAGAATTTTGATTATAAATAGCATTAGACTACAAAACAGCTCAGGGACTGGGAAGATGGCTCAGTGGGTAAAGGGCTTGCCAGTAAGGCTGATGGCCCATGCTCGATCCTGGATCCACACTGTAGGAGGAGGATCGACCCTTTGGCCTCTGACCACTTTATGTGTCATGGCATGCCCCCCTTCCTAAATAAATAAACGTAATAAAAGTTCTTAAAGAATATAAAATAGCTAAGCATGTGTACAGAAGGTTCAGTCTAAGATGCATACACTGTCTTCAACTTTAAGACAGTGAAAGGTGGGGCTCGTGTGGTGAAGTTTCTTGCCAGATTAAAAAGGAGCCTCCAGGAAGGACAGTGTGTGGTGAGCCGTCTATTTCTTTTGTAAAGTGTGTGTGTGTGTGTGTGTGTGTGTGTGTGTGTGTGTGTGTGTGTGCGTGTGCGTGCGCACATGCGTGTGCTTGCACATGCTGACAGCAGAGGACAACCGTAGGTGTCACGCTTAGCAACAACATCTGTCTCATCTGAGACGGTGTCTCTATCATTATCCTGGAATGTATGTATCAGTTAAACTGGGCTAGCTACCAGAGAGCCTCAGGGATCCACCGGCCTCTACTTCCCTAAAACTGGGGTTCCATGCCCCACACCCGGTCTTTTAAACATCGGTTCTGAGAAATAAATGCAAACCATTGTCTTCCAGGCAAGCACTTTATGGACTGAGCCACCCACCCGCTCCCAACTCACCCCACCCCATCCCGTTTCTGTTGGTCACACAAGAATCGCGCAGAGTTCTCAGTGAGTGACATGGACAGACACAGTATCTTGGAGTCTACAAATGTGAGTCAGGTACTTTCCCGGGTCCAGGGTCATGAATTGTACAAGGCAGGAGCACCACATGACAAAGCATCCTACACACACACACACACACACACACACACACACACACACACACACACACAGGCTTTGCAGCTGGGGAAACTGAGGGTGGAGTTCACTGAGGGAATTCCAGAAGAGCAGCCGTTGATAAACTACCTACATGGGGGTGTGGGTGGTGGTCATGGACAGGGAGGTGACAGTGGAGGAGGTGTTGATGACTTACTATTCTGGTGGCTCTCCTCCCTCCCAGGGGCTGGAAATTAGATATTCAAACAGGAGATGTGAAACCTAACTATATCCAGTCTTGAGTGACTCACGGACAGGACCCTTGACTGTTGTGAAGATCTCGGCCCTGAAGGGGCTCGCGGTGCACTGCGCATCATTTTACATACCAGCTGGGCTTTCAGCCGAGCTGTAAGTCAAAGATTTTGTAAATTGGATCATATTTTAGAGGACAGATAAACGAGAAAGACTGTGACTCCTCGGGAAGAATCGTGCACGAGGTGATAATCAGGCCAGATTTATGATTTCTGTAAAGACGGGGATCAGAGATAAATGTCAGCCAGGAAGGCATCCGGTGACAATTAATTAAGAGTCTGCTGGAGTCATAGGTGTGAGCCTGGCTTTAAATGGCTTTTCTTGTTATTAAAATCACGCAAAAGCAAAAAACAGTATTTCCAGGATAGATGTTATTTCTGCTCCACGTAGGATGTGGGGAAACTGAGGCTCAGGGAGTAAATGAGGGTCACAGAGTTAAGTAGTGGAGCTGAGATTCTATGGACTAGAACGTTAGCAACGCTTCTGCTCATTCTGGGAGACAGTGGTGGTGGGATGGTCAGCCCTACCATTGGGCATGCAGCTCTGTGCTTAACCTGTCCCCAGGGTGTCAAAGGCATCACAGAGCCACCTCTAAACATGGCTGGGGAGCAGGACCGTGTGGTGGTGCAAGCCATTAATCCTAGCACTTGCGAGACAGAGACAGGCAGATTTCTGAGTCTGAGGCAAGACTGGTCTACAGAGTGAGTTCCAGATAGCCAGGGCTACACGGAAAAACAAAAACAAAACAACAGCAACAAAAAGATGGTAGGGGAGATGGTTCAGCTGGTAAAGTACTTGTCTTGCAAACATGAGGATCCAAGTTCAGTTCCCCAGAAGAGGGGATCCTCAGTGCTCACTAGCAGCCAGCCCAATGGGGAAGCTCCAGGTTTGGTGAGAGACTGCACAAGTGGCCTTCTAGCCTGTTTGTGTGTGTGTGTGTGTGTGTGTGTGTGTGTGTGTGTGTGTGTGCACGGGCGCATACGCACACACGCACACACCACACCACCCCCGAACTCCCATGAGACTTCTAGAACACTCGAATGAGAAGTTGTGAACACAGCCAGCACACAGCAGGTACTCAATGCATGTGTCATGGAACAGCGTCTGTAAACACCTACAGTGTACAGCATGTCCCAAAACCCGGCAGCACTCTATGCCATATCACAATCAGATCCTCTATCATAGCCACTCCCTGCAGGGCTTTGGGCTCTGAGCTTTGGTTGTGGACAAAGGGACCTGGGCAGCATCCAGCCAATGAGGTTGCAATGATGAAATGAGCTGTGTAATAGAGAGAGCTACGTGGCTGGTCCCATGCAGGTGGCAGCCCTTGTTGTTATATGCAAGGGGGCCTGGTACGTGTTCTTCCGAGCCATCCTCACCACAGCCCTGGGATGGAGCTCCACTGGGGATGACACCGAGGTCAGAGTGACTCGGGAGTAGGTCAGAGTGGAATAGGATTTTGTATTCTGTCCCATCTGACACCAAGCACGTCCTGCATGAGACCCTCCCTGAGGCTAACTGAAAAGGCCACTCCAAATATGGGCAATACCCATCTCCGGTGGCCCAGATACAAGGAAGCCCAAGGAAAAGGCTTTTGCCTGCGTACCTTCCAGGATTGCTGGTTGAGTTCATCTACCTTGTTGCCGCCGCAGCCACTGTCAATGCTGCCACCATCCGCTGGTGCCGTCGGAACCCAGTTTCTTCAGGTTTCCACGTGGACTGGATTGACAGTACAGACGTGACAGGACTCTTCCAGACTTGGGACTGCGGAAGCACCTAGCTTCGTGAACTGAACAGCCACAGGCTACTAAGCCTTTCCAGGGTGGGATGGCCATTGTTGGGCTTCCCAGAGCATCTTGGGCAAGCCAATCTAGTAAATCCAGCCTCCTCTATATACGCTCATCCTGTCTGCTCTGGTCCTCTAGAACCGTGATTAACTCAGGGAGTTTTATAGCAGGCTTCCTTTGGGGCCACCAACCATCTCCCGGAATCACGGTATGAAGACTACCTATTAGTTATGAATGCTTGGCCTTATCTTCGCTCTTATTTTAATGTTTCTCTTTATCTACATTTTGCCCCAGAGCTTTTTACTTTTCTTTCTGTATATGCTGTTTGTTTGTCTGGTGGCTGCCTGACTTCTGGTCCCACGCATGTCCCTCTCTTTGTCCCTTGTCCTCCTCCTCCTCCTCCTCTTCTTCTCCTTCTTCTCCTCCTTCTCCTTCTCCCTCTCCCTCTCCTTCTCCTTCTTCCCCCTTTGCCTAGCTTTCTCCTCTACCCAGTCTCTCTGCCTGCCAGCCCTGCCCATCCCTCTCCTGCCTAGCTATTGGCCGTTCAGCTTTTTATTAGACCAATCAGGTGCCTTAGGCAGGCAAGGTGAAACAAATGCAGCACATCTTTACATAATTAGGCAAATGCAGCCCAAATAAATGTAACACATCTTTACATCGTTAACAAAGGCAGCAGAAACAAATGTACCACACCTTCACATAGTTAAAGTAATATTGCACAGAATTAACAAATGTAACACGTCTTTAAATAGTTAAAATATCTACAACAGGGAGCTACAGCCCGCACTGGCCAAAAGTGGTGATTTTAGCCCCAAGCGCTTCCCTCATCCCAGTAGGTCCTCTTGCAGGGGAACTCGGTGCAAACCTCCTAAGACTCCGAGGTGCGTTCCAGTAGTTCAAGCCCATCAGCTCTCCCTTTCCTTAGGGAGAGCCTGGTGCGGGTGGGTGTTTGGGACACACCAGTGCCAGTGAGATATATAGGAGAGTCTACTAGGAGGCTCTCAGGAAAGGTGTTTCTCCTTTTCCTGTCAGTGCGGCAGTATGGAGGCGTGCCGGCTGGAGTGAAGAGAAGACAAAAGCTAACACACTCAAGAAGGCAGCGCAGAGGAAAGGAAGAAACAGGTTTTCGAAGATACTAACCATCTAGGAATCTCCTCCCAGAAGGGGCTTGTCCTATGAGATGGGCAAATCCCCTCCCTACTTAAGTGATGTGCTCCTATGTAGCAAGTTACTCCCAAACTGAACAGCTCCTCACACAAGTCTCTGGGAATCAGACGCTCAGCTCAGTGAAACAGCGAGGTGAAACAAATGCAGCACATCTTTACATAATTAGGCCAAGTAGGGCTGCAGTTACCCCAGCTGGATGGGACCAGAGGACCCTTTCCCAAGATGGTGCCTTGCGTAGTTATTTTCGAGGGTGGGGTGTGGCTCTCAGTGCCTTATGGTTTGTGCCTCTCCACAGGATTGCTTGAACACCCTCACAAGGTGGCTGGCTTTCCAAGGAGGAAGTGACCTAACCAAGAGGGGGGAAGAAGTCACCGTGGTTTATATTTTGGGTCAAAACATGGGGGAAAAAGATCCAAGTGCCCATCAATGGATGAGTGGACACATAAAATGTGGAATGTTACTTGTCATGGAATAGAACAAAGTGATAAGGCTATGACAAGGGGATCTTGAGAGCCAGGTGGTGGTGGCAGCAGCAGCACACGCCTTTAATTCTGGCATAGAGGCAGGCAGATCTCTGTGAGTTCGAGGCCAGGCTAGCCGGTCTATGGAGTGAGTCCCAGGACAACCAGGGCTGATACTCAGAGAAGCTCTGTCTCCAAAAAGCAAAACCAACCAACCAACCAAACAAACAAATAAATGAGGAGCATCCATTGTTTCTATTCACAGCAAATGTCCCGAATACACAGGCAGTAGATTAGGGGTTCCCCAGAGCTGTGGTGCAGACAGAAAAGGAGGAGCGGCAAGGATGGAATATTCCAGAATTATTTAGCAAGGGTGATAGTACAATCTTGTGAAAATATATCAAAAGGCGCTACTTGCTCATGCGTATTAGAGCATGACTTATGACATGAATTTAATGTCAACTGAATAAAAAAACCATTTTAATCCCACACGCCTGGTCACTCACGTTCTTTACTGTATAGAGATTCGTTAGCGTGAATATTCTCAACTGTCCATCCTCTTGTTGGTGGGCCATTGTGCCGGCTCTCTCCTGTCTCAGGCCTGCCACGGGTTCCCCTGCGTGTCTCTCTGTGTGTGATGTTGTCCCAGGGAGCCTGCTGTGGGGCACAGCTGGGGATGCAGGACCAGTAGCCTGCTGTGGAGCATGGGTGTGGGGATGCAGGGTCAGGATCCAGCTGCGGAGCATGGGTGTGGGGATGCAGGACCAGTAGCCTGCTGCGGAGCATGGGTGTGGGGATGCAGGGTCAGGATCCAGCTGCGGAGCATGGGTGTGGGGATGCAGGGTCAGGATCCAGCTGCGGAGCATGGGTGTGGGGATGCAGGGTCAGGATCCAGCTGCGGAGCATGGGTGTGGGGATGCAGCTTCTGCATCTTCTGCCTCACAGCTCGGCTTCCTAGAACTTCTTTCTGAGCCAGCCGAGGGGGACCAAGCAGAGAAATAGTTCTGCCTCCCTGCTTGGCCCTGCGAGCCCCCTGAGGTCTCAGAAAATAGGGCAACCGGAACGGAAAACAAATCGCGCCAATCAGGCAGTGTGCTGCTCTCCCTACCCGGGCGCTCAGAGACCCGCTGGACGGCAGCAGGGCCTCCCCCATCAGAAAGCATTAATGAATATTCACGGGATTCATTAAACATTTCCCTGCGTGGCTGAGCAAAACAGTGCTGAAACCCCCAAGCCATTAAAAAAAAAAAAGACGGGGAAATATTACGGGGCTGGGGCACAAGCTTCAAGAAACTCCCGCGAGAGATGGATTTTTGGTTTCGAAACTCAACTCAGCTGCATCCTTGCACTGGGGTCTCCATGACTCTGGACCACCCTGCGTTAAAGCACTCTTTCAGATAGGAACAGAAACACACTGCAGGGCGCAGGTCACAGCGATGTTTACATGACACTTCTGAGTGCGGAGGGTTTCCCTAGGAAGCCCTAGCTGGATGCCCATGATTTCAGTAGTGAAGTACAAGTGCTGGGACCCCACTGGACAGATAAGGAGACTCAGGCCCGTGGCTACGAGTGCGGTGTTCCAGACTCTGCCGAGCAGGACCATTTCTTCTTGAAGCTTTTATTGGCCAGGATGCCTTGACCACAGCGGGGCAGTCCGTCATGGATCCATTCCCAAACTGAGAGACGGGGATGCAAGGGTAAGAGTCAGTGGGTGCTAACCATCACAGGGGTCTGGAAGAGCCTTGAGGCCCCTCTCTGTGAGTGTGAGTCTATTAAGACCCCAGGATGCAGACAGTCATGTGCAGAGAATCCTCTTGTGCCCAGAGTGACGAGAGTCATAGGAATACAGCACCAAGCTTGAGAGTGACTGGGACATTTGATAGAGAACATTCTACAAGGGCCCTCAGTTCACAGTTGCCCGTGAGGGAGCCAACAGGATAGTGGGCTGGGGTGGGTCCCCGAGGATCTTCCACTGTCCAGAAGCTCTGGCTGTGGTTGCCTGGAGATGATGGAGTCCCTCCATACCCCTGGGTGTTTTACCCTGAGCAGAAAGAAGAGACAGAGGAGGAGGAAGGGGAGGAGGGGAAGATGAGAGAGAGTACAGAAGGGCCATGAAAGTGACTGAGCATCTGTCATGTGACTGAAACTGGCTAGACGTTCTCCACCTGTTGACTTCCCAGTCTCACAAGGCCCTTTGATCCCACTTCAGGATGAATCAGTCAAGACCCAGCCAGGGTCTGGCTTGTGTCAGCCATCTACAGCTTCAGGGACAAGAGAGATGGTGGTCCCAGCTCAGATGTTGGGATAATCCTTTTACAAGGTGTGTTTCTGTCCTTCCTCATCTGCCTAAGGAACCTTCTGATTGGTTTAATAAAGAGCTGAACAGCCAATAGTGAGACAGGAAAGAATAGGCAGGACTGTAGGGCAGAGATAGGAACCCTGGGAAAGAATCTGAGGCAGGAGGAATCTTAGCCAGACGCAGAGAAAATCAGACATACAGTACTAAGGAGAGGTAACAAGTCATGTGGCAGAGCGCAGATAATATAAATGGGTTAAATGAAGTTTTAAGAGTTAGTTGGAAACAAGCCTAAGCTAAGGCCAAGCTTTCATAATTAATAAAAAGTCTCCATGTCATTATTTGGGAGCTGGCAGTCCAAAGAGAGTCCTGTTACATGCAGGTGTCTGAAGAAGTCACAGGCTAGAGGTGGCCTGCAGTGGCCACGATGGGATGCCTTCATGGGGCTGGGCTATGAGTCTTAGTTTCTGACGCTATGATAAAGTCCATGACCAAAAGCAGCTTGGGGAGGAAAGGGTTGATTTCATCTTACAACGCTCAGGTCAGAATCCATCACTAATGGAAGCCAGGGCAGGAACTCAAGCAGGGAAGGTACCTGGAGGCAGGAGCTGATGCAGAAGCCATGGAGGGGTGCTGCTTACTGACTTGCTCATCATGGCTTACTCAACCTGCTTTCTTATAGAACCCAGGACCACCAGCCCAGGGGTGATCTCACTCACAATGGTCTGGGCCCTTCCCTATCAGCCACTAATTAAGAAATACCCTACAGACACGCCTACAGGTGAACTGATGAAGGCATTTTCTCAGTTGAAGTTTCTCTTCCCAGATAATTCTAGCTTGTGTCAAGCTGACAAACAGACAAGCAAAAAACATCCATCCTTTCAAGGGTCCAGCGATGGGGCCGCCCGCTGGTTCCTCTTCACATAGATCTTCCCTGGAATGAGCTAATTGTGCCTGTCATGTGGCTGCTGGCTTCTCTAGGATGAATGACCCAGAAGAGCTGGCAGAAGGTCACGGTGTACGTAGGGACCCAGCACTGGAAGTCTCACTATGCCTCAGCCACATCCCTTCCTTAGAAATGAGTCACCGAGCCCTGCCATCATTAAGGGGAGAGGCGAGAGCCACGCCTTAAAAGGGAGGGGTGTCACAGGATTTGTGGGTATCTAAACACCCAAGGGCTCCAATCCTGTAACTGATGATGGGTGAAGCCAGGGCTTCCTGGCCCACCTGCCCCATGGACATGTGTGGTACAGCAACCTCTAACTTCACCCGTCTCAAGGCTCGTTCACTAATTGGGAAGTAAAAACCTATTCATCCAACTTTAGGAGACTTTTTTTTTAATTGGGTCTCTTGTAGCACAGGCTGGTCTCAGACTCTTCATCCTCCTGCCTCAGCCCCACCAATGCTGGGTAGGAGTGCAGGTCTATCACCATGCACCTCGGCTTGGGAAAACTACATATGTTTGAAACAGCTTGAATGAGTGAACCTATTATCCCCTTAAATTTCATAAATTCTAAATAGCATCAAGTATTCCCAGGGAGCATTAAGCACTCAGACTGGATTTTGAAGTCGATTTAAACAAAAGGTGTATAAACCATCACATTAATGTTCTAATATTGATTACATGTAAAGTTGATAATACTCCTAATATGTTGAGTTAAATAAAGCCACTTGAAGAGAAAGCAGGTGTGTGTATGTGGGTGAGGGCAGCATGCATGCATCGTGGGGGCTGGAGGTGGCCACCATGTTTCTTCCTCTTTGATTCTCTGCCTTCTTTCTTTAATTAGAAAATGATATATTTTTATTATTTTTGATTATGTGTAAGTTTTTGTGTCTGCGCACGTGAGTACAGGTGCCCACAGAGGCATTGGCTCCCCTGGACAGATCTCCTCGGAACTGGAGTTACAGACGGTTGTAAGCCACCTGCCACGCACGGGTGCTGGGAACCGAACCTGGGTCCTCTGAAAGAGCAAAATGTGCTCTTAATTCCCAGCCATCTCACCAGCACTCTACCTTGTTTTAAAGAGAAGGTGCCGCTGAACCTTGAGCTCACTATTTATGCACCCAGATCTTCCCAAACCCCAACCCCAGCGCAGCCTTGGGGTGATAGCCACACACCGCCACAGCCGATCTTCACACAGAGTGTTGCAGATCAGAACTCAGGTCCTAATGCTGAGTAGAAGGAACTATATCCACTGGGCCATCTCCCAAGTCTGTCTTAGGGTCTGGTGGGTTTTCTGTTGTTTTGAGATAGGGTCTCACACGTCCCAGGCTGTGTAAATGAAGAAGATCTTGAATTTCTGATTCTCCTGCTGTATGCACCATAGCCAACTCTAAAATAAATACTTACTAAAATTAGTTTAATTACCTATCTATCTATCTATCTATCTATCATCCATGTATCTATCTGTCATCTATCATCTATTATCTATATATCTATCTTCTGTAGAACTACCTATTTATCATCTATATATCTATTATCTATCTTCTACTTATCACCTACCATCATTATCTTTCTTCTATCATCTATCTAGTATCTATCTATCGTCTGTCAATCATCTATCAGTCTGTCAGTTCTGGGGCCTGGCGCATGCTAGAACAATATTCGTGTCCTACCACGGGGGCTACACCTCCACCCGCTCATTTTAGCTTCAGCCACCACGTGGCTCACTGTGCGTTCCCATCAACACTACGATGCTCTGAATTCACGAATGGATCCACAGTTCCTATCTTCTTGGTGCTTACTATCCAAAGAGGGCAGCTTTCAAATAATTAATCAAAAGAACCCATTGAATAAAAGCAGTCATGTCACAGTAGACATCAGGGGAGCTGCGCATTTCAACCAGAGCTGTATCTCATTTGGTTGACTCTAGAGCCATCACGGGTCAAGGCTCTGTGCCATGGGCAGGCTGGATTCTTGGGTTCAGGGCCAGAGGATGGGGCAGCTAGAGCGGGGTGCTGGCAGAAGATAAGTGGGCCAGCTGCCCGCGACTGTCAAGGTGGCAGCCCCGAAGCCCCACTAAGGACTTCTGAGTGGTTTTGCTGATCTTGGGCAAGAAGAGAATTTGAGGATTATTAGTAGTCTTTTCCTCCCTCCTTACAGTATCTGAGCCCCAGAATCCAAGGCACCTGTAGTCAGAACAGGAGGGCCGGACAGCGGTCCCTGAGTTCCCTCTGAGGACTGGTGGGTGATGTGCCCTTCGGGAAATGCCTGGCCAGTCTCCCTTCTTCCCTCTGCCTCTGGAAAGCCCAAGGGATGCTTGCTTACTGATTAGTCGGAGCCACAGCTAACCCCTCTATGACATGCAGACATGAAAAGTGACCGCTGTAAGATGAGTGGATGACCAGGCAGTGGTGGTGCACTTGGGAGTCAGAGGCAGGTGGATCTCTGTGAGTTCAAGGTCAGCCTGGTTTATGGAGAGAGTTCCAGGACTGGTTCTATAACTACTGAGAAACCCTGTCTTGAGAAACTGAAAAACAACCCACAAATAAACAAACAAGACAAGCAAGATGCGTGGGTGAGCACGGAGAGGCTAGCCTGCGGTTCCAGTCCTTGAGAGACTGAGGCAGGAAGATCACAGATGTGAGGCCAGCCTGGGTTACAAAATGGGACTCTGTCTGAAAAAATAAAATCATCTGGGCCTGGTGGTCCAGGCTGATAAACACTGATACTTGGATGGAGGGGTGTGGGGAGGTGGGAGGATTTAAGTACAACTTAGTGAGACTTTGTTTTAAAATAAAGAATGAGCCAAGTGGGCTAGCTGTACCCATCAAGAGACGGAGACAGAATGATCAAGGTTGTCTCTGTTCTAGCCAGCCAGGCTTCATGAGACCTTATCTCAAAAAACAAATCTGAAGCTAGCAAAACGACTCAGTGGATAAAGGCACTTGCTGTCAAGCCTTATGACGCAAGTTCAAACCCAGGACCTACATGGTAGAAACGCAGAATAGATTCCCATTAGTTGACCTCTGACCTTCATATGTGTCACACAGTGCATGCACACTAATTGTTTTTTTTTTTTTAAAAATCAAATACAAATAAATAAATGTAGAGCGAGGGATATAGGTCAGTGGTAGAGCATTTGCCTAACCAGTACCACAAATAAATAAATAAATAAATAAATAAATAAATAAATAAATAAATAAATAAATAAATAAAACAATAAAATGGCACTAAGGTGGCCTGAGCCAGTGTTTGCTGGGGACAACAGTGGCTCAGACCACACCAGACTGGCAACATTTCACCTGCTGCAGCGTTTCAAAGGGAATGAGACTGGGGAAAGTGAATCAAGGCAGACACTTAGGGGGCCACACTGGAGGAAGGCTGTCCTCTCAGCCCACTGGCACTCAGCCTCCTGCCTTTGGACCTTAGCATATGGGCTTCCCTCTCTCTGAAGGCATCTCCACCTTTTGCTAGGCCACAGCACACTGACATTCTGCATACACTAGGCGCCTCTTAGTGGAGCAGGCACTGACAGCTTTTTCCGTTCATGGATGTCAGATACAGTGTGCCAGCTACCCTGTGCCTGAGGGGTGTGCCCACGGGGGCAATGGAGGAGAATGGGACGCCCAGTTTGGAAGCGGGGTGCCTGCATAAGTGAGAAAATTGAGTTAGAGGCTGTGCGTCTCATATGACCCGATTATTGTAAAAGGCGAATTCCATATTTACTTGTTTGTTTATGAATAGAAAAGTCTAGAAGGCTACATACTCCAGAACAGCGATCACCTTGAGGGAGGAAGGTGTGACATTGAAAATAAGAAGATACACTTTTTTATCCTTATTTCCTGCTTTCTGGAACTGAAGTTCTTTGGGACGACACTTCCAGAACCTTCGTAGTTGGCCTTTGCTGCCGACGCGCCAAGCAGAGCTGCCACATATCAAGATGGACACGGGTTTGTTATTCTTGTAACCAGGCTGTGAGTGCCAAGAGGGCAGAGGCTATATATAAGTCTCCTCTCAGTGATGGCTGCAACCCTAGCTCGGACCCCATCAGGGCTGAGCGCTCAGCACGCCCTGTGTGCTGTCCAGCTGTGTCTCACTCACTAAAGTCGCTGTGCTCTGGGGACAAATGTGCACCTGCTTGAAGAGGCTGTAAGATGGGGACGTGTGTCAGCAAGGCTTTGGGGAGGCAGAAGGCTGGCTGCGCCTCGTCCTGTGAACAACTCCCTGTGCGAGTGGGGCCGTCCAATGTCCCTCCCAACCAGAGACCGCAGTAGCTGGTAATGGATGAATTCTACTTCCTACCTGGGCCAGAGGTCTGGAAGACTCTAGGGCATGCTTCCCAGATTTGCACCACGCTCTAAGAGAGCAGTTTGCACGATTACACGTGTCTGGAGATCGCTGCCTGCCACCGGCACTTTTGGATAATCGTATGCCCGTGTGCTTGCTAAAGACTCTGGAAGGTCCTGTATCAGAGAATCAAGTTTCACTTTATTCAGTCCCAGGCTCGCTCAAGTCATTTGAGTTTGCCTTTTCTGTTGTGATAAGTACTGTGACCCAAAAAGCAGCTTGAGGGAGGGAAGCATTTGACTTACACTTCCAGGTCACAGTTCATGGCTGAGGGAGAAGTTGGCAGGAACTCAAGCTAGCAGTTAACCACAGAGTGATGTTGCCGCTTCAGGCTGGCTCCCTCCGGCCCGAGACACATTTTGGAAAACTCCATTCTACAACGTTCTCAGTCAACTGCCACTAGAAATGTCTGATTCCACTGAAGGCTGATCAGACACGGCGTGATCAGTACTGCACACCCAGGTTTCTGTGCAGTACCCCAAAGATGGCAAAGTTCTGTAGCACAGATGGAATCAGGATGTCTCCTGCGAGGGCCTGCCACCTTCATCCTGGAGCCCTAGGGGCAGATGGTACCATTGTTGATTAGCAAATGCCACCCAGGTTTGAATGCCAGTCCAACCAGGCCTCGCTGTGTGACCCTGGGGAAGTCCCTGTGCCTCTCTGAGCCTTAAAACACAAATAAAAATGGCTCCCACAGAGAGCTGACTGGGTGGGCAACCTGTTGGCCTTGCATCCATTAGGAGCTTCAGAGCTTGAGCTCAAGGTCCTAGGCTCTTTCATAAGAGACCCAGGTGCCTGGCAATTGCTTTGTCATTTTAGAGCATGGCCAGTCAGTCTAGTGGAATTGGGGAGTTCCAGGCCAGCAGGAGACTCCCCCCTCAAAAAACAAGGTTGACCTCTGATGCCCGAGGTGTGCCCCGGCGTACACGCACAGACACACTGCACACAGGCTGCCTTGAAGAATAGATCCCAGGGGGCCCACGCCACATGCAGTGGGGAAGGAAGCGATGCATTAAATATCCCCCGAAAGTTATCCACATCTAAGCCTCTCAGCTCACCCGTGGATTCAGGGGGACCTCTCTCCGGTTTGGACGGCCCACTCCGGACAAGTTCCAGAGGAAGCAGAGAGACGATAGATCAAGTGCTATCCCGAGCAAAACCCTGCTTGAGAAAATCCTCCAAGGCCCCGCGTCTCAAGCTTAAACTATAAGAACCGTCGTCTTGTGCTTAACGCACCTTAAAAACGGAGGAGAAAAGCAAACAGGAGACGCAGATTTTGTGGCAGAAACTCGAACTAGCCGGGTTGGCTGAAGCTTTTTAGGTCCGCAATGCGGTGGAGAGACCCTAGGTTAACTGAGCACCCTCTCTGAGCTTCCCAGGTAAGGGCAGGGACAAGTGCGGCGAGGGCGGCGGGGGCGCTGCGGGCCTGCGGCAACAGGGACACCACTCTGCTGGTCCTCTGGTCCACCCTCATCCCTTCTTTGCCCTGGGTCTTCGTCCTTTTCTCCTCCAAAACCAACCCAGAAAGCGAGTTAAGCTGCGCTTTGGAGCGGATCAAGGTCATCTGCTTTCCCAGGCCTCGGGTCCCTCGTGGGGCGGGGCGCCCCCGGGTCCCTCAGGTCCCTAGAGGCCCCGCCACACTCTGCCTCGCGCCTGCCAATTAAGCCCTAATTTGATTTCTGCTCTATCCGTGCGAACCCCATTAAACCCAAATCCGCTCATTACTGCGGCTTCTCTGCTCGCAGCGCCCCCGCCCTGTGCGCCCCGAGTCACCCCGACGTTTCTTAGGAAACCAGGCTGGGAACTATGTCCTCCAGGAATTCCTTGGTCGCCCCTAACTGGGCAGTCCCCTGCTCCAGCTTGCGTGGTTCCCTGTTGGGGAATCTCGGTGTTTCTCTCTACTTCCTGCCCAGGGGTCTGTTCTCGCCCCCTGGGCAGTGTGATCTTCACCTATGCTCTCAAACTCTCCAAGCTGCTGTGTGTGCTTGGTAGGACAGCACCTCCCAAGTGAGTGAGGCTGAAACCCAAGTCCCTCGCAAAGCCTCCCAGAGGGTGCCTGTCGCGGAGGAGCTCTAGAGGACAGGCAGTTCAAGGACTGGAGCTGCGAAGTCCAAAGTGAAAAATTAAGGACAGACCCAACATCTCTGTGACAATGTAAACCACATTTCACCGACTGGGGGTGTGGCTCAAGGGTAGAGTGCTAGCGTAGCTTGAGGGAGGCCAGGGTTTCACCCCCACCCAGAACTACAAAATAATAATAATAAAAATAACCCAACCATCACACTATTTTTAAGAATTTAAAGCAAAACTCCAATAATGAAAACGAAATGGAGACAGGACTTGAGGTAAGTCGTGTGCAAAATGAGAACTGGTCTTTTGCTTTTGAGGGCGCAGATAGCATCTCTTACCCCAGGTTGGCCTAGAACTTGCTATGTATCCACGGATAGCCTTGAACTCCTGATTCTCCTGATTCTGCCTCCTGGTGACTGTTTGTTAGGATTACAAACTCCGGGTTTAGCCAGGTGGTAGCACAGGCCTTTAATCTCGGCCACTCTCAGGGCTAGTGTGTGTTAGCTTGGACAGCATGGGCTGAGATGCATCTCCAGCTGCTCTTTTTGGTTCTCATGGTGTGTGTGTGTGTGTGTGTGTGTGTGTGTGTGTGTGTGTGTGTGTGTGTGTGTGTGTGTGAAACATTCTATTAGTTCCAGTGTGATGTCACACACATTTAATCCCAGCACTTGGGAGGCAGGGGCAGGTGGATCTCTGTGAGTACAAGGCCAGCCTGGTCTACACAGTGAGTTTGAGGTCAGCCTCGGCTATATAGTGAGTTTTAGACCAGCCTGGGCTACATAGTGAGACCCTATCTCAAAATAAACAACCCATCGGGTTAGCTCTGGCTACTTGGTTAGCATAGGTGAGGCATGGGGTTCAAAACCAGGACCTGAACACTGTGCTAAATAATGTCCCTTGGTCCCTGAGTTTTGGGGGTCCCTTTGACTTCTCTAACAGATATGAGCTTTACTTTAGTACCAGCCATGAGTAGAAGTCACAAGAAAAGCCTTCTTAGCTCCTACACCCCTTTATATTAACAATGTTCTTCCCAGCCTGCTGGGACAGTTTGTTGGCTTTTGATTTTAAAGAACTTCTTTTCTTTTCTTTTTTTTAAATACTGGGTGGGTGTCACCATGAGCTATGGAGGTCAGAGGAAAACTTGCAGGAATGGGTTCTCTCCTTCTGCCATGTGGGTTGTTGGTGGTGGTGGGGCACCTGGGTTTGGTGGCCCGGGCATCAGCTGCTGAGACTCCTCACTCCCCACCCACCCCATTCTCATTTTCTCCTCTTCCTTCACATTTATTCTTAATTTTATGTATATGGTTGTGTGCTAGATAATGTCAACTTGACACAAGCTGGAGTCATCTGAGTGGAGGGAGCCCCTATTAAGAAAATGTCTCCAATAAGATCAGTCTGTACACAACCCTGTAGGGCATTTTCTTAATTAGTGATTGATGGGGAGGGCCCAGCCCATCACGGGTGGGGCCATCCCTGGGCTGGTGGTCCTGGGTTCTGTAAGAAAGCAGGCTGAGTAAGCCACAGGAACAAGTTAGTAAGCAGCACCCTCCATGGCCTCTGCATCCGCTCCTGCCTCCAGGTTCCTGCCCTGCTTGAGTTCCTGTCCTGACTTCCTTTGACGATGAACTGTGATGTGAAAGTGTACGTTGAATAGACCCCTTCCTCCCAAGTGTCTTTAGTCATGGTGTTTCATCATAGTAATGGTAACACTAACCTAGGACAGGGTGTCTGGTCTCCGTGTGTCTGTGCCTGGGCCATGGAGGCCAGGAGAGCCTGTCAGATCCCCTGGAACTGGAGTTACAGCCGGCTGTGAGCCGCCCTGTGGCTGCTGAGAATCAAACCTGTGTCTTGTAGAAGAGCAGTCGATGCTCTTAACCACTGATCCATCTCTCGAGTCCCCATTCCGGTTTCTTATTCACAAAATGAGACTAAGAAGGACTTTGTGGAGATGCTCCGACACTCACCAAGCAGGCAGTGTGATTGACAGCAGCTGATTCAGACTCTGGTTCACCGTCTCCTCTGCTGGGTCCTAGCTGCAGGCTCGAGGACCTTGACAAACAAACAGCTTTCAGGTGCCAGAGGGACTCAGCCAGTACAGTGACCAGTGCTTGTTCACCATGTGGCTCTAGGGTTCCTATTGCCATTGTTATGATTTGAAGCTTTGACCTTGACTCTCCTTGGCAAGGAAGGATCAGCCATGGGAGGAGGTGGTGAATTCTGTGCTGACTTTGGAATAAGAAAGCTAACAGCTAGCAGGGGCTCACTTAACTGTATGGGAAGGTAGAAAGGTAGGTAGGACTTGCTCCCTACTTGAATGCCCCTTCCCACGCATGTTTGCAAAGGGGTTTGTGGAATAAAATGTGTGCGGTGTGGTCCATTCCACTTGGGCCATTTGGCTGTCAAAAGGATTGAAAAATTTTCCCTCTTCCCTCCCTTCTTCCCTACTTTCTTCTTTCCTCCCTCTCTCCCTTCCTCGCTTTTTGAGACAGGGTCTCCATATATAACCCAGGTTGGCTTTGAACTAGGGACCCTCCTGCCTCAGCTTCCCCATGCTTGGCTTTCAAGTTCTTTCAGTTCAATCCATGTACAGAGCCCTTGTTCCCAATGAAATCCATGTTTCCAGGGTTGCCTGGGACATCGCTCAGAGATGGGATGAAATGCCGCCCGTGGTTCCAGGATTGCCTGGGACATCTTTCAGAGATGGGATCCTTTTTCGCACACCCCACTCACATCCAAATTTCTGTACTAACTTCTAAAATATAGCAAATGTCAGGATCCCCAAGTTATCATGTCCCTGTTTCCCCAAGCCCTGGTTGTAATGGAAAAATTAAAAATGCTGCAGGATCCCTGGCAGCAGCAGGCAGCAGAAATGCTGTAGGTCCCCAAGCGGTGGTAGCGGGCCATGTGGCGGCAGGCAGCGGGCCCTGAGAGCAGCCAGTCCCAGGCAGAGACAGCTGCCAGTCCCTGAGCGGTAGCAGGTCCCCGGCAGGGAGACAAGTGATGGGCGGGCAAGAGACAGAGACATGGATAGGCATGCCATGCAGAGTGAGGTTGGATATTTATTAAGTGGTTATGGAAGGGGGAGAAGGGTAGAAGAGGGGAGAGAGAGAGAGAAGAGAGAGAAGGGGGAGACCGAAGGTGCTGCCTCTCTGAGAAGAGAGAGACTAAGGCTGCAAGCAGGAAGGACAACCTGCCTGCCTCAGCGGAAGGGGGAGGGAGTGGGCGTGGCTTGTCTCTTAAAGAGACAGAACAACCATTACACTGGTATTCTGACATGCATTTCCAGAGAAGGTACGTGGCCTTGTTGCCAAGTTCACAGAAGGTTTTTTTTTTTTAAAGATTTGTTTATTTATTATGTATACAGTGTTCTGTCTGCATGTATGCTTGCATGCCAGAAGAGGGCACCAGATCTCATTACAGATGGCTGTGAGCCACCATGTGGTTGCTGGGAATTGAACTCAGGACCTCTGGAAGAGCAGTCAGTGCCCTTAACCTCTGAGCCATCTCTCCAGCCCCAGAAGTTTTAATTTAACAGAGTGTCTATGTTTTTTTGGTTTGGTTTTGCATGTTTTGTATTGGTTGGTCTCTTTTGTACCCTTCACACCTGTTGCCATTTTGTCCCTAAAGATGGTTAATATTAAGCCCATTCATTCTGTGGATGAGGCACCTGAGCTGGCAACTCCTGACTCACCATCTTCCAAGCCAGTTAAGTCAGTGCTGAGAAACCAAAGCAGGTCACGTGACCCCCACCCCACCTGCAGGCTTCTTCCTATTGCGTAACTTCTCACCCAGATGGGCTTTGTTCTAGAAGCCCAAGAAGGTGAGCCAGCGAGTCAAAGCCTGCCAGGCCATGCCACTCTGAGCCCACCAGGTTCCCTGACTCACACCCGCTTGGGGAGCGGCGTGGAAAACATCACCTGACCTGCCCGGTTCCCAGGTGGTCTGCAGGAGGAAAGGGGGTTTTTCTCAAACCTCAAGAACAGAGGGACTGTTATGACATTTGCAGTGAGATTAGAGGAATCTGCTCTGCCTCCAGGCAAAAACAAACAAACAAAAAGATGATTCAGGAGGCTCGGGACAGATCGAATTCAAAAGCGGTTGTCTATAGGGGATGGCCCACTTCCCAACTCCACTTGCTTGTGGCTGGCACTCCAGAAAGAGCTTCCTGTTCTAGTTCGGCGTCAGTTTCCTGGAGGTGACACCTCCAGGTGGTGGGAAGGGGTGGGGACTGCTGGAGTCCCCTTTCTCCCCTGTCCCCTTTGAAACTCAGAGATGAAGATGAAGAAATGATTATGGCTGTTTCAATTCCTAGAGAAGATGCTCCCTTCACCTAAGGTATCATTAACTTTACGACCTACCCAGAAGAGGGGGGGACCTAGCAAGGCCTGGCGAATGTGCACTGTTAGGGTCCCTGTAGGGTGTGTCAGACAGAGGCACTGGGAACGGCCAGTGTTTATTTACTGCTTCTGTTAAGTGTGGCCGTGCTCTGCCGGTGCCAGAGGAGGGCAGACATAAATCCCTAGAGTCATTCTTCAGTGGATGCCTGGGGGCTGGCAAAAGCCCTTATATCTCTTTCCCTTCCTACAAATCAAACCTTCCTGAGCAGAACACGGTGTCAGCAATCCCCAGAGTAACTTCCACACCTTGGGTGTGACCTCCAGTAGCTGGGGAACCAGGTCAAGGCATCTTGTTGTCAGGAAGCGTACACAGAGTCATCACCGCTCATTCCTCCTCAGCCACTGGTAGCAGCGGGCAAATCTTGGGGAGGATGTGGCTGTGGGTCAACGGATCACTGCTGGGCAAGGCCTCAGGTGCTGAGGCCAGCCTGAGGAAGTTGGAAGGCAAGAGCAGACACTGGCACAGAGAGCCTCCTGCTGCCAAGCAGGTGACAGGCTCTGAGGAGGTGACCAGGTTTCAACAAGAAAACAGAGTTAAGTCTCTGGAGCAAGAGAGCAGCTTTGAGGATGAAGCACAGATCCAATTAAGCCATGGCAGATCTCAGATTCCTCGGGAAGACTAAGGAGATCTCGACCTTTGAAAGCATATGCTCATATAGGCAAAGCATACATACTTTCCACACAAGTCCAGGGTGTGGCTGATCCCTGAAGCCCATTTCTGTGTCCCTTGTGAGGGGCATTGTTCAGGAGTTCTCAACCCCGGGGAACAAGTGAGGCGTTGTCTTCACTCACTAAAAACAGTGCTGACCCAGAGGGGACACAGCTTGTTCCAGGCAGATGATTGGTAAGGGTCAGACCCGACCAGGACCTCTTACGGTACAAGACTAGGGAATGCCATTTCAAACTTCTGATGACATCCTGAGCCACTGATAGGAAAAATAGTGATACAATGTTGCCACACTCTTGCAAGCCATGATGGTACTCTCTCATTCTGTTTCCTCTTTTCCTCCCTCTCTCCCTTCCTCCCTCCCTCCCTCCTTCCCTCCTTCCTTCCTTCCTTCCTTCCTTCCTTCCTTCCTTCCTTCCTTCCTTCCTTCCTTCCTTCCTGACACAGGGTTTCTCTATGTAGCCCTGGCTATCCTGAAATTTGCTCTGTAGACCAGGCTGACCTCAAACACACAGCAGTCTGCCAGCCTCTGCCTCCTAAGTGCTGGGATTGAAGGTGTGTGCCACATGCCCGATGTGTGTGTGTGTGTTTCTTGATGGGTTTGGACCCAGGGCCTCAGGAATGTTACACAAATTTTCTACCATCAGTTATATTATTTTACCAACCATTTCTTTGGAATTTCTTTGCCAACATCATTGCTAAAGGGCCAGCTGAGAAACAGATCTATGAAGTTCTGGGGAATCCAGCTGGACCCATAGATGGCAGAGGCTTGGATGCCAAAGTTTCCAGAGGAAGAATGTTCCGAATTCTCTTATTCTCCGCTCTACAAGCCCTCGTTTGGAAGAGATCTCATCACTTTCAGTGCGCTCCTAGCTATGCGGAGTGGCATCTAAGTCTGTTCCAGGGGTCTCTATGACCCAGCAGACACTTCTGCCCTATCTCTTGCCCCTATCTTTCTTGTTCATCACCCCAGTAACCCTGACCTCCTGTGAGGCCCAGCTCTTGCCAAGCTCCCCTCCCCACACTGCCCCTGCCGCCTGGGAGTATTCTAGCCTTAGATCTTCGCGGACTGCCACACCCTCCAAGGCTCAGCTCGAATGTCCCTTTCTCAGGGTGTCGTTGGCTTTTCCTAGGCATACCCCTCACTGTCATTTCTCCAGTGTTTCTTCTCAACACTGCAGTCTGTTACTGTTTGTGTCTCTGTTCACTCGTGTATGTATAGTCTGACTTTTCCCTGGCCCGCACATGACCGTATAAAGCACAGTCTGGGTCGCCCTTCTAATCTCCGGCACCTGCTACACCATCAGGAACCAGTGCTGCAGAAGGAACATCAGAAAGCATGCTTGGATGCAGAGGTGCCCTCTGCTGCCTATGGTTGGCCAATCAGTGCCTGGCTCCACGCTGTGACTGTCCAAGATGGCATCTCTGGGGCCTTCCAAGAAACCAAGTTGGAAAGTGTCTTAGAGTTTCTATTGCCGCAAAAAGACAGCATAGCCACAGCAGCTCTTATGAAGGAAAACATTTAACTGGGGGCTGGCTTACAGATTCAGACGATTACTTCATTATCGTCATGGCAGGAGACATGGCGGTGTGCAGGCAGATGTGGTGCTGGAGGAGGAACCCAGAGTTCTACATCTGGATTGGCAGGAGCCTCTGGGGACTATTTTCATTCAAATCACCACAGAAAAATTAACAGTCCCCTAACTTCGGCTTTAGGGAGAGAGACCAGGAGAGGTGTCAGAGAAGGGCCGGGGTGCTTCTACCTTAAGGAGTCTTTCTGTGAGCAGTCTGAGACTATGGCAGGAAGCATGGGAGCTAGGCTGTGCCAGGGTGCCAGGGGACTTTTAAAGCTTGTGTTTCTGTCTTAAGAAGATGGGGCTGGCTTCTGGGAGTGTGGTTTAATTACATTCAGTTGGCTGGGTACTGTCAAAGGCTGTTCTGGGTCCTGCCAGCCTCACAGACCCAGGCATCTTTCCAGAAAATGTGTGTGATAGAGCAAGCCATGTGGCGCTCCTGGCAAGCTAAGGTACTGAGGCATCCTCCGCTCGCCACCAACCCACCTGGGCGTGTGTGGCAGGGGACCAAGGGACCTCCAAGTGTGCATGCAGCGTCCACCCTTTTCTCTGGGTGTTCCGGGGTCAAGAGAAAGGTCCCATGGAGCCCAGCTTCCCCTGAGGAGGCAGAGGCACAAGACAGTAACCTCACTCACCCAAGGTCACATAGCTTGAGAGCTGCCAGGGTATAGATGGACACATGAATCCGACCGTCCTTGGGGACCTATGTCATCGAGTATTGCCCCTGTTCTGGAGGAAAACACAGCCCTTTGCTCTCAGAGGCCTTTCTGTCTGTCATCTTACTGTACATATGAATGGATTGTTTATTTCGGGACAGGGTCTCATGGAATCCCCCAGTCTGGCCTCAAACTCCCTGTGTGACCAGGATGACCTTGAATGCCCGATCCTCCTTCCTCCAACCATCAAGTACTAGGAAAACAGGCATGCCCGCCACCTCGCCACCCCCATCTGCTTTCTTATATTTTTAGGATTTGCTCTTGAAGGGCAATCCCAGTACTCAAGAGGATGAGGCAGGAAGATTGATTTAAGGCCAGCCTGGGCTATATAGTGAGGAGTTCTGAGCCAACCTGGACGACATAAAGAGAGCCCACTAATAAAAGGGGTCAGGGGAGATAGTCCAGCATGTAGACATGTTTGTGGTGCAAACCTGACTACCTGAGTTCAGTCCCCCAAAGTGGCACGCATCGCCAATGTCACACTCCTGTGGTGAGGTGAGGAGAGCCAGGAGGGTCACCCTGAAGCTCTCAGGCCAGCTAGCCTGGACGGCAGAAAATGATCAGAGTGACCCAACCCAAACAAGGTGGGAGGAGAGAACCAACTTCAGAAAGTTGTCCTTTGACCTCCACAAGGGTGCCATGGCATGTATGGGCCTGCCCTCCTCTCTCTCTCTCTCTCTCTCTCTCTCTCTCTCTCTCTCTCTCTCTCTCTCTCTCTCTCTCTCTCTCTCTCTCTCTCTCTCTCTCTCTCTCTCTCTCTCTCTCTCTCTCTCTCTCTCTCTCTCTCTCTCTCTCTCACACACACACACACACACACACACACCACACTAAAAAAATAATTTGTAAGATCCACCTTACACCCTGCCTCAGCTTCTCCAGCATGGAACATGAGCACCTTGGGCAACTTGTTGGGTCCTTCTGGAACTCCTTATAGAATAAAGCACCTCCAGACATAAATGGGAATATTTAGGAAGTGATTCTGTAAGGCAGACGTTAAAATATTAACCATTTCAAGCAGGGCAGTGGTGACACACATCCTTAAGCCCAGCACTTGGGAGGCAGAGGCAGGTGAATTTCTGAGTTTGAAGCCAGCCTGGTCTATATAATGAGTTCCAGGATAGCCAGGGCTACACCAAGAAGCCCTGTAACCAGCTGCCGTATTCTCTGAGAAGCAGATCTAGCTGCCTCCTGTCCCCTGCTGTGATCCAGAGCTGTGAGGGCCTCCATAGACACTGCTTTCTGTTCTATCTACAAACTCGATTTGGGGCAGGAAAGCCTTTGTGATTGACATGGGAGCCCAAGTCACAGGGACATGCCACAGCGGTTTGTCACCTATGTTCCCAGCAGAAGAAAATGAAGATGGCAAAGGGTGTCTCCCCAAGCTAAGACAGGTGTCCCTGAATTCCCCCTGGGCGCACTCAAGGAGCCAGGTGCCTTGGCTGATCTTAATCAAGTTGCGTTTGCTGCCTGCATGCCCTGACCGCGTTCCCAGAGCTGCTGAGTTCAGCTGAACAGCAGGCTCCCCTGAGTTAGCTGACTGACTGGACCGGCTCAGTGTGTTCCTGTCTACGGAGAGAGAGTGGTGCAGGTCAGGGTCCTGTAGGGAATTCAGAGAAACAAACCGGCAAGGCCAAAGGACAGAGTGGTCAAGAGAAAGCCCAGAGCTACTGGAGAGAGCTATTCAACTCTGATCCTATGGCTTAACTCTGTGGGCTTGGGTGTCCGGTTACAGGCAAGGGTTGAACTCTGCAGCCTGTGTTCTGAGGCCTAGGATGCTACTGCAGGGGGTTGGCTGAGAAAGGGATTAGGTAGGGATGGAATGCATGGCAGCTACAGCCTGAAGCGCGCAGCGCGCCTGAGTGTAAAGCCACGCAGGATGCCAGCCCTCTGGTTGATGCTTGTCTTGATGCTCTTTCAGTGACTCAATTAGATCTGCCTAGGCAGTGGCTGCTCACATCTGGCAGAATATCTCTAAGGGAGCTTTATAAGTGTCTCTCTTATTCCTTATTCCTCCACCCTCACTCCCAGGGACAGTCACTTTGGGGCACTGAGGCTTTTATTTTTTATTTTTTTGACAAGATCCCATGGGTCTTGAACTATGTAACCAAAGGAGGACCTTGAACTTCTGATCCCCTTGCCTCTATCTGCCAGGCATGTGCCACCTCTCAGTGTATGCCATGTTGGGGACTGAGCCCAGAGCTTTGGATATGCCAGGTAAAGCATTCTACCAACTGAACAGCCATAACCCCCCTTTCTTCCTCCCTTCCTCTCTCCTTTTAAAAACGATCAGCTGAAGCCAAGTTGCCAAGTGAATTGTTGAGCAAGTGAGCCGTCCTGGGTTTCTCAAAGTAGGTCCGGGCCAAGAGAAACTTGAGGAAGGCCAAGAGTGGCTGGCTGCTTCTACAGAGGAGCTCAGGGCTCTCTGTCTGAACTTCCCCCTCCTTCCACCCTGTCATTAAAGGGACAGAGCGCCTCAGTCTCTTCCTTAACTCCCTTCTTCCCCATGCACCCCCACCCCCAAGCAGTGCCAAGTTCCTTAACTGAAACAGGGAGGCCCTGGATTTAAGGTCACTTGGCAGTGACCACTGGAAATGGCAGAGTAGCCCCATAAGAGAAGTAAAGAGGCCAGGGCTGACAAGACTTTGGATCCCTGCAGCTCACGCCTGCCCTCCTTCCCAGATCAGCCTGGTTATAAGGGAAAGCACAGCATCCACCCCGTCAGGCACTTGCCTGCAGCCCCCTTTTCCTTCTTTTGGGGGGCCAGGGGAGGGTCTTCTGGCCATATTAAGGTTTTCCATCCTGGAGGTTCAGTCCAGGAGGATGGAACCCTCTCTATAAGGAAGCTAGGTCTTGGCTTCCTCTGTGTGGCTCTGCTGAATGTCTTGCCTGGGCCTGAAGAACAAGGCTTTCGGAGCCCCAGGAAACAAAGGTTATGGTTGTATTTCACACTTGAGTGTAGGCCACTTGAGGCTATGTTCTTCCTTCCTTCCTTTCTTCCTTCCTTCCTTCCTTCCTTCCTTCCTTCCTTCCTTCCTTCCTTCCTTCCTTCCTTTTTCTTTCTCTCCCCGCCCTCTCTCTCCCTCCCTCCTCCCCTTTCATCAGATTCTCTCATTTATGTATGTATGTATGTATGTATGTATGTATGTATGTATGTATCTATCTATCTATCTATCTATCTATCTATCTATCTATCTATCTATCTATTTATCAGGCAAGGTTTTACTACGTAGACCTGGCTGGCCCAGAACTCACAGAGATCCCCTTGCCTCTGTCTCCTGCACTCTGGGACTAAAGGTGTGCACCATCACACTTGGCCCATGCCTAGCAATCAAGTGCCCACTGTGGACTGGCATCTTGTCCATTTCTGCTCACAGAGTACAGCTGTCTGGCTGTCTCCACCAGTATTAGATGAATGAGATTTTAGACGTGACTTTCAGAAGTGGGCTGGAGTCCTGGGTTCTCCTAGAAGATTGTCGGTGTGGTTAAAATCTTAGAATGGGGTGCCAAGCAGGTTGACTGGGCCTGAGGTGATGGATAAGGACCCTCGGGGACCCTGCCACCTAGCCAGTGTTGTCCTGTGAAACGCAAGCGGACAAAATCGTCACAGTAATTTTTCTGTCAGAGCATTGAGAGCAAGCTCAAGACTTCTTGAAAACCTGGGTCCTCTAACTCTCCAGAAACTCTGGCTTTTTTTCTCAAATTCCACAAAATCAGATTCTTTCCCCCAACCCCCCAAAAAATCCCTGGACAACAAACTCACACAGTCTGTGGGCTGGCTCTTCGTATGGACTGGGAAATGGCTATGTTTTTGTCTTGTTCAAGAGCCTACAATGGGGCTGAGGGTGTAAGTAGCTCAGATGGTGAGGTGCCTGCCTAGTATGAGAGAAGCCCTGGGCTTCATCCCCAGGACTGCACAAAACTGGGTGCACTTGCCAAGTCTGGCACTCAGGAAGCAGAAACAAGAGGATCAGGAGTTCAAAGTCATCCTTGACTACATGGTGAGTTTGAGAACAGCCTGGGCTACCAGAGGCCCTGTCTCAAACAAACAAGAGTCCACCATGGCCTCCAAGTGCCCGTTCCATCCAGCCTCCTGTGTATATTAATATGTAACTCCACGTATTTCCCAGCGCCATGGAGCCAGCCCTTCCGAGGCAGCTGCTCTCCCAGAATGCCACTTCTGCCTATAGATGCCTTCCAGATCTTAGCTACACCATCTTTCTAGTTTAAGCCGGTTTTGAATAGATCATCCTAAACTCAAATCCTTACCCTGCACGCACCCCACCCCGCCCCAGACAAGCTCAGTGCCCGTCTAAAGTTAGTCTCATCTTTTTCTTCCCGCAGTAAGCAGGGCTATCAAGGAGCATGCAGTTCACTTATCTGCCTGATTGGATACTGAGGTTGTTTCCAATCTCTAGCCATAATCTACACAAAGTGAGAAACATCCTGTAACTAAATCTTTTTAGGCGTCTGTCATGATCTTCTTGGGCTAAATTCCTATCGTGGGATTAAAGGCTTTGAGATGGTGGGAGTATAAGAATGGGTGGGGGTGGGGCACTTTGAGATCCCCAGCCTTAATGGAGACTCAGCGGGAGAAAGTGATGTCTCCGTTTTTTTCTTTTTGTTTTTTTGGCTTTGCTTTGGTCTTTTTTGGGTTTCGGATCCAGTCCAGAGCCCTGTGACCTAGAGGCAAGCGGTCTGCGGTCTGCCTTTGGGCCACACTCCTTGCTTTCTCCCTCAGGGAAACTAGACAGTTTAAGAGGCAAGGCCAATAGCTGGGGAAGGCTCAGTAGATCAAGTGTGATAAAAATGCTTGCTGTGTAAGCATGAGGGCATGGGTTCGAGTTCCCAGCAACAATGAAAAGAAGCCCAGCCATGGTGTTGTATGTTTATAATCCCAGCACTGGGGAGGCAATGGTAGGTGGACCCTGGGGGGCTGCTGGCCGGTCAGTCAAACTGGTGAGTAAGTACACACACACACACACACACACACACACACACACACACACACGGTGTTTCTGATACGCTTGTGTTCCTTTGTGCTAATATTTTTCCCCTGCCAAAATGTTGTTTCTCTGATTTCCAGAAGTTTCCCCTAAAGCAATACACTAATAAAGGAGGGGTGACCCTACCTTGTCAGCGTGCCTTTAGCCTTGCCACGCAGGCTCGAGCGTTGGGAATCAGAGTTCCCTCTTGGGTCCTTAACACCCGAGGGCTCCCCTCCCTCTCCCTGTACTGGGTGGGTGAACTGGTGCACTTTGGACAGACAGTTGATTGACTGTGGTAGTAAGAAAATATGCATGACACAATGTTTTTTAGCTTTTTCTAGAGATGTTTGCATCATACAAATGGCATGTTGGGCCCCCCCCCACACACCCTGCCTCTCTCTCTCTGCCACTAAAAATGAATAAATCAGTTGTCTTAATCAAACTAATGGAGACTGCAAAGGCTGGAAAGAGGGAGAAGGACTCTCCAAGGAGCCCGCCTGCAGCTGCCCTGCTGGGGAGCAGCAAGCTGGGGGTGTGTTCCCTGCTTGCAGATGGATGTGGTGGACTCTGACCAGCGAGGACTTCTCGGGATAGAGCGGGCCAGAATCCCTTGTGGTTCCGAGGAAGAAAGGGGCAGCATGATGTCAAGCTCTCCTGGCAGGCCCCTTGGGTCCGCGCGTGGATGCAGAGTCGTGATATCGTGTTCTAGCTGATAAGATTTCTACCCCATACCAGTTTCCAGACCTGACCTTCAGGCTGACCCAAAACTGTGCAAACCATGAAGCTTGCTGTGGTTACCGTACCTACATAAAAATGAATGGTTTGGCAAAAAACAGGGTCACCCTGCCACGCTCGGGTCACATCTACACTGACCAAACACATCGTCATCTTCAGGAGCACGTGGAGCAGAATGAACACCAACCTCAGGACCCCTGGTCAAATCCATGGGGGCTCTGAAAAGAGGTGTTAGTGGCAAACCTGTTGGCCCCCAAGCTCCTTACGTTAAAGTGAGTGTTTCATTTCCAAAGGCATGGAAGTTTGTGAACCCTAACAGACAGGAAGAAAAGAAAAAGGAGAATTCATGAGGATCTGAATTTAGGCTTCGTTCATTGTTCCTGTGTCCACTCACCACTCGTCTAGTCTACCAGGGACTGGGTTAAGGACTCTATAGAGTGACAACTAGGTCCTTGGTTGGGCACGTTTGCAGACAGGTCTAGAGGGTGGATATTAATCAGCTAACAAAAGAAAACAGAGATCTGAGCCCCAAAGGCCGGCGGGGGGATGCACACCTGTCACACCAGTCAAACTCATATGTAAAACAAGAGCCAACTGGGGGCTACGCAAAGGAGACTGTGGGAGCAAGATGCACGTCAGAGCGGACATGGTCCAGCCTCAGGCGAGGGTGAGTCAGAGCGCGTGGGAGAGGGGAGGAAGACACTGCGTGAGGAAAGAGGCTTAGGTTAGACACTGTGACGGGAGACCAGTGGGGAGAGAGCCACACACTGGACCCAAGCACGTCCACCAGGCAATCACCAAACAAATGGAAACTAGGAAGTGTTGCTGGCAATTCGGTAACAAGCTAAATGCTGAGTAGTTCTATGACCCAGCAACTCTTCTTGTAAGTATATACCCCAAAGAACTGATAACAGCTCCAAAGCTACAGAGAACCCTGTTTCAAAAAACAAAACAACAACAAACCAAACAAACAAACAAAAAGAATTGAAAACAGATGGTCAAACAGTATCTACATATGTCTCTAGGAGGCATTCACTCTGGCCAAAAGGTGAAAACAACCCTCTATGGTGACCAACAAATAAGGGGTTAGCAAAATGCAGTCTCTTTACACAATGGACTATTACTTGGTCATAAAAGAAATGAACTCCCAATGTAGGCAATGCCTCCAATGAACTCCATCAATAGTCCATTAATTGAAAGAAAACAGATACCAAAGACCATCTTGGCAGCCTGGAGGGAATAGGGCTGGATGAGGAGTGTTTGTTGACAGTCTGGGGTTCTGTACATGGAATGGTGATGGTCCCACGGATGCATGGCTATGGCGCTATGTACTTTAAAGCGGTAAATTTTATGCTAGTTTTTTTTTTTTTACCATTATATGTGTATATATCCCATTATGAGTGAGCCACTTGATGTGGGTGCTGAGAATCGAACCCAGACCCTTTGGGAGAGCAGTGAGTGTTCTTAGCCGCTGAACCACCTCTCCAGCCCCCATATATTGTTGAGTGCTACATCGTCAAGTTCAAGATTTAGTTTTTTTTCCGTTGCTCATTTATTTCTTTATGCCTCAGTTTCTCTCCCTGAAAAATCAGGGCCCCAGGGTCCATTTCATAGGCAGTGCTGTTCTGGGAAGAGAGAAGCAGATGGACCCGCTCAGACACCTCCACCAACGCCTGGGGGACCCAGACGAGCTGTTCTTCCTTCCGGACAAGGTAGATCTTGCATGAAGGGCAGCCATGTTGGGGGCTGGTGACCTGCTCAGATGCAGGGCTTTAGCAGAGTCTTTAAAGCCTCTGCTTCCCCATCACCACTGAACACTCGGTGATGGGCTGGCGAGATGGCTCGTGCCGCAGTGGCTTGCAGCCAAGACAGATTGCCTCAGTTGAACCGTTAGGGCCAACAAAGTAGAAGGAGAGAATTGACTTGCCCAAATTGTTCTCTTGTCTCTACGTCCACACACCCACTAAATTAAAATCTAACTTAAAAAAAAATTGAGACAAGGTCTTCCTGTAGGAAGGCTGGTCTGGAACTTTCAATGTAGAGCAGGCTGGCCTTAGCCTCAGAACGCCACCTGCCTCTGCCTCCAGTGCAGAGATTAAAGGTGTGCTCCTAACTGACAAGACCAAGCAACAATACTGAGCCAGCCCCTCAGTTTTCTTTCCGCTTTCTTTCTTGCCCCGCCCCTTTCAACATTAGCCCGCCTCGATAAACCACGCCTCCGTCAGCAAAGCTCCGCCCCTCCACTCCCTGGCCCTGGGTGGGTTCCTTTTGGTACCCAGGAGGGCTGAGAGGATGCTTGGAGCCTGCGGAAGGGACTGCAATCTGGCAGGGGGAAGCCTGAGGACACCAGCAGCCAGCTCCGTCCACGCCCTCCCCGCTGGCCCACGCCTTGAACCTTCACCATTCAGTGTATGAGGGAGGGAGATCGGGAGGGACCAGGACCCGCTGCCAGAGCCCGAGTCGATGCCAACTCTGATTCTCTCCTTTTCTCCAATAAAATGACTTCTTGGATTTTTTTTTAACAACACTCCTGACGTTTCTTTTGTTTTATTTTAAATTTAAATTTCCTAAGCATCCATTGGAGGCCGGATCTTGAAGGAGCTAACTCCTGCGCGCACACACCCCTCCCTCCCTTTCCGAATGAACAAATTCACCCACATTACAACTCGCCCCGCCCCACCCCGCCCCAACACACCCTGGGGGAGGGGGTGCTTCCTATGTTGCGGAGGGGTTCCGGGAGGACCCAGGCCAGTAAGAACAAATTAGATAATGAAAAGAATTACGATCCTGGCGTCCCTTCTCCCCGCCCTCCCGGGCACCGCTCTCTCCTCCTCTCCCCTGGCTCCCGCACTCCCTCTCTCCCGGCGTCGCTGGAACGTTCAGCGGCCCGTGATGAATGATCGCCTGTCACGGCTTGTTTATTATAACGCGGGCAATCAATTACACATCCCCAATGCTGGCCGGCCCGCGGGAAATTGATATGCTCAGCACAATCCAATGTGAAAATGGGAACTCATTTGCCAAATGTCTTTCTCAGGGTTCGGTGGCATGATTACAGTGTGTTTCTTCCAACAGGATGGTTGGACTGACAGCGGTATCACTTACTGCCTGGCCCAGGTCACCCCTCCTCGAAGGCGTTATTTATTGTATGACAGAGGCCAGCGCAGGAAGGGGACAGGGTTTCTGTACTGGATGTCACATTTTTTTTTCCAGTAACAACAACAAAAGCGTGTGGGCAGGGCCATGTTTCCTATTCCAGCCACTTTTGCTCAGCCTCTGGGCTCTGCCTCCAGGCCACCTTCTGCAGCACCTAGCTGCCCAGTCACCCGGGGGCCACCCCCAGGACAAAACTCTGCCCAGTAGGAGCTCCGCAGGCCCAGGAATCAGGCATATTAGTGTTTCCGGTTCTGTTTGCTGCCCTTGAGTCTTGCCAGACTAGCTCTGCTTATCTGCAAAATGGGAGTTCTATGTCCCTGGCTATGCTGGTGTCAGTGGTGCAGAATGGAACCCACGCACGGTCTTAGAAGTCATCCTCATACTTACCTGGCAGGGGAGATACCATGATCACGAAGATGGTTTTCCCAGGGCGAGGCTTATCCATTGCACTCCGGATGTGCTGACCCCTGCGATTTCCCCAAATGCGGGAAACTCCGACTGCATAATTTGTGGTAGTGGGGGACTGCGTTTGCGCTCTCCCCTGTAAATAAAATTAAAAAAAAAAAAAGAAGTCATCCTCAGCCTCCATGACACTGTAGTCTGGAGACTCCTCTACACGCTAAGAAGATAAGCTAGCCTTTGCTTATGTTTCTACCCTTTCACACCCACACCCGAGTTTCTATTTTGTGTACGTGTGGGGAGGACAAGCCTCATAGCATGCATGTGGAGGTCAGAGGATAACTTTGTAGGAACCAGTTCTCTCCAGTTCAGGTTGTCAGGCTTGGCTGCAAGCCCCTTTAACCTGCCAAGCCATCTCACCAGTGCCCCTCCACCCCCATCTGTCTTCGGTGTGAAGAGGCCACGCAGCCTTTCCCCTGAGAGAGGCAGGAAATAACCGAATAACCGCTAAAACTGGCTGCCCTGGTCTGGCTGGCACCATCCGGATCTGCCCAGATCTGAAAAGATGTGTCTGTGTAAACTGGGAAGCAAAGCTGTCACTGCTCTCTGTGGCTTTCACTGTCAGTTCTGGTCCGTACCTGAGGTCTCAGCGTACAGGGTTCCGACTCTAATTTATTCCCTTAGCGCACCTGGCATCAGGTGGATGACAGGCAACGGGGCGGGGTGGGGGGTGGGGAGCGGGTGTTGCTGAGCCTCACACGTGTGTTCCGCTCTTCGTTATTGCACTTTTCATGTTGTGTTTGCTTAATGACTCTCTGACTGCTGGTATGAGAAGTCCAAAAAAGCAAGGGACAGGTTGATGGCAGGCGCTTCTGTGTCCCCAGTGTCCCCAGCCTCTACTTGGCACATCCTAAGTGCTCAGTAAATATTTGTGGCTTTCACGGGAGGCTGAATGAACAGCATGGGCGCTAGACTCATGACTGGGACAACCTCTGCTGGGCAGAGCCTGGCCCTGGAGAGGGGATGTTTTCAGGCGTTTTCACCCTACGGCAGGCATCCGCACAGAAATGGCTCGCGCTCCCTGCACCCAGCCTGGCCTACCGCCAGGAAAGCTCTGTGTGCTCAGAGCATAGGACCTGGTGACAGACCGAATGTGTGTGCCTGTCTGGTAATTCTCATTTACCTTCTAATCAACACCCTGGGCAAAAACCCTACTCTCTGTCAATCCCTCTTGCTTTGTCATCTCCGCTAGTACCACCCCAGACTGTGGGCTCCTGTGGACAGGTAACTATGTCTTATTGGCATCTGGTACTTGTAGCCCAGGCTGGCCCCCAAGATCCTGCCACAGTTTCCCAAGGGCCTGTATTATGAATGCATGTACATACCACCAAGCTGAGTTATCCCATTGTGCCCAGTTCCCACTGCCACCTCCTCTCTCTCTCCTCTTCCTCTTCTTCCTTCTCAGTACTGAACTTGAACTCAGGACCTAACACATACTGAGCAAATACCTTACCCCTGAGTCATACCCCAGCCCTTTTTTTACATTTTAATTTGAGACAGAGTCTCACTGAACACAAGTTCAGTCTGGCCATGAACTCATGACCTTGCTGCTTCAGGATTCCAATTTTCTGAGAACATAGGTCTCTGCTACCAAGCCTGGCCCATTAAGCCCCTTGCTTGCCTTGAAACAGGCACTTTTCCATCTATCCACCCATCAGTCACCAAGATCGATTATACTTTGTGAACACTGTGTATGGGAATACAACATGGAAGTCTATCAAAACACCCAGGATGGGGGAACTGTTTTAAATTTAGATTTTGAATTTTTACCTTTGTTGTATGTGTATGGATGTCTTGTCTGTGTGTATGTCTATTGTCTCATGTGTGTCTATTGTCTCATGTGTGCCTATTGTATCATGTGTGCTTGATGCCCAAGGAAGCCAGAAAGGGGGTCAGAGTCCCTGGAACTGGATTACAGACAGTTGTGAGCTGCTACGTGGGTTCTGGGAATGAACCCTGATCCTCTGGAAGAGCAGCCAGTGTTCTCAACTGCTGGACCATCTCTCCAGCCCTTGAGGTTTATATATATATATTTTTTAAATATTTATTTATTTATTATGTATACAGTATTCTCAGTATTCTGTCTACATGTATGCCTGCAGGCCAGAAGAGGGCACCCCAGACCTCATTACAGATGGTTGTGAGCCACCATGTGGTTGCTGGGAATTGGACTCAGGACCTTTGGAAGAGCAGGCAATGCTCTTAACCACTGAGCCATCTCTCCAGCCCCATATATATATATATATATATATATATATATATATAATTTTTTTTAAAGATTTATTTATTTATTATGTGTACATATTTATTATCCTTCCATATGTGCCCGCATGCCAGAAGGGGGCACCAGGTCTCATTATAGATGGCTCTGAGCCACCATGTGGTTGCTGGGAATTGAACTCAGGACCTCTGGAAGAGCAGTCAGTGCTCTTAACCACTGAGCCATCTCTCCAGCCCTATATATAATTTTTTTAACTGAAAGAGGACTGGAAAGATGGCCCCACGGGCAAAGGTGCCACCATACCTGATGACCTGCGCTCCATCCATGGAGCCACACACTGGAAGTAGGAAATTGGCTCCTGTACTGTGGCCTCTGACCTCCTGTGGGCTGTCACACATAGCAACAAACAAGTGTTTAAAACAGAAATGAAGCATTGATGAGTTTGGGGTTGTAGCTCAGTTAGAAGGGAATTGGTCCCCCATACACAAAGCCCTCAGCTCAGTTTCCCAACATCACATAAACCAAGTGTGGTAGTGCACACCTGTAATCCCAGCACTCAGATGGGAAGGGATCAGGGCCACCCTCAGCGACATCGCAAGTTCAATGCCAGGATGGGGTGGGAGGAGATGGTGATGCTGTGGAGTAGATTCTGTGAGGTACTTCAGGTTCACAGAAGGAGTTTCTTGCTGTAACGGTTGTTACATCAATAGCTACAGTGGCAACATGGAGCCTCATCCCCAGCCTGGCCTGGACCCTCTGCTGGAACCTCATCCCCAGCCTGGCCTGGACCCTCTGCCGTCATGCATCACTAACTGACTAATAGACCTGCTCCTTGGCCGCGCCTGCATCCTGCCAGTGCCAGCTTCCCTGCATGAAAGAGAAGCAGGAGACAGCACTTTGGGACCCCGGGGGATCAGCCTACGTCTGCTGCACATCAACGGTTGAGCTCTGAGAACTGGCAGACAATGGGAAATGAAACATTAGAGTGGTTGGGAAATATTAGGTGGGAAATCCCCCTCCCCCGTGTATTCTGTGCAACAGCTGTAACAAAGAAGGTGGGGGATTTCAGTTTCCTGGGCTCCTGAGCAAACCAATGGCAGCTCGCATGTTCTCCCAGGGAAGACATGGCCTCATGCATGAAGTTGGCCAGGAAGCCAGATGCTTGCTCAAGAGCTCTGAACCATCCTCCATCCTTGGGTCATGCACACATGCACACACATGCACACACATGTACACACATGTATACACACATGTACACACACATACACACACTCCTCCTACAGGTTTTCCGTAGGAGAACCTTGACAGGATGGAGACTTATATGACCTTGGGCTCCTCCGTAGGACTTTTGTGACCACAGTCACCTTCATCTCCCTTGAAGCTAACGGTAAACTCCCTGCCTGCGATGCCTTTGGTGTTTCTGGTTAGCCTGTGGCTTCCTTCCACTTTCTCCACTCCTGCTTGTAACAGTCATTCTGTCTGTCACACTCTTCCTCTTTTATTCAATAAAGTGAGACTGATACTAACCGCCTCTAGCTTTGTTTGCTTTAAAACTAGTAAATGCCCCAACGTAGAGGGGCAGAGATGGGCGGAGCTTGCGGGCCAGCCAGCCTAGCTGAAACCCCAAGCTCAGATCCAGTGAAAGACCATGTTTCCAAACATAGGTAAAATGTGACAGGAGAAGATACCCTAATGCCAACCTCTGGCCTACACACACACACACACACACACACACACACACACACACACACACACAGACACAGACACACACAGTAAGACACACACACACACACACACATACAACCTCTGACCTCCACACACAGAGAGACGCTGACACACACAGACACACTCACAGACACACACACATACATAACCTCTGACCTCCACACACACACACAGACACTGACACACACAGTGAGACACAGACACAAACACATACAGTGAGGCACAGACACAAACATACACAGACACACACACATAACCTCTGGCCTGTGTACGTGTGCGCGTGCGCGCACACGCACACACACACACACACACCCATACCAGCTGATAAATGCTTAAAAGACCTCATAGCCAATGTCTTCTCAGTACTGCATATATGATATATATTTTTTAGATTTGCTAATGGAATGGTGTACAGATTTTGAGACACTTAGTAGATGGGAAAACAGGAAGTTAGAAAGGTTAAATGACCCCTCCCCATGTATTAGTCATGAGGTTTCAGTTGCAAAATGACCCAATCCTGACATAAATGGACTCCTGGCAGACACAAAATGGATGGAATTATTTCCACCAAAAGTGAGGGTCAGAGCTTCAGCCATGACTGCATCCAGGTGCTCAGTGAGAGCTTCCATAATATGCCCCTCCCCATCTGCTTGCTTTGGGTTTGCTTCCTCCTGGTTTCATGTTTAGATGGGACTTCTCTGCCTGTTTAACACATCTCCTCAGAGTCAAATCTGTCTTGGTGGCCTCTGCAAAAGTCCCAGGGTTGGGGCCAGAGGCTTGTGACAGACTCTGCTCACTTGCTTAAGTGATGACTGAGGTGGTGGGTAGAACAAGCAGGGTTCTGGGCCTTTAGCTGCAGTCAGATTCTAGACAAACCTCCTGGACATGACAAGAGAGACTCCCCCAAAGAAGATTGGGGCGTTCCTCCAGAAGGGGAAGGAACAGATGCCAAGTGGGGAGAAAGGCCTAGTGCGGACACTCAGGAGGGGAGACAGGAAGATCTTCAGCAGGTGGGTTGCGGGGGAGTGCGGGAGGAGAGGGGAGTGCTTACCTAGTGTGGCAAGGCCCTGGCTTGCAGCCCTGAAACCTCCAGAACCAAAAGCCTGTCTCTCCTGGGTCCTTCTGATTAGACCCCTAGTCTGCAGGTGCATGGGCTCATGGGCTCTGCTCCACACCTTCTCCATGCTGCTTGTGACACTCCGTGAACCCCTGGGGTTCTCTCCTGTGTGCCACATGGACTCCATCCAGTGAGTGTTAATCATATCCTTGGGAGCGCAGGAGGGAGGAAGCCAGTGAAACAGAGGCCAGTGACCTCAAGTTATTTGGGCCATCCAGAGTTTCTTGTGTTTATGCAGACACTTGGACAAAAACAAAGAACTCTCTCCATTAAATTTGAAAACCAGGGACTGTTTCTCTGGAGTTTACCACACACAGCAGGAATGCCCAGGGAGCGTGAGAATCCATGTGTCCCATGCCGCCGCCTACCCTCTGTCTAGGACCCCATGCAGGGGTTGCAGGTTCCTGGGTGGGAATTGCACCCACCCTGCCTTACCTTCCTGTTGTGTCACCCCAAGATGGACACCTTTCCTAGTGTGGGGCAGCGTGCTGGAGCAGAGCCAGAGGGTGGAGCCCTGGCTTCCATTCACAGCTTCACTCCATCAGTAGAATCCAGGCAGCCAGCATCTGCTTCTCCTTCCCACTCAGAACCTACTTCACTCTCCTAAAGGACTGGACGTAAGCCACGTGTGCCCTCCGCTCTGTTTACAAACCGCCGCTCCCAGAAAGCCAATCCCCCCACAGCGGCCCTCTCTGCCATGCCAGCTACAGCCAGCCGGTCATCAGAGCCGCCCCTGCATAAGCCCCGGTGCTCCAGGAGCCCTGTGCCTGCACACTTGACACGCATTGTCTTCCTGGGGCTTCCGAAAGTTATTATATTCATTGTGGATAGACAAAAAGGAGAAAAGAAGCTTCACAGAGCTGAGTGAATTTGGCTGAGGTCGCCGCCAGGTTCAACCCAGGCAATCAGATTGCATGAATGAGCTCCGCACAGGCTCAGCTAAGGACAGCCTGAGCGCTGCTGGCAAAAAGCCCCAGGCACGGGCTGCGGTTGTCCAACCTTTTGACTTTTTAACACAAGGTTGCTATCTACAAAGTTCACACTTGAGGGCCGTGCAATCGAATTACACACACACACACACACACACACACACACACTATTGTCTTGGGGAGCTGACTTACTAGATAAAGCACTCTCCGTGCACACATGAGGACCTGGGTACATGTCCCCAGGACCTGCACACGCTTCACACGCCTGGAATCCCAACCTGCTTCCAGGTGGGAAGAGAATTCCCAGAAGCTCAGGGGTCAGTAAATCTGACATCCGCAGTGGTAAACGAGAGACCCCTTCTACCTCAGACAAGGAAAGGCAAGGACTGAGCCCCAAAATTGTTCCTCCAACTTCGACACATGCACCTGCATGCACGTGAACACACACACACATCTACAGGTTCTCATACTATTTTAAGTTACAATTGTGTGTTGGAACGCATTCACAGCCTGCGGGCCACAGGTTGGATGCAGTCTGAAGGTCACAGCCACTCTCTAGCCCCAGATGGACCAAATTCTCGGCGTCTTCCAGAGCTTCTTGACTGGCATTATCTGATATCTCAACAGCCTCCTGCAGATTGCCTAAACAAAACCATTCTGTTATAAAGCGTGTGGGATCCCGTGGCGTCCACAGAACCCGGCCATGGCCCTTCCTGAGGCCACCATGGGAGGTGTGTTGAATGAGTGAGCAGAATTCTCAGCATCTTCCTCCTGGAATGTTCCCAGGCCAGCCAGCGGGTGAGGTTACCAAGACCGGCTCAGCTCACCTTAACTCAGTAACTAATCTGGGCTGAGCTGGCTGAGCTAAACCCAGCAAGTATTTTTTTTTAAAGTGCTAAGCTGGCTGCAGGGGAATAGAGAGTCGTGGGGACTAGATGTTCACTTGGCCCCTCAGGAACTGTCTACGCCTTAAGTGGATAGTTCAGCACCGATACTGCATTTCCTAAGTTAGTGCCACCTTAGTAATTTGTCTTTACTGGCATTCTGCGCTATTCACTAACTCTATATTTTTCTTTCAATGCATTGACAATGGAGTCCAGGGCTGCAGCTCAGCTGGCAGAGTGCTTGCCTAGCATACACAAGACCCTGGGTTTGATCCTCAGTGCCGTACAACCATGTGGTGGTGCATACCCACCCTCCCAGCACAAGGGAACCGGAGCCACGCAGGTTGGGAGTTCGTGATCACCCTCAGCTAAGCAAGTTTAAGGGCAAGCTAAGCTAGCCCAGACTCTGATCCCAAATGTTAAGGTCCCTTACCAAACTTAATTTCTGTTTTTATTTAATGAGGTGAAGTTGACAAATCCACTACTTTCAAGAGAACAGTTCAGAAATGGTGACTGTTTAGTTCCAAAATGTTTTTGCCACCCCCAAATGAAGCCATACAACTGTGAAGCAGTCACCACCCACATGGTCCTCTCTCAGCCTCTCTGGCAGCCACAGCTCCGTTTTCTTCCACCCCGTGAGCATGTTTATTCTGGGTGTTTCTGTGAGTGTGCTCACGCAATGTTTACATCTGGGTGTGGCTTCCTCTGCTTTGCACAGTGTGTCTGAGGTCTGTCCACATCGTCACAGCGTCCAGGGCTTTTGGCATTTGTCATCTTCCAGCCTCTGTCTCCCCTCTGCTAGGCAGATGTGTGTACTATCATGCCTAGAAATATCCATTTTAAAAAGAAAATTTACATCGCTTCCACAGATAAGAGGCTTGCATTTTTCTGACACACAATAAACCATACTATGGGAATTAAAATGTCCCCTGGGTAGCATATGATGCCATCCTGGGGACTCTCAGATATAAAAAACCCTGGGTTATGGAGTGGCTGGTTTTGAGTTCAGATCTTACCTCAGCTGTCCGCGCCTTCTGCTCCAGACTCATTTTCCTCATTTTAAATTGGTTTTATTTACAATTCTCCTTCTGCTAAAGCCACGAGGGCAGTGTGTTAGGGTTTCTGTAGCTGGGAGCTGGAAGAGACACCACAACCAAAAGCAACTTAAGGAAGGAAAGGTTTGTTTATCTCCCAGTTCTACAGCACATCTGTAGTTGAGGGAAGTCAGGGCTGATGTGGAGGGTGCTGCCCACTGGCTTGCTCCTCATGGCTTGCTCAGCTTTCTTTCTTTCTTTCTTTCTTTCTTTCTTTCTTTCTTTCTTTCTTTCTTTCTTCCTTTCTTCCTTCCTTCCTTCCTTTCTCTTTCTCTTTCTCTTTGTTTTTTGTTTGTTTGTTTTGAGACAGGGTTTCTCTATAGCTTTGGAGACTGTCCTGGAACTCACTCTGTAGAGCAACCAGGCTGGCCTTGAACTCACACAGAACTGCCTCTGCCTCCTGAGTGCTAGGATTAAAGGCGTGCGCCACCACCGCCTGGCTCAGCCTAATTTCTTTCTTTCTTTCTTTCTTTCTTTCTTTCTTTCTTTCTTTCTTTCTTTCTTTCTTTCTCTCTCTCTCTCTCTCTCTCTCTCTCTCTCTTTCTTTCTTTCTTTCTTTTTTGAGACAGGGTTTCTCTGTGTAACAATCCTAGCCGTCCTGGAACTAGCTCTTGTAGACCAGGCTGGCCTTGAACTCACACAGAACCCAGGATCAGCAGTCCAGGGGCAGCACCACCCCAGGGGACTGGGCCCTCCCACAGTGATCACTAATTTGAAAGACTCGCCTACAGGCCAGTCTGATGGAGGTGGTTCCTCAGATGAGAGCCCCTCTTCCCAACCATTCTAGCTTGTGTCCAGTTGCTGTAAAATAAGACAGGACAGACAGTGTTTAGTGCTATGGGACAGGTGTTGATGGCTGGTGGATAGGGAAGTCCCAGCTCAGTGACATTGGTGATAGCAGTGAGGACAGACAGTGCACACGCTTCATGTGCCCAAGAGCCTTCCGCACACCATCTCCTCTGATCTCTTCCATAACCCAAAAAACAAATGCTAACATTATACCCACAGTGCAGATTGGAAAACTGAGGAAGAGAGAAGTAGAATCAGTAGGCAAGAGGTAACACAGTTGAAAACGCAAACTCTGGGAGTGTTATGGTGGGTTAAAGAAAGAAAGGGCTGCTGCTGAGCACAGGTGTCTCGTCCCTGGGGACCAACCCTGGCAGCTGGCTGCAACCTGGCCTTGCTGCTGAAGCAGCGCCCTCCTTCAGATTTTCCTGCATGCGGCTTCCTGAGAAGTTGTCACTTTTGACCTCCACATCCTTTCTGGGTGGCCTTTGGCAGTTAGGGGGCTTCCCCAGCCCTCCCTGCACCCCCTCTTTTCTGGCAGGTCCCACACTGGAACCCTCCCTTGCTCTTTAGCCTTTATACAATCCCTGTACTGTGTTTTAGCATTCTTGTGGCTTCTGGCTAATGACCCTGGAGCAAAACTGGGCTGACCTCAAGTTCAAAGGTCTCCCTCAAGTTCAAAGGTCTCCCCACCTCACAAAGAGGAGGAGGAGGTCTTACTCAGTTTCGGAGTGTGTAGGTGTGCTGGTCAGTTTTTATTTTGTTTGTTTGTCAACTTGATACAACCTAAGGTCATATGGGAAGAGGGAACCTCAATGGAGGGGGAAAAAGCCTCCATGAGACTGACCTGTGGCCAAGTCTTTGGGGCATTTTCTGAGTTAATGCTTCATGTGGGAAGGCCCAGCACACTGGGAGCAGAGCCACCGTTGAGCCGCTGGCCCTGGACTGAATAAGAAAGCAAGCTGAGTGGACCATGAGCAACTAGAATTTAATCTCCGGGATTCATGCGGCCAGAGAGGACTGACTTCTAGAAACTGCCCTCTGACCACCACACATGCGCAATGGCGAGTGTGCACGCACACATAAATGCAATAAGAAAAATTTAAAAGAAAGAAAAATCCAGTTGCGATGGAGCACACCCCTTAAATCCCAGCACTCCATAGGCAGAGGTAGATGTATTTCTGAGAGTTTGAGGCCAGCCTGGTCTGCAAAGAAAGGGTTAGGCCAGTCAGGATTATGCAGAGAGACCTTGTCTCGAAAAAACAAAACCAAACAAAAACAACAACAAAAAGGAATTTTTTTAAAAACTATTTTTAATAATTTCATTTATTTATATATTTTATATGTATGAATGTTTTGCCTGAATGTATATCCATATACCTTGTGCCTGGTGCCTGCAGAGGCCAGAAGAGGGCATTGGATCCCCCAGAATTGGAGTTACAGGTGGTTGTGAGCCACCACGTGGGTGCTGGGAATTGAACCTATGTCCTCTGAAAGAGCAGATTACTACTGAGTCATTCTTCTAGCCCAGGAAAAAAAATTAAGTAAAAATTAAACAAAGAAATAAAACTCCCCAACAAGACATGGTAGTACATATGTGTAATCCCAGCACTCAGGAGATGGAGGCCAGTCGGCCCATGTGAGACCTTGTATCAAATGCCTTCCTCCACAGAAAGCGAATCAAAGGTAAAATTGTATGTTATATTGCAGTCCTATAACATATGCACTTATGATATGCAAATTCAACGACAGGATTCCACAACAACAGTAAATAATAATACACCGTAGCAAGAGAGAAAGACTGAGCTAATGAATACGCTTGGCAAGAGAGAGTCCGTCTGACTCTCCCTCCTGCACGCAAGCTCCAGGGTCCACATCGGCAATTCTCCTGCCTGCACCACAGCTTCTGCTCCCCATGGCTAACTGTGCTCTGGGAACACAATGTGGAAAATTCCAGAAATAAAAAAAGGCCGTACATTTTAAATAATTTCCATGACAATGTTATTCTTGCAACTGCATTATTATTCTTTCTGTGTCTAATCTCTCATTGTGTCTAGTTTAGAAGCTAAACGTGGGGCTGCCCTTTCAGAGGACAGGGGTTTGGTTCCTAGCACCCATGTTGGGCAGCTCCTGACTACCTGCAACTTCAGACCCAACTTATAAAATGCTTCCTCTGGCCTCTAGAGGCACTTGCACACGTGTTCACACACGCATACATTACACTTTACCACAGGTGTGTATACAGGAAGTTGTGAAATCTGCAGGTAGTGAGAAGTACTTGGAGGCACAACGGGTCTTGCACTGTGTCTCCTGAGGACACAGGAAGATGATGTCTAGAGATCACCTGACCCTTCACATGCTGCTGAGTTTCATCAGCTCCGGGCAAGGCAACCTCCTCCAGGTCTCAGCGCTGCTGATGGAATGCAGGTCCTTGGGCTGAGAGTAGCTTGGGCCATTCATTGCCTGTGCTCTCCTGGCGATGTTGCCCATAGGAGTCCCTCTGCTGCGCCAACGTTCTCGCCTAGCGGTCTCGAGCTGCACAAAATCTAGGCTTATTTTTGTTTGTTTTTGAGACGGGGTCTCGTGTGGCCCAGGTTGACCTCCAGCTTTTGATCCTCCTGCCTCCGTCTCCTGAGTGCTGGGGTTATAGGCGTGGGACATCATATCCCCTGCATGAAACTGAGGTGTGTGTGCGAGGCTCGTTAGCAGCTGAGCTACACTCCCACCCCCTGAAACCCAGTCCTTTCCGGAGAGCCAAGGCGAATGTTTCCCCAAAGCTAGGACTCACTCCACATAGGTCTCACCACACCTGCATTTCCGTCCCTGTTTCCTTCATGAAAAGCTGGAAGAAGCTGGACAAGGTGGCGTGGGCAGGCCTGTTATCACAGTGCTGGGGGTGGGGTGGTGGGGGAGGCTGGGGATTAGCAGTTCATCCTCAGCTACACCCTTCCTAGGCAGGTGTCAGAAAGGCCTGCCAACTTCTCCCCTCACCCCACTATTCCTGCTGTTCTTTAAGGGGGTGCAGTCTGCACCTGCTCGCCAGGTAGCTCACAGGGGCCAAGCCTCAGATAGACACAGCCCTTCAGCCGTCAGAGCCCAGAGAGGTCAGTGGTAAGATCCCTTCCTGGGCCCTGGGGATTTAACTCAGTCCTTTGCTATGCAAATATGGAACCTAAGTTCCACTCCCAACACCTGTGGGAAAAACCAGGCATAGTTGTGCACTCCTGTGGTCACAGTGCTGGGTAATGGCGAGGGGAAAATCCCAGACAGTCTGGCCAAACCAGTGAGACCCAGGACTTGCTGAGAGACCATGTCTTTTTTTTTAAAATTTATTTATTATGTATACAATATTCTGTCTGTGTGTATGTCTGCAGGCCAGAAGAGGGCACCAGACCTCATTACAGATGGTTGTGAGCCACCATGTGGTTGCTGGGAATTGAACTCAGGACCTCAGGAAGAAGGAGCACTGTTCTTAACCACTGAGCCATCTCTCCAGCCCCCGAGAGACCATGTCTTAAAGAGGGAGGTGAAGGGTTCCTGAGGAATGACACTGGAGGTCGGCCACTGGCCTCCACACACAAACGCTCATGCGTGCGCTCACACACACACACACACACACACACACAGAAAGAGAGAGAGAGAGAACAAGTATAAATAAAAGTCTATCCCCTGCTGTGCTGGACTGAAGGCAGAGACTTGACTCAGATTGCCCTCGCCGGCCTCTGGGCTCCTTTGCTTCTCTTCCAGAACTATTTTTGGTGAGTATTCAGAGACCACGCGCACCAGAGTGTTTGGGATTTGAGATGTGAGCCTGAAAATGATTAAAATTAGCTGCTGATGAGCATGCCCAGAATAGCTCTCTACCCTCCGCGTGTGTGCGTGCTCTGCATGCGTGTGTATGAGCGAGTGTGGGTAAGCATGTGTGCGTGTGTATGTGTGTGTGCGCGTGTGTACTTTCCACGGTGTGTCTACAAAGCAGACCTACCTGCCCTTGGGTGACCTCCCTCTTACTCACAGGTGGAGATGAATACAATCACATGGCCCGGGTGACTATGTGCTCCCCATTTAAGGAGTCCCTGCTCCTCGAAACCTAGCCTCTCCTGCTTCCCCGGGGACCTTGGCACGGCCACTCTCTGGATTCCTGGAGTAGGGGACAACAAACACGTGTCCACCAGGAGGGAGCGGGCAGGCGCTGCCCAGAACGCCATGGGGAGGGCCAGGGTAAGCCCCTCAGCCCATGCCTGAAGGCTGCGGCACAGCCACCTGCCTACAGTGGCTGCTCTGACAGGAATTGACTCTCTCAGAGCTCCAGCTGCGGCAGGACCACATTCCCTCCTCCAGAGTGGAATGTTCCCGGGGGAGCTCTGGCAGCCCTGTCCCCACTGTGTGTCCCCCACAGCCCTCTGCTCAAATGTCCCCACCTCCTTAAGGAAGCATCAAGTTTGGTAGTTCAGGATTTTTTTTTCCCTAGCTACTCTGGAGGCCAAGGCAGGGGGATCATAAGTTCAAGGCCAACTTAGTGAAACTCTGTCTCAAAATCAAAATGGAAAGGAGGGCTGGGGTTGTAGTTCGGTGGTAGAGTGCTTGCCTGGCTTCTGTGGAGATATGGGTTCAAGTCCCAGTATTGGGAAAAGGAGGATGAGGAAGAGGAGGAGGGAGACAATGGCCTCCTTTGACTACATTTACAAAGGCTGTATTTACCAGTGTGGGACATTAGAATTTAGCATGTAGGGACATTAGGGTAGGGACACAATACAAGCCTTAGCAGATGTCATGAGCTAGTGACATCTCCCTTGGTGAGGAAGGAAAGATCCCCTAATGCCTCAGCCTGTGAAAGTCCGTTTGATCTTGTTTTTAGTTAGATGGCAATGGGCACAGGCTGCCATGCGGCTGACGGCTGATTCATTGATTAGTTTCTGCTTTACCCCGCTCTCAAGGATCAACTTCCCCTCCTAAGAGGGTCAGAAGTTCCCTGAGACAGGAATTACAGCTCGAGACCCTTGCATCTCCCCACCAGAGCCCAGAGCAATTAACTCTCCATGCTTGCTGAGGTGGGACCATGCAGAGAACCTGTGACCTTCTAAGGGTTTTTAAGATACAATTTGTTGTAACCCAAAAGGTTGGCTCCTCCTACCTGCTCACCTGCAGTCAGTGGGTCTCCCCAGATCTTCCTCATACTCAGAGCCTTGCTTGAAAAGGAGGGAGGGAGGGAGGGAGAGAGAGAGAGAGAGAGAGAGAGAGAGAGAGAGAGAGAGAGAGAGAGAGAGAGAGTTGTTCAGGGGTCCTCCCACTAATAGGATAGCACTGTAATCGCTTAGCAGGATCACAACACCAGGACCATCCATCAAGCTCTGCCCCTAATGGAATCTGGTGTCCTGAACAAGGAGGGTTGCGTCATCGTGTGTGGTGTCTGTAGACGGCTTTCCAGCTATGAGCTATGGAGCTGAAGTGATAGTTCGATCGATGGAGAGGCTCTAAAATACAGCCCTGCCAATCTGCACATCCGTAAAGCCCAGTTATTGACAACCCTGAGTGGATGGATCTCAGGCAGGGTCTTTTAGCCCTGGTGCGCTCTCTCTCTCTCTCTCTCTCTCTCTCTCTCTCTCTCTCTCTCTCTCTCTCTCTCTCTCCTCCCTACTCTCTCTGTCTCTCCCTCCCTCCCTTCTCTCCCCTCCTCTCCCTCCCACTCCCTCTTTCTCTCTCCCCTCCTCTTCTCTTTTCTCTCCCTCCCTCCCTCGATCCCTCCCCTCCTCTCTCTCTGCCCCAAGAGGGATGGAAATGCAGCTGGTTGTTTTCACAGTCTGCACGACAGACCATCCCCTTAACAAGGTCGAAGTTCAAGTGTTTTTCTCCACTTCATGGATCCGCATGGAAGAAATCAGCTCTTGGGGCCTTCCCAGTTAGAGTGAAGCTCCATATCTGCTGGTCTGGCTACACCAAGCCTGCCGGTGGGCCAAGAGGCGGGAAGCCTATCACTTGGCCTAAGTTCTCTGTCTCACTGAGTGGCCTTGGGAGCAGCTTCTCCACTGTGACTTCTGCTGCAGCCCATCTTGCTGCCTGCAGAGTTCTAGTGTGAATTCGACAGAATTAGACAAACATCTATTGGCTTCACCCCAGCTCCTTGACCCAGGAAGACTTAAGCCATTAAGACCCAGGGAATGGAACATGAAACCATTACCTTTTTTTCTACTTTGTGTGCTATGAATTTGTGGGATTTTTGAATAATAGCAAAAATGAATGGATTTACACAATTGAGTTTCCTCTCAGGACCTTCAAGTCCTTCTAGGGGAGTTGTATTGCTTCTCACCCCTTCTGCAGAGTGGGGGTTGGCACAAACATGGAACCAGGCTGGCCTCAAAGTGGGTCACAGTGTTGGAACCAAATTCTTAGTCCCAATCTGTTGTGAGGAGCCCCACTGAGGCACAGAGCCGAGGGGCACCGAGGTTTCAGCAGTTATAAAGCCACACCCTGGGCCATTCCTCCTCCCCTACACACCAGGAAGCCAGCTTCTTTCCTCCTTCAGACCATGCATCTGCCTGCTGAGGGTGGGGTTCGGCATCCACAAGCTTCCATCCTTACCCTGACCCCAGCATTAGCATCACTGTGCAGTGAAGATGTTCAGGGTCCCCAGGATCCCTGCCCTCAGGTCTTCCGTTCATAGGCCTGGAGCTTCTCATTATTAGTTTAGTGTCTGGCTCACCGACAATGAGTTCCTCAATACAGAAGGTCTTTTTATTTGTTTATATTATTATTATTACTGTGACTCTAGCACCATGGTAAAGGAAGACCCACAGTAGGAGTGGAAAGATGGATGGATGGATGGATTAATCATGGATGAGTAAATAGAGGAATAGATGGAAGGATGGATAGATAAATGATAGATAGATAGATAGATGATAGATAGTCAGGCAATGGATAGATGATATTTGCATAGATGTACAGATGAATAGGTAAATGGATGGATGTATAGATGGAGGGGTGGAAGGATGGATGGATGGATGAAGGGATGGGTGGATGGATGGATGGATGGATGGATGGATGGATGGATAGGTGGATGGATGGATGTATAGATAGAGGGATGGAAGGATGGATGGATTGGTGGATGGATGGGTGAGTAGATGGGAGAATGGATGGATGGATGAATGGATAGTTAGAGAGGTGGTTGGATGGATAGATGATGGGAGGATGGATGGATGGATGGATGGATGGATGGATGCTGCTGCCGACTCCTTCAGTGATATCAGGAAAAGCCCTTTCAGGCTTCCATCATTGACCAAGGACCAGAGGTTCTTCAGGAACCTTCCAGGTTTTCAGTGCCAGATTGGGCTGCTGAGGGGCCCAGTGTCATGGACTGAGCAACAACTGGGTTCTCAGCCTTTCTAGTGAGAGCCACTGTGGAATTATTCCAAATGTAGAGGCTCCCAGATAAAGGGTTGGGCACCTACTGGGTTCTCAGTCCCTCAGGTGTGATCCATCTGTGGTCACTATTTTGAAGTAAGCTGATTTAATATATCATTTTAATGTATATATACATTCTATCAATTCTGTTCCTCTAGAGAACCCTGACTGATAAAAAAAAATCTGAGTTCCAAAAGTCGGGAGGGAACTACTCCCATGGGTCTTTGAGTAGAATCCTCCGTTGCTCCTCCCTAACCCGTGGTGGCAGTGGCCCCCGACCCCCAGTATCCCCTGGCTTGCGGCTGTGCTGCTTTCTTTCCAAGGACAGTAATGAATTGGAGTGTAGGCTCTCTGTCCTCCAGCATGACCTCACCTTAACAAGTTATATCCTGTGCCCAAACAAGGTCACATCCTGAGGCTCTCGGTTAGGACTTCCATACAGAGGTGCGCATTCTCAAGACGTTTGCAGAGGGTCACAAGGAACACTCAGGATGATGTTGGTGCCATAGCAAGGTTTCAGAGGTGACCTCCATGTCCGTGACTAGGGGAGACGGATAACCTGAAATGATATATGCACATGTTGCATAGGATACAGGAGACAGAACTGGGGCCCAAACCACTGGCTTTGCATGCATCGGCACAGAAGAGCTTAGAAATGTAGAGAAGCTCAAAAGCAGCAGGAAGGACGCGGAGATGGACAATCCATCCACGAACACTGGCTTTTAATTCCCTCTCAGAGTAACACTGTTTCCCAAGCCAGGAAAGTGGGCTAGAAGCATTTCTCTTGAAGCTACCAGCGTCGCTGACCACAGGAGGCAGCTAGAAGTGGTTAAGAGTAGAGGAAAGTAAAAGCCACAACGCAGAGACCCAAGAGGGCCTTCAAGCAGGTAGTCAACGTATAGTGCAGAAACAGGGCCCCTGGGGGGGGGGTGCTCAAGTGTGTTCCAAATTTTGCAAAGAGGGAAAGTTCATGGTAATGGTGACATGAGGCCCTGGAGGGAAGACACCGCAGGGACACTTGATCTCCTGATGACCGCAGAGGAGAGGGGGCCTGAGAGGGGAGAGTGTCAGCGGCAGGATCAGTCGGTGTATGAGCAGGCACCTGGGGCTTGTGAGCACGAGAGAAGGGTGCTGCCCCATGACTCCATTTAAGGAGGAGGGCACAGAAGTAGCAGGAGCCGAAAGCATGTGGGTCCAGAGCTGGGCATAGGCGCAAACCTCCTTTATAGCCCAGACCCAGAGGTTCAGTCCTCCTTTTTATTTAAACCGGTGTGTGTGTGTGTGTGTGTGTGCCATATGTGTGCGGTATAGCCCAAAGAGGCTTCAGGAAGGTATCCAGATCCCCTGGAGTTGGAGTTAGAGAAAGTTCTGAGCTGCCCAGTCCTTGTTGAGAATCAAACTTGGGTCCTCTGCAAGAACAGGAAGTGCTCTTAACTCTGAGGTGTGTCTAGCTCCCCAAGCTACACCCCAAGTCCATTTTTCTGTCCTCACTTTGGATGGGTTCTGAGGTGCTGGTTCTTTATAGTGACCTGGGGAGGGCCTGCCCGGTCACTAGCTACCTGCAGGAACGCCCGCGGAAACGCCTCCAGGCATTGTGTAGGGTGTCGGGAGGGCAACGCAAAATCGCGTCTAGGATCTACTGGTTTAGAGTTTAATATGCTCCTCCCCCGTTTGTAGTATTGAAACCTGGGGCTTCACACATGTTCAGCAAGCCCCTCTATCATTGGGCTCTGCACTCAGTCCCCTCAAATAAGGGCCTTACCCCATAATATAGTTCTGAGGCCCAAAGTGAGGAAGGGGTTTGGTGGTGGCAGGGTCTGGAAGGCTGTGCTGTGACAGCCTGCAGCCTCTCCATATTTGCTTGTGTGCTGGCTTCCCCTTCAGGCCAGCTCTCCCCTCTGTAAAATAATGAGAGCATAGGACCTGCCTCTCGGAAATCTAACTGTAAGATGTCTTTTCTCCCAGGAGTTCCTGAAGTTGGCTCCATTATGCCAGCCAGAGTCCCACAGACATCCCCATCGTCATTCTGGTCAGGGCTGTGGGAAACGGTGACCACACCTGGGCCTCCTGCTTGCGGCCGGAGTTTGAGAATGAAATGACCTGTAGATCTTGGGCAAAGTAGGGAGACAGAGTTGATCTGTGGTCGTGTGACAGGCAGGCTCACCAGACATCATCATGGCTCACCAGGAAGTAGGCTGAGTGTCATTTATACTCCCCAGGCAAGTCAGTTTGGGGCTGAGAATATGGTTCAGTTAGCAAAGGTGCTTGCTTAGCCAGGTCGAAGCCCTGGGTGTTATGAAATTGTTACTTTAACTATGTAAAGATGCATTACATTTGTTTATGTTGCAGAATATTACTTTAATTATGAAAAGGTATGTTACATTTGTTTATGCTGCGTTTGCTTAATTTTGTAAAGCTGTGTTGCATTTGTTTTACCTTGCTTGCCTAAGGCACCTGATTGATCTAATCATCCGGAACCGCCAATAGCTAGACAGGAGAGGGAAAGGTGAAGCTTTGCTGGCAGAGAGAATAAATAGGAGAAGAGGAGAAAGAATGTGGGAGAAAGAGAGGGAGGTGCCTGGGGCCAGACAGGAAGTAGGAAAGGAAGGAAGGACGAAAGAAAGGTAAAAAGCCCTGAGGCAAAACATAGATGAAGAGAAACAGGTTAATTTAAGTTAAAGGGGAAAAAAAGTAGCCAGAAACAAGCGTAAGCTAAGGCTGAACATTCATAACTAATAGTAGGTCTCCGGGTCATGATTGGGAGTTGGTTGGTGGCCTAAAGACAGCCCTGCTACACTTGGGTCCCATCCTTAGCACGGGTCTGTAATCCTAGCACTCAGGATTGGATGCAGAGGAATGAGAAGTCTGAGCTCATCTTCTGCTATGTGGTGAGTTCAAAGCTAGCCAGTCTGTGTGAGACCCGGAAAAGAAGAAGGGCGGGGCAGGGAGCCGGTGGGGGGGAAGAATTTCTGCTCTTCCAGGTAACAAAATCAAGACCCGGAGGGTTCCATATCCAGGCCAACATTGCACTAGCACTGTGCGAATACTCCTTGCCCAGAGGCGTTCAATAGTCACAGAGGCCGGGAACTCGAGTCTCTAGCTGGAACCCATCCCACAGGGCTCAGCGTTCTGTTCCGGTCTTTTACTTCAAGCCCTGTCAGCAACTTCTTTATTTCCACAAACCGTACCATTAAACCAATGGCTTTGGGGGCTCTCTGCTGGCTTCAGTTCCCAAGCCTTTCCCTTGTGAGAAATTCTAAGAACCCAAGCCCATGGGGCAACATTTCCCAACGCCATCTTGTTTCAGGATGGGGAAAAAGAAACAAGAGTACACACTGAAGTGAACAAGACTGCGTCCTCCTCGAGCCACCAATGCCCCCACCAGCCGAGATCCTGCGCAAGCCCCTTGCAAGAAGGGTTAGCTGGGCCCCTTGGGTACAAGCTGTGCGTGGGGCCGGGGCCGAGACAGCCAGCCTCTTTCGGTTAGTCAATCAGCAGCTGCAAGGGATGCGTAGGAAGGAGCTCAAATTATCTGTCCCCTTTCTTTCTCAGAACAGCAGCATTGTAGCTCAGAGGGAGCATTTGGCAGACTCCTAGGAGCCCCAGGATTCCTTTCCCATCTCATTCCCTTCCTGTCTAAAGTTAGGGGTGAGGATCCTGGGCCAGTGAGGGGGCAAAGCGAGCGAGGGGGAAAAAAGGAGAGGAGGAGGAGGCCTCCTTTTCTAGGATCCACTGCTTTTGCAAGCCTAGCCCAGGGCCACTTTCATCCAGGTCTGGAGCAGACAGGTCGAGGCAGGTTTTAAAAAGCACTTTATGAGACTTTCAAAGGTACCCATAGGGAAGGAAGTGAAAGGAGTGGTGGGAGGGAGGTTGGGGGTGGGTGATGTCGGAGGACCGGCATCTTTATTTCTAGCCCCTGCTTGAGCGGCTTCTTGACAGTTACCACTCTGGTTTTGCTGAGTCAGAAGAACCCCTCAGCTGCTTGCCGGAAACACAGCTGTTAGGCGAAAATAACCACAGAAGCCAGCAGCATGTACCTTCCAGAAAAGGGCTGAAAACCACAAAAAAGAAAGATACAAGGTAATAAAAGAGACACTGTCACACACGCCACACACACACACACAGTATCCTGATCTCTCAGAACCTGTGAATAAGACCTTACTTAACGGTCCATATTTGGAAAAAACAGTATTTGTTGATCCTCTTGGATTCCCTGGGGGTGCCAGGTCCAGTGATGTGTCCTTGAGAGACTGAGGCGGAGGATTGACACAAAGAAGGCTAAAAGGGAGATGGAGGTACCAGCTGAAGAAAGAGTTGCTGGCTCCCAAAGACTCTTTACTATGCTACAAGAAACTAGCAGAGTTTGAAGTCCAAGTACTGGGTCGCGCCCCCTCCAGCTCCCATCCCTAGCTCTCTTCCTCATTCCCCATGGAGGCAGCCACGACATCTTTTCTTGCTAAAATTCTCTTTCCTCTGGCGTTAGACAGCACGGCCAGGCTGGATGGAGTGAGGAACAACAGCATGGAGGACTCCGGGCATGAGGAAGGAGTCCTGCCTGGAGATCTGTCCCTGCCCCAGGCCAGGGGAGATGGCGGAAGAGGAAACCCCAGAGAACCAGGCTGTGGCTTTGGATCTCAACTCTGCCCTGCACTTACTGTGTGGCAAAGCATAAACTAATGACCTCTCTGTTTCTCCACTTCCTGTCTATGTACTGGTGAATACTGAGAAAGTTTCAGCAGAGTCCCCAAAGTGCCTGGAAGGCCTGGGTTTTCTCCCCAGCTCTGGGCAAGGGGAAGATTGGTGGGGCAGAAGTTCAAGGTCATCCTTGGCTACTTAGTGAGTTCCGGACCAGCCTGGACTACTTGGGACCATGCATAAATAATAAACAATCTTCCTTATACAGCAGCATAGATGAAGCGAGTCTGTGTTTGCAGGTGGCTTGCTCGGCAGGGCAGCTCTCACGGTTGAGTGCTTAGCCAGGGTAGTAAGTGTCTGTGGTTCTGCCTGTTCAGCATCTATGTGCTGGGAGACTCTCTTCTGACTCAAATGTGTGATCCAGATCGAATGAGTTGAGCAGAGTGACTCCATGTTGAATCCACAGGGGAAAGACAGCTCGATTGCTCTGGGCTCTGCCACGAGTAAGTTATCAGCTGGTGAGCCAGAGCTAGCGGAAGGCTGGGGAACAAGAGAGCAGAGGTCTGAGCAGGGAGACGATGGAAGGGACTTTTCTCCCCTCCCGTCTCTTTCAGATATGGCTGACGCCTACGCACATTTCCTCCAGCACTTTGAGCTTTCTACCGCCTCCTCTTCATCGACCCCAACCCTTCCACCATGTGTCCATGTGCTGACCTCCATTGGCTGAACGCGCTGCCAACGTCAAGGCGTGGCCTCCCTCCCTCCCCTCTGTGTTCCTTTTCCCAGCGACTGTTGACATTTCTAACCCGTGCCCTTGTTTTCTCTCAAACTCTAATAAAATTTCCCATGGGCGTCCAACACCCTGTTTCTAAATTCTTTCACTCACAAGACTTAGAACCCAGTGAGGGAACACCTATTTCCCCAGGGACTCCCCCAAAGTTCCCAGTGAGGACCCCCCTGTAGCAGTCACCTCAGCCCTGAGGCATCATCCACCCCACACAGTGTGCGCATTTTCCATTCCTGTGTTTGGTTTTGAATCTTTCTCTGCCCATCCCACCCCTGCTGGGAGTCCAGTGCGTGTGTGTGCATGTGCGTGTGCACATGTGTGGTGTATGTATCATGTGCACTACACGTGGAAAGCAGAAGTCAACATCCAGCTGCTTCTTCAGTTGCTTTCCACCACTTTTTTTTTTTTTTTTTTTTTTGGTTTTTCGAGACAGGGTTTCTCTGTAGCTTTGGAGCCTGTCCTTGGAACTAGCTCTGGTAGACCAGTTTGGCCTCGAACTCACAGAGATTCGCCTGCCTCTGCCTCTCAAGTGCTGGGATTAAAGGCGTGAACCACCACCGCCCGGCACATTTTTTAAAGATTTATTTTTATTATATTTAGTAACGTGCATATTTAGTAGCATGCAGTAGTATAATTAGTAACAAGTGTGTCTGCACGTGGGCAGGCGCCCATAGAGACAGTCAGTCAGTCACTGGATCGTTCAACAGCCGGACTTAAAGGTGGTTGTGAGCGGACAAATGCAGGGGTGGACATAGAACTCGGGTTCCTGGGAGGAACAGTGAGAGCTCCTAAATGCTGTGCGTCTGTCTCTCCGGCCCCGGAGACACTCGCTGAACCTGTCTGCCTGGCTATGAGCCCTGGAGAACCTCCTGTGTCTGCGCCCACAGCTTTGGGATTACAGAGCAACACAACCATATCTGTCCTGGTTAGGGTTACCGTTGCTGCGATGAAACGCCATGACCAAAAGCGCAGTGGGAAGAAAAGGGTTTATTTCACTCACAGATGCATATCACAGTCCGTCATCAAAATCAGTGAGGGCAGGAACCTGGAGGCAGGAGCTGATGCAGAGGCCATGGAGGGTGCTGCTCACTGGCTTGCTCCTCATGGCTTGCTCAGCCTGCTTTCTTATAGAACCCAGGACCACCAGCCCAGGAACGGCACCACCCACAAAGGGCTGGGCCCTCCTCCATCAATCACCAATTAAGAAAATGCCCTACAGACTTGTGCACAGCCTGACCTTATGGAGATGTCTTCTCAATTGACTCCAGCTTGTGTCAGTTGACATAAAACTATCCAGGACAACATTCTCCTTTCACATGGGAGCTGGGAGCAGAACTTGGCTCCTCGTGCTTCACAGCAAACATTTACTGACTTGTCTCCCCATCTCCCTCTTCTTCATACCTCTGGCCTTATTCATGAACCCATTCCAAAGCCCTCTGTCCAGTGGCTGTGGGCGTTTGGTATCTGTACCGCCTGACGATGCTCCCTGTAGGGCACACTTCTGTGCTTCTCCAAGTGTCCAGCCGTTTCACTCACACTGGACACTGTAAGCGTCACACAAGAGAACACCTGGTTCAGTGATTTTCCTTTGCAGTTTTGTTCAGGCAGGTAGTCGAACTGACTTTCCAAGGCTGTTTCTTTGTTGTGTTCTAGTAAGAAAAGTCTTTTTTCCCCAGCTGTTTTAGCCCTGCCACCAAGGTCCCTCACCGTGGTCCCCAGGAAATGCCTTGGCTGTTTAATCCATCGCTCCTATTCTACTTGCTAGAACTTGAACGTCCCCAGACCCAGAAGATCTCCTGGAATGGCTTGGCTCATGCCACCCCAGCGGCTGCACTCTGCCAGTTTTGTAGCATGTTGCCCTGTGCCTGAGCAACTTGGCATTCAGTCTCTCACCCAGTGAGTCCCCTGTGCCAATTTGTGGCACTATTAAGCGAGTGACTCTTTGGGATTTTGCCCCACAAGTTCCAACCTCATCAGCCTCTGCACTCTGTGCTGGGATCTGCCCCCATGTCACAACCTCAAGTGTCTTTCCAGGCAGAAAGCTGGGCTCAGGCTTAGTTAGTGAGCCACCCTCTTTTCAGAGATCACAGCCCTCCTCTGCTGTAGCTAGTGTTCAGCTGGCAAACAGTCCTGGGAGCAGACACCTTGGCCAGAGGCGGAATTTGAGTGGGTAACTTGAATAGAGGGAGGGAGGGAAGATGAAAGCTATGTGAGCAAGCAAGAAAAAACAAGTAAGAGACACACACACACACAGAAAGAGAGAGAGAGAGAGAGAGAGACAGACAGACAGACAGAGACAAAACTAAAAGGGCTTAGAGATATTTTACAACATAAAAGTAATAGCCCAATAGCCTTGGAAATACACAGAGAATGCCACAGCTCTGGAGACCCAGGGGAGTCCAGGGAAATTTCCAGGTGCCTGGATGGATTTGCTCCAAGGCCACAGAGTCCTGATTTCTGAGAGACCTTGTCTGGCATGGCCACAATGAGCTTACCTCTTAGTCAAAGGAGGGCAAGCTGCTTTGGCTAATGGTCCTCACATCATGTTGCTTTTTCCAGAAAGGAGACCAGAGCTGTGACTGCAGAAGTAACAGCCGGTTCCAGAAAGGGAGGCGAGCTCACTTCAACAGCCTCTAGTAGGGTGGGGTTTGAACTCAGAGCCCTGGGCTGGCATGCTGATGGTGAACCTCTAGACCTTCGGATTCCCTCTCCCCAGGTATGCTGCCCTGCCTGCCAGCAGCCCTTCACAGTAATCCCCCTGTAGGCTCACAGAAACAGCAGAATCTTCTCATCGGGCCAGAAATGCTAGTCAAGGGCTTGCTCATGCACACAAAGCCCCGAGGCTGCTGACGTTCAAGGAAGCGTTCCAGAGAATTAAACTGGCTTGGTGGTGAAGGGCAAGCTTGAACCTGTGTCCCAGGGGCAGCACATGAAGCAAAAAAAATTGTCTATTCCTCTCCTGCTGAGTGCCAGGAAGAGAATGTCATGGGTGTGTTTTGAGAGGGAGTCCAGGTGGCTGCGGGCAGTTGATTAAGCAGCCTAATTCCATCAAGTGTGGAGATACAGGAAGAGATTCCATGCAATTGTTCTGAAGAATTCCATTGCTCCCACTTTGCCAGGAGGCTAAAGTGTGTGTGGGGGGGGCGTGTGTTTGCCTGTGTGCTTGCCTTCAAAAATCTCCATCTGAAATGCTTAAAGTTTCCCTCAATGCTTCTTTTTCACCGGCTCATGCTGGCTTTAGGGATAGGGAATCTGTGGTCTGGGACATAGACCAATGAAGCAGTGAGAAAATCAGGAACACACCACACACACACACACACACACACACACACACACACACACACACACACACACACACACAGAGTTTAGCCTCCTGGCAAAGTGGGAGCAATGGAATTCTTCAGAACAGTTGCATGGAATCTCTTCCTGTATCTCCACACTTGATAGAAAGGAATAATTGACTAAGCACCTCCCATAGCATGGGCGTGGCATAGAGACACCAGCATGAGCTACAACACTCACCCGAGTGAGTGTAAGTCCTCAAGCTTACAAGGCAAGCCCCATAGGAACCCAGCCATCCCCACAGCAATCACCCAGCCCTTTGAAAGTCATGTTCATCCTCTTTGCTAGATCATGAACTCTTTTGGTCTCATGAGCACAACAGACTCCTGTTTCGAAACCAAGGGCCACTGCGGTTCCAAGTGAGAGTCTCACCCAGGTTCTGCCCACCCTATCTGGCGCTTCTCCCCCGAGATCTCCCGACATTTTTCCCACTCCATCACAGGTCCTCAAGGCACTCCTGGCTTAACTGACATTTTAGCTTAAAATCTTCTCTTGCCCACAACTTTAGATACAAGCAAACTCGGTGCTTGGGAAAGTTCAGCTTTTGCTGGCAATGTGCTGCCCGTGGGTTTCATTTGTTTCCTGAGACAGAAAACATGGAGCCAGTCTGGGTCTGGGTACAGAGTCAAGGAGAGCCTTGAACTCCTGATCATCCTGCCTCACCAACTGCTGGGATTATAGGGACACCTCCACACCCAACAACAAAAAGGTTCCTTATTGGTTGTGATAGAAATGATCGGAAGTTTGTGCTCTGCGGTCTTTGTCACATCCTTCCTTTCAGATCAGGCTGTCTCCAACACCCGCCAATCTGTAAGTGACCAAAACCACGCGACATCTATAATTCTCTCAGAGTCTGGTATTGTCAAAAGATGATTTTAAGACTATCAAGGCCAGCTTCTTCTAACAGGCATATCCGGGATGTGATTCTCAGGGACCCTTTGCCCATGTGAGTTCCATGATCAAGGAAAAGTGGGCAGCCACACACACAGTCCACGTGAGCATGTTAAAAGCTGAGAAGCCCTGCAGGAAAGAACCCAGGATGCTTCTCCGGCTGCTATTGTACAAGAACCTAGGGACACTCTAGTGGGGACTTGGGTCTGCTGATCTTTCCAGCTACTAAGTTCTCTTTCTCACCAGGAGTAGGAGCGAGACTTTGCCTTTCCAAAGCAAGATGTAGATATATCTCTCCTTTGTCTGTGTCGCTGTTTGATTGCTATGAAGAGATACCATTATCTAGGCAACTCTTGTAAAAGCATTTAACTGGGATCTTGTTTCAGAGGCTTGGTCCATGATCATCACGGCGGGGGACAGACAGGCGGCACTAGAGCAACAGTAGGGAGCTTTACATCCTGATCCCCAGACAGAAAACACTGGAAGGGAGAGGGAGGAGAGGGAGAGACTCTGCCATGCTTTTTTGAAATCTCAAAGCCCACCCCAAGTGACACACCTCCTCCAACAAGGCCACACCTCCTAGTCCTTCCCAAACATCTCTGCTCCCTGGTGACTAAGTATTCAAACTAGGAGCCAATGGGAGCCTCTTATTCAAACCACTACATTCTGCTTGAGGCACCTTTCATTAAAACCCCTGTTGTTGGGACTGGAGAGATGACTTGGAGTTTGGTTTCCAACAGGGACATTAGGTGGTTCCCAACCACCTGTATCTCCAGCTTCAGGCGATCTGACAACTTTTTCCGGCCTCCAAGGACACCCATGCACACATGGCATATATATACACAAACACATGCACATAAAATAAAAATAAATCTAAAAAGTGTAAAAGCAAAAGAACACTTGTCTGCTCTATTTGTTTGTTTGTTTTTAAAAGAGGAATAGTCTCCCAAAGAAACAAGGATGAAGAATACACTTGTCAACCCAAATTTCAAACAAGTTGTAACAGGATATCACCAAGGAGTTCACACTGTCTGTACCTAGGTGTCTTTAGCGTGCATTATCATTGCTATGAAGAAACACCATGACCAAAGCAACTTGAGGAGGAAAGGGTTTATTTGCTTCCACATTATTGTTTATCACTGAGGGAAGTCAGGACAGGGACCTGAAGACAGGAGCTGATGCAGAGGCCGTGCAGGAATGATGCTCACTGGCTTGCTCCTCATGCTTGCTCAGCCTGCTTTCTTATAGAACCCAGGACCACCTGCCCAGGGATAGCACCACCCACAATAGACTGGGCCCTCCCACATCAATCACTAATTAAGAAAATGTCCTACAGGTTTGCCCGCAACTTTGTCTTAAGGAGGCATTTTCTCAGTTGAAGTTTCCTCCTCTCAGATGGCTCTAGCTTGGGTCAAGTTGACCCAAAACTAGTCAGCACACTAAGATAAAAAGGTGTCTGTATTCCCTTTGAGGTGTTTGGGGTGTCATCTCTGTAGACATCAGACAAGACCCCTCATAGCCTGCAGGTCCCGTCTCTCACTCGTTCAGAGCCGAGGTTTAAGAGTGGCGCCTGAGCAGACGCCAGCATCACCTTAGTAACTGTCGTTTGGTCATTGTCCGTGAGAAATAAGGGGCACATTCTTATCTGTGTCCAGATCCCAGGAGTGTGCGCAGAGGCCAGAGGACGACCTTGAGTGTCCTTCCTCAGGCACCCTCCCCTCTGCGTTTGAGGCAAGGCCTTTAAGTAGCTGCACATTCACCACATAGGCCTAGCTGGCCTATGACCTCTCCGGGACCCTCCTGCCTCAGCTTCTCTGACAGAACTGCGATGACAGGAATGCAGATCTTTCTGGAAATCCAAACTCAGCCCTCATGTTTGTAAGACAAGCATTTCACCCCACCCCCCGAGTTATCACACCCACCCCTAACATTCTCATCTCAGAAGAATCAAAATGTTCTCTGTCTGAAAAGGGAGGTGTGCCAGAACAATCTTGGAGTCTGTCCTTCACTAAGCATTTGTCAATACCTTACTTGATGTTCTCTGGTGCTAGCAAAGGGTGATTAAATCCGTTAAGAGAAAACAAGTCAATGGTTCTCAAACTATATTAGTGGCTCTCGGGGCTTGACGACTGTGGAAGGGGTTGAAGAGACCCTTGGCAGGTAGCAATCCACCAGGGTTCAGTCAGCAACCCCTGTTTTAGTTCTATTAGGAATTTCTGTGGGGAATGGCTCAGTCAGTGAAGTGTTTACCTTGGAAGCATAGGGACCCGAGTTCAATCCCTAGGAGCCACACAAAACAGTCAAGTCCTCTAGCATGAGCTTGGAACCCCAGCACTGGGGAGGCTGAGACAAGCAGCTCTCTGGGGGTTGCTAGCCAGTCAGCCTATCTTGTTGAAACACACACACGTGTGTACACACACACCACATCACACACACATACACACATTACATACACACACACACTCATTACATACACATCACACAAATACACACATACCACATACACACACACTCATCACATATACACCACATAAATACACGCACCCACCACACAAATACACACACCGTCACATACACCACATCACACATACACATTTCTTTGTGACTGGAGATGTGGCTAACTTGATAGGGTGATTGCCCAGCGGATCAAGACCCTGAGTTTTACACCTAACACCATATAAACACAGGCAGTAGAATCTGGAGTTTAAGGTTTTGGAGGCTAACCCGGGCTGTCTCAAAAAATAATTTGTTCAACATGGCCAAACACATTATATACTTGTATGAGACTGTTCTTATGAAACAGGGCACTGCATATAAAAAATATATACCAATAAATATGAATAAATAAAAAAGAATTTGTTTGGGAGCTGGAGAGATGGCTCAGAGGTTAAGAGCATTGCCTGCTCTTCCAAAGGTCCTGAGTTCAATTCCCAGCAACCACATGGTGGCTCACAACCTTCTGTAATGGGGTCTGGTGCTCTCTTCTGGCCTGCAGGCATTCATGCAGACAGAATATTGTATACATAATAAATAAATAAAGATTAAAAAAATTTGTTTGAATCTCAGCATTCAAGAGGAAAATTCAGGAAGATTGAGGGGTTTGAGATCAGCCTGGATCACACACTGAGATCTTGTCTCAAAAGGAAAAAGGGGGATCTGTAGAGCTGGCTCAGCAGTTAGGAACGCTGGCTGCTCTTCCAGAGGACCCAGGTTCAGTTCCCAGCACCCACATGTTGGCTCACAGTCATCTGTAATTTCAGTTCCAAGAGATCCGTGCCTTTCTTTGGCTTCCACAAGCACTGAGCATGCACATGGTGCACAGATATACATACTTGCAGGCAAAATAATCATAAAGTAAAACAAATAAATCTAACTTAAAAAGAATTTGCCTAGAAATCCTAAAAGCAACACTCTGGATCTCTTCATTTAGAAAATGTTTATGAGTTATGGCTTTAAGCAAACATAGTCTGTGCCCTTTCTGCATCTGAGATCCTGATAGGCGCTGGGTGGTAAAGCCATCTTAGTCGTATCCTGGAGGCAGGAACGGATGGATTCTCATCAAAGAGAGCCATGGGAGCATGTGTCATAAACAGGGACTAGTTACAGCTATCTAATTAGTAAATGATTCCCACCCTATCTTACAAACAGGTCCTACAAATGAATGAGAAAAAACCCAAGTCCAGGAGACCAGAGCCCCAAGCTGTGGCTCTCAGAAGGACAAACACCAACAGCCCACAAGCTCACGAGGAGACAGATGTTCCCTGTCATGGAAAAGGCACAGATGAGAGCCAGGAACTACTGTTTTTTAACCTTTCGGATTGGCAAAAATGGAAACTCCACGGAAAGCATGGAATTGGGGGCCAGGGGTCAAGAAGCCTAGTTCCCCACAGCAGAGTGGGTGAAGCAGACATGATTACGACACTGTGGAAACTCAACTTCTGGCTTTCTTTCTTTCTATTTTTTTTTTTTAATTTAAGCTGGCTTCACATTCCCGCTTCTGGGAACATATCCACAGGAAATGAAAATGCCCGGATATAAAGACATAAAAATATAAAGGTGCTCATTGCAATGAGGCTTGTCACAGTTTATAAACAACGACCTGGAAACAGCCTGGGTGTCCATGAACAGGAGATGGTTGAGCAAACCAGGATATATTTATATAAAGGAAGACAAGTACACCCATTGAAAACTACAGCTTGATCTGTAAGAGTGTGTGGCTGGGGAAAAGCTCACAACAGACTATTAAATAGAAAGAAAGCTGATGTGGTCCCATTTTTATTAAAAAGAAAAAAGATCAAATCCTGCAAGTGTTTTTCTATGTTTTTTATAAAGAAATAAAACAATAAGGAAACATTTATAACAAATCGCCTCTCCCCACCCCAGGTTCTTTTTTTTTTTTTTTTTTTTTTGGACAGGGCTTCACATAGCCCAAGCTAGTTCTAAACTTGCTATGTAGAAGTGGTTGGCCTTGAACTCCTAATCCTTCTGCCTCTGCCAGGGTGTTGGGATCACAGACAGTTACTACCACTCCAATTTTTTTTTTCAAGACAAGGTTTCTCTGTAGCTTTTGGAGCCTGTCCTGGAACTCACTCTGTAGACCAGGCCGGCCTCGAACTCACAGAAATCTATCTGCCTGCCTCTGTCTCCTGAGTGCTGGGATTAAAGGTGTGCACCACCATTGCCTGGCCTGACCACCACTCCAATTTATAACAAGTGGCTAACCTGCCTGGAAGGAAGTGGAAAGTCAACTTTATTTTAAATACTTTTAAAGAAAGATTTTGTTTTTATTTCTGTATATGTATGTACCTCTTTTTTGGTGAGCATGTGCACATGACTGAAGGTACCCGCAGAAGCCAGAAGTGGGCATTGGACTCCCAGAGGCTGGAGTTACAGATGATTGTGAGCTACCCAACACGAGTGCTGGAAACCAAACTCAGGTCCTCTGAAAGAACAGTGAGCCATCTCTTCAGCCTCCTAACTGTGTGTGTGTGAGAGAGAGAAAGACAGAGAGACAGAGACAAAGACAAGACAGAGACAGAGTCTCACTGTATAGTCCTAGCTGACTTAGAATTCACTGTGTAGACCAGGCTGGCCTGGAGTTCTCAGCCACCCTCCTGCCTCAGCTTCCTGAGTGCTAAGTCTAAAGGTGTGTGTGTATATGTATATATATATATCTCACTCCAATTTTTTTTGATGATATATATATCATCTTGCCCAGCCCTAAACACTTTTTTATGTGGATGAATGGATGGATGGACAGGTAGATGGATGGAAGGACAGATGGGCAGGTGGACAGATGGATGGGCAGATAGTTGTGTGTGTGTGTGGGTGGCTGGTTAGCTGGCTGGCTGGATGGGTAGGTGGTTGGATGGATGGGTGGATGGGTGGGTGGGTGGGTGGGTGGATGGGTGGGTGGGTGGGTGGGTGGGTGGGTGGGTGGGTGGGTGGGTGGGTGGGTGGATGGGTGGGTGGGTGGATGGGTGGGTGGATGGGTCAGTGGGTGAGTAGATGGATGAATGGATGGGTGGATGGATGGGTGAGTGGGTGGGTGGATGGGTGGGTGGATGGGTGGGTGGGTGGATGGGTGGGTGGGTGGATGGGTGGGTGGGTGGATGGGTGGGTGGATGGGTGAGTGGGTGGGTGGATGGAAGGATAGATGGATGGGTGGATGGATGGATGGGTGAGTGAGTGAGTGGGTGGGTGGATGGAAGGTTGACAAAATAAACAAATACTGATGACATCAGCATCCCTAACCTCTTGTCCACCTCCAGTTTCCCATGCAGCGCAGTGGTCTCCTTGTTTTCCAGAGGTTCTGACACTTTGCTCAAGTCCCATGGCATTCAAGGGCCCATTCTCATTCCAGCTCAGCACATGGTTGCAGCCCCCACCTAGCCCCTTGCTCTTGGCACACTTACTCTTGTGTGTGTGCTTGTGGGACTGTGTGTATTTGAGGGTTTGGGGTAAGGGGCAGTGCCTATCCGTTCTTCTTTTTCTACAGGTGAGGCCAAATCATTTTCAAACTGCCTTGAACACGGAGCTAGGCTGCCCTGCTGGCTGAGGCCTGGGTCTTAGAGCCACGTGTGCCTGGTTTCCGTCAGGCCTTCCCTTCCGAGTTCCCAACCTCGGCACTTGGGGCTAAGGGCAATCGAATTAAAGTGGCTAAGGGAGGAGGAGAAAAGCAAGGCACTGGTGGCCAAATCCAGAAAGACCAGGCTTCAATTTGCATAATAATTTTGTTAGCAACAATGGGCACGCAGGACATCTATTTAAAGGCTGTAATGTTAATTTAATGGGAAAAAAGCTAATACAATTCCCCCAGAATTTTTCAATTAAATTAATGTGATGGGCTTTAATGGATAGCTTAAGTAGAGAGCGTGAATAGGAGAAATATTGCATAAATTATACATACATTTATATACGCGCTGCCCACATAGACAACCCCCTGCTCTAAGGTTCTGACATATGAGAAGCCCCGTGCTTAAATCTGGCCACTGCTTACAATTCTATTTCAGTTAAAGCAACCCTTTTATCATTCCACGATGGGGGCCATTGCTCCCAGGGGAGTTTCCGCAGCCCCTTCCCTTCAACGCCACACATGAAGATGCCGGTCTTAAAGAGACAAAAGATACTGAACCACACGCCAGGATAACACACATCTATATAAAAAGCCAATGACGGGGACATGTAGATCCTGCCTCTCTGTTCCAGCCCAAAGGCAGCTGATGGAGCAGGAACCAGATGGTCTGAGTTGTGTGAACCACTTGGCTTTTATCTGTTTTCCTCTTCTGCATGTGTATATATGTGTGTCATGTCTGTATGCATATTCACGTGCATTGATAGGGGTGCCTGTGGGGGGTTGTCTGTGCACATATACACACACACGTGGAAAAACAAAGATGGCGACAAGTGCCCCCGCCCCCCTTGATCCTTGTCCACTTTATCTTTTGAGGTAGGTTGTCTTTCAGCTGGGAGCCCTGACTCAGCTAGTCCAGACAGCCAGCGCACACTGGAAACCCGTTGTCTCTCCTTCCCCAGGGCTGTGATTACGGAAGCTGTCACATTGGTCTGGCATTCACATGAATTCTGAGAATCCGAACTCTGGCCCTCATGACTGCACAGCAAGATTTTTATCTACCGAGCCATCTCCTGGTCCTCAGGAATCGCTGCGAGAGAAAATGAGCACAGGTGAGGTCTCCTGAGGACACTGCCCATGTGCAGGAAGCCCTGAGCTGGCACCCGGCTCTGCCTCTTCCTGGCTGCCTGCGCAGAAGTGAGCCAGGAGATGGGGCCCAGCTCCCTTTCTCTTCTGTGAAGTGGGGATATTAATAACTGTCTCGCAGCTTGCCTGCTCTTGTTCAGCACCCCACAGAGAGCGTGGCAGAGGCAGCGGGAAATCAGATCTCTGCTCAAGCAACCAGCAAACTATGGAGTTTAACCTCCCAGGGACAGATACCTGAGGGAGTGGTGCCGCTGCCACGCTGGGCGCTAAGGTCTTTCTGGTCCAGAGAACTGGGCTGCGGCAGGCTGCGCAGCTAATGGCACCAGTTGCCCGCTAGTGCAGGTGGCTCCCTCTGAGACTGACTGCTGAGCTGGCCCCCTTTCTAGGGAAACCCGAGGGCTACAGTAAAGGGGGGCAGGGGAAGCCAGGATTCCCTCGGGGACCTGTGGGATGGATGCTCTCCCTGGGGGCACAGCCCAGCTCTGAAGCGGAGGTAGGCTGAGAGCAGCAATCCCCAGGGGCAACATACTCAGACAGTCAGAGCAAAACTGCCTTTCTCAGGGTTTGGTTTCTTCTGCTTTGGAATAAGACCCAGTAGGAGAGCTGCCTTTCTCTGCAGAGTGGGAAGGAAGCCCCAGGAGAACTAGCCCAGCCTTTTCCAGCCACCAAATGCACATCTGTCTGCAGGAAGCTAGAGGGACTCTTTCCACATCAAAGTCATTTCTTCGTTCACTGAGGGAACCCCAGACCTGGTGAGATGGGACTTCCCCACTCTACACAGCAACAGCAGAACAGAATGGAAATTCACCAGACAAATGAGCACCGGCCTCCTTTCGTTAGAGGAGGAAGTAGACAGTGGTTTAGAAATCAGGAAGTCAAACCATGTAAACTGTTTGGGAGCCTGTTTGTCCTTGAGGCTGAGCAATGATCAAGATGGTATCCCTCCATTCACCTCCACCTGTGTGCGCATACATCAGTATGTCCACCCACTTTCCCATCCACCTGATAATCTATCATCCACCCATCCACTAATCTTTCCATCCATCCTTTGATCTTCCCACCCATCCATCCATCCATCCACTCACCCATGCACCCATCCATCCACTCACCCATGCACCCATCCATCCACTCACCCATGCACCCATCCACCCATCCATCCATCCATTCATCCACCCATCCACCCACCCACCCACCCACCCACCCACCCATCCATCCATCTACCCACCCATCCATCCATCTACCCATCCACCCACCCACCCATCCATCCACTCACCCATGCACCCATCCATCCATCTATCCATCTATTTTCCCATTCACTCACCCATCCACCCACTAAATTTGTCTATCCACTCATTCATTGAATTTGTTTGTGCACCCACCCACCTACCCATCCACCCACCAGATTTGTCTATGCACTCATGCGTCCATTTATTAATTCATCCATCGAATCGACCCACCCTGTCAATTCTTCAAATCCATCCATCTAGCTACCCATTTCACTCTTTGGTAAACTATTATGCCATGTCTCCTGGGTTGTTGATCTAGGGGAGCTCTATAATTCTGTGAACATGAGTTGCTATGCTGTGCTAAGTATGCAAAGCGGAATTAGCCAGGGCTGCCTAAAGAGCTTGCAGTCTGTTTAGGGACTAGGGCCTGGAGGTAAATGTTAAGAGAATGAGGGAAGAAGCAAGGCAGTGTCGGGAGTGGAGGAAGTCCTGAGTTAAACAGTGGTGTTGATATGGGCATAGTCATGTCAAGGATCCCAATGCCTCATCTTCATGGGAGTAGAAAAGCCTTTGGGTGATGCTCAAAGACACAGAAAAGCCTTCCTCAAAGGTCCAAGTGCAAGTAAATTGACCAGTGTGCACAAAACCCAGCAACTGCTGCTTTTGCCTCCCAGGAGTTTACAGCTGTGAACACCAGCCTACGCTGCCTCCCCGCTGTACCTAATGAACAAGCTGAGGTCCCTGGTGGCTTACAGTTGTTGGTGTGAGTCCATCAAAATGAGCGCAGCCCGACGGAGCCCAGCTTTTCTGTGTGTCTGCGTGTCTGTGCGTGTCTGCGTGTTCTGTCCTTTCTAGAGTCTTTCAAAGTGTCTGGTCAGGGTTCCAGAACCAAGCCAACAAGTAGGCAGCAAGATAGGATGAGGTACAGGCTCAGAGGAAGAAAGGACTCTTCAACACCTCTGTCTCACACTTGGGGTCTCCACGACTGTGAAGTGGTGAAATTCCATTGTTTCCAGCACCCCACCTCCACCTTGTGGAACTTCACTATGGAAGCATAGGAGGTGAGACTCACGGCCAAAATTTTTTCTAAGATCCAACCTCAAAACCCCTCTGAATTAAGTGCTCTGAGAAGGTCACCCTGAGGACCCACCTCCACAGAGCTAGTCCTGTTTCTCGGAACAACCTTAAGATTGGATGGTCTTCAAAGTATTTCTCAACATGGCAGGCTTGGTGAGATGCCCTCCATCCGGTCATGAGAGGGGACTGAGGTGGAAGAAGTAATGTGTGGGGGTGGCTCTGGCTAAGCACTTGTTTCTTCACACTGTACCCTTTGAACGCTGCGTGGGGTTTGCTGTGTATCTCCATTAAACTTCTCCAGAAGATGCAGCTCCCATGTCCAAATGTCCCTTGGGAATGGCAGGTCACACCAGGTGAGCATAGCCAACATTCATCTGTAACTCCTGAGGCTGAACAGGTTTCCTTTGTGTGGGCACCACCATGTGTGGTTTTACTTATTCAGCCTGCCATTGGAGGTTTAATCTTCGTCCAGTCTTATGGGCCCGTGAGCATCTTCGGACATGTGTCTTTGACACCTATGTAAGTCAGCCTGCCAGATACAAGGAACAACGCTGTCTTATTCGCCACTTTGTAAATATTGCTTAAGCAAACACACGTTTAATGGCAGGGGAAACACTGAACAAAGGATTTCCGGTTCCCATCTTTACTCTCAAGTGGCAGAAATGCCACCTGTGGCTGGAGGAACTGAGGTCAGCATACAGAGAGACAGAACCCAGAATTGGAATTATCATGTAAGCCCCTTGATCCAGCTGGGCCTGAAGCCACCCTATTCCCGGACTTGTTTGTTCTATAAACCAAGGCTTTCTCCTTGTGGCTTAAGCCTGTTTGAGCCGGGGTTTGGAAGTTACAGTTTAAAGAGCCCTGACTATCCAAATTCATCCCACCTCTGAAAAGCTGACTCACGCTTCCTCCTCCCCTCCCAAAGCCCTGGGTGCTGTCTGTATTCAGCTAAGTGCTCCTCTGTGATAGCCATTGACCTCTCCCCCAACCTCCTCTGCCCATGTCCCCAATGCCAGGACTGGAGTGGATCCTGAGGAAGGTTTTTCCGACAGCTCTGCTAAGTGGGGTTTGATAAATCCACACAGTGGAACCTCCTGGCAGCCATGAGCGAGCGTTGTCTTCGCTGAGTTCAGTGAGCTTTGCCAACAAAGCAAAACCAGCGTCGGTTCCAGGGCACGGGTCTGTGAGAAAGGAGGGGTAGGGGTGGAGGAATCTTCCAGGAATCTCTGTCCTGAGCCGCCAGGCGGACGTCACTGGGCAGACGGCCCAGTGGCCCTGGAGGTCTCTGACTGTGTTTAAACTTTCTATTCAGTTCCAGAACAGGTTCGGTCTCAGTGAATCACGCCCCACCTGCCACACACAAAGCAGGCTATTTACGTGGCTAATGTTTATAACGTGCTCTGAGGGGCCTTGGAGAAGAGCCTGGGCACAAGAACAGCACTTTACAGGCCAGGAGACGTGGACAAGAGCCTTCCTGAAGGGCTTCCAGAGTGTGAAGTGGTCCACGTACAGCAGGATTCCAGAAGGGCTGAAGACGGCTGGAAGCGATAAGCACACACTCTAGGTCCAGACACACGCCTAGTCACGCCATCTAGACCACATGTGAGCACCTACTGTGTGTCAGGCCCCTGGTTCTCCATTCCTCTACCCTCTCCACCCGGAGAAGAAAGTTGCTAGAGTCAGTGGCAGAGGTGAGCCGCTATGCAAATGAGTTACTTGTGATGCTGATATATGTTAAAAGGAGAAGTGAAAGATTAAAGTTAGCAGGGACTTGGGGTACTCTGAAGTCACCTGACCTAAACACTCAATTGGCACAACCGCCAATGATGGGGGCACCTATTTCAAGGAAAGCCCCTAAGAGGCTTTCTTAGTCTACTTAATCACAGACAGAAAATGCCAGCACTGAAGAGCCTGAGGCAGGAGGATTGTCAGTTCATGGTCAGCCTGAGTTGCATAGGGAGTCCTTGGAAGGTAGAGAGGGAGGGATAAAAGGAAGGACAAAGGGAGAGGGGAGAAGGAAAGGGAAAGAAGAAAGGGAGGGCAGGGAAGAATAGAGAACAGGAGAGAAGGGGAAGGGAGGAGAGGGGAGGGAAAGGGAGAGAGGGATGTTTTAAGGGTACTCTGGTTTGTTTTTGGTCAGGGTTGTTAAGACTCAAACATAGAAATGAGGTCACCAAAGGACTTACAGAGATCCCTAGAAGTAAGAGGCATGGACTAATAGGTTCAGGAAGTTAAGAGCCAAGAGGGCAATAGGGAGAAAAATATAGATAAACCTTGACTGTGGTTTCTATGGGAACAGTTGGTTGGAGAGGTTTAGTAGGCTTAGGGCTATCCAGTTGGGCTAATTTCCATGGGTCTGGGGCACAAAGTTGCCTTTCGCTATATGGTACTTGGGCCTGGCATTACCAGGCTGGTGGGTGGTGCTTCAGGACACAAGAACAGATGGGGAGAGTTCCTGGAGAAGGGGCCTGCCTGGCCGCTTGACATGCTCCCTGGCGCATCATCTACTATCTGCTGCATTCAGCAGCCCTGGGAAGGATAAGCCCTCCAGGGGGTCAGTAAGTCCCCAGGGATCTCAAAAGATAAGACAGGTAGATGTACAGACCCAGGTAGAGACTCTAGCTGCCCCCCTGCCTTGGCTACTTGCAGCCACCATCAGATCAACCCCGAGAGGGATTCTCCACCTTAGGGAGAAGGCAACCAGCTGTGTCCCAGTGTGTCACTGATGATGCTCTCAGCTGTCTGTGGCACAGGCCCTCCATCCTCACCAGTTAACAGGACAGAAGGTAAAGTGAGGTGCAGCATTCCCACTGTGGAGCTAACTGATGGAAGGGAAAAAGAATTTGTGCCCAAACTCCCAAAAACTGTTGGGTGTTTTCTTACACATTCTCCTCATTCCGATTCTGAGTTTGCTGTTGGGGAATATTCCTGATGAAAACAACAAGAATACTGTTTTCTAGAACGTAGCTGTCACCGCCCATGCTGCTTTAGTTTGCTGGAGTGTCCAGCTTCCGTGGATTTGATCCCAGGCATGCTAGCTTGACTTGTTCAGTGAAAAACACAGTGTTTCAGCCACAATCTGTACCCTCAGCCCTTGCCAAACATATTGCAATTCTTTCAAAAGGTCCTGACAGCAGTTGTCCAGGAATCCAAAGTTAATTTTCTGTATCCCATCTCCACACTCTCTGTGCATGCCTCCCATTGGTCCCCCCCAGGGGATTCATCCTGCATGGGAGAACCACGGAGCTGATTTAGGCTTAGCCTGACAGTAACACAAAGCAAAGTACAACTGTAAGGAAAATCCTCTGTGACCACATGCCACGTGAATGTGACCACGTGAATGAGGTGGTGATTGTGTGGGTTGGGTGGGTGGAGGGACTGGTGGCTAGGTGGATGGATGAATTAGTTGGTTGGTGGGTAGATGGATGAATGGATTCATGGATGGATGAGTTGGTTGGTGGGTAGGTGTATAGATGGATTGGTTGGTTAGTGGCTAGGTGGATGGATGGATTCATGGATGCATGAATGGATGCATAGATGGGTGAGTTTGTGGGTGGATGAGAGGATGGATTGGTAAATGGATGGATAGACGGGTAGGTGGATGGATGAATGTGATTGATGGGTGAGGGTAGGTGAACAGACAGATGGATAAGGTTGGTAAATGGATGGATTTATGGATGGATGATGGATAGATGGATGGAAGGAAAGGATAGAGGGCTGGCATTAGGGAAAAGATGAAGTATGCACCAAGCACAGCTTGTCTTAAGGGAGTGCTAGTGATTTGGGATGGACTGGGTAGATCCTACTGTGATCTGAAGGACACCAGCAAGGCAGCCTTCTACTGAAAATGTCTCTAGACAACGCTACCTACCAACCAACCTATCCACCTACCCACCCACCCAACTAACCAACCTATCCATCTACCCACTCACCCAACTAACCAACCCATCCACCTACCCACCCACCCAACTAACCAACCTATCCACCTACTCACCCACCCAACTAACCAACCCATCCACCTACTCACCCACCCAACTAACCAACCTATCCACCTACCCACTCACCCAAAAACCCATCCACCTACCCACTCACCCAACTAACCAACCCATCCACCTACTCACCCACCCAACTAACCAACCCATCCACCTACCCACCCACCTATCTAACCAATCCCTCTATTCACCCACCCACCAATCCAGACAATACAGATAACAGCTATATTATTTGCCCAATTGATATAAATACAAAAGTTTCTGTTGTTAGAAATTATATCTTTACAAATTCTAAAACAAAGCAAAAATAATCACATTAAAATGTTGAAACTCACTATTAATAAAAATTCAACTAAAATAATTAATTTTTTGAGGCAGTAGTCTCAAATGTAGTCCTGGCTTTCCTGAAACTTGCTGTGTAGACAGAGATCCTCCTGTCTCTGCCTCCTGGGTGCTGAGAGTAAAGGCGTGTGCCACTACTCCCAGCCTTTAGTTAATGTTCTTGAGACAGGGTCTCGTTATGTATCCCCGCTGGTTCAAAAGTCAAGTCATCTCGCTGCTTCTGCCTCCTGCATACTGAGATCATAGGTGCCAGAAATTAAACAGGTATCAAATTATCAAAGTTTCTCAAATTACACAAGTTAGTTTGGCAAAGTGTGCTGAGAAGTGCATCCCACTATAGCGTCTATGGGAGCGCTAACTGGCACAGCCTTTCTAAATCGCAATTTAACAACTTTCACTGAGGGTCTTCATTAAGCCATATCCTTTCACACATTAGTTCTCCTTCTAGGAAATTTCCCTAAAGAAATAATCAAGGAGGTAATCAAATGTTTAGGTATAAGGAATGATTGTAGTGCTATTTACATAAAGAGAAGTGACCCTTCTGCATTCAGCAGAGTTGGTTTTTTTGTTTGTTTGTTTGTTTTTTGGGTTTTTTGTTTTGGTTTGGTTTTTGGTTTTTCGAGACAGGGTTTCTCTGCGGCTTTCGAGCCTGTCCTGGAACTAGCTCTGTAGACCAAGCTGGTCTCGAACTCACAGAGATCCACCTGCCTCTGCCTCCCAAGTGCTGGGATTAAAGGCATGCGCCACCACCGCCCAGCTATTCAGCAGAGTTATAATCAAAACAACTATCAACACGCTCATCCATCTACTCATTCATCACCCATCCTTATCCGTCCATCCATCCATCCATCTGCCCATGCACCACCTATTCATCCATCCACTCATCCACCTATACATTCAACTAGCAGCTCACCCATCCATCCATCCATCCATCCTTTATCACCCATCCATATCCACCCACCCACCCACCCATCCATTTATTCATCTTCCATCCATCAACTCTTTTATCTGTTCACCCAACTATCAGCTCACTCATACATCCACTCATTCATCTAAGTATCCAACTATCAATTCACTCATCCATGCACTCATTCGTCACCCACCCATATCTGTATCCATCCACCTGCCCACACATCCATTCATCCAGCCACTCATCCATGTAGCCATTCATTCATCACCCATCCATATCTACCCATTCATTTGTTCATCACCATCCATATCTACCCATTCATTCATCACCCATCCATATATACCCATTCATTCATCACCCATCCATATCTACCCATTCATTTGTTCATCACCCATCCATATCTACCCATTCATTCATTCATCACCCATCCATATCTACCCATTCATTCGTTCATCACCCATCTGTATATACCCATTCATTTGTTCATCACCCATCCATATCTACCCATTTATTCGTTCATCACCCATCCATATATACCCATTCATTTGTTCATCACCCATCCATATCTAACCATTCATTTGTTCATCACCCATCCATATATACCCATTCATTCATTCATTACCCATCCATATCTACCCATTCATTCGTTCATCACCCATCCATATATACCCATTCATTCATTCATCACCCATCCATATCTACCCATTCATTCATTCATCACCCATCCATATCTACCCATTCATTCATTCATCACCCATCCATATCTACCCATTCATTCATTCATCACCCATCCATATCTACCCATTTATTCGTTCATCACCCACCCATATCTACCCATTTATTCGTTCATCACCCATCCATATCTACCCATTCATTCATCACCCATCCATATCTACCCATTCATTTGTTCATCACCCATCCATATCTACCCATTCATTCATTCAACACCCATCCATATTTACCCATTCATGCATTCATCACCCATCCATATCCATCCATCCATCCACTCAGCAAATAGTTATTAATTTCATGTGATATGCTTTAGATGTAAAATTAAAGAAAACTTGCAATGTAGAATTTCGTATATAACATAACTCTAGCTTTTTGAAATGTATAAACATTCAGAACACAGCGAACGCACAGAGGGACATGTATTGAATCACCAACCAGGATGATGGGTGTTTCCAGTTTTTGCTTTCTTCTTTTATTTTTCTGTTTCTCTAAGATGTTTTACACTGAGACCATCAGAAAAAAAAACCATCAAAGTTTCTTCGGATTGTTAAAAGTTTTTATAGTGAACATAAATGATGTCATCAGAGAAGAATGTGGTTGTTTCCATTAAGGAAAAAGTAAAAAGCCAGACATGGTGGTGCACTCAGGAGGCAGAGGCAGGAGGATCTCTGTGAGTTCGGGGTCAGCTACATGGTTAATTCCAAGCCAGACAGGATGACACAGTGAAACCCTGTATAAATGTGTGTTCTAGGTTCTAATGATAGCTGCAGAGGAAGGCGTTTTGCCTGGGAAGAGAGGGTTCTGCCTCTTAGGTCGTGGCAGAATAGTGAGCGAGTGAGGAGCTCTCAGGGCTTCCTGAATGCACGAGGCTGTGGACGCTGAGCCTAAGAACCAGATGTGTCAAGAGGGCAGCCTTGTTTGGTCTGCACCATGTACAATTTGAACCATTTCCTGCAAACCCTAGACTCCTGGCTTTCCTGTATGTGTGAGTGGACACATCTGCACGGTTACATAAGGAGGTCAAAGAACAACTTCCCTCAGGTGACATCTACCGTTTTTGAGACAGTCAGTCACTGGTCTGCACCAAGCAGGTTAGGCTAAACAAGGGCAGTGAGATCCTGCGAGCCACCTGTCCCCACCTCCCCAGCACTGGGATTATGAGGGGTCCCACCACACCAGACTTTCTCACATGGGTTCTGGGAGCTTGAACTCGGGTTTACTGCCTGAGCCACTTCCTCAGCTCCTGACTTCTTACAAATCTAGCAGCGTCTCCCAAGAAGCCCAAGCTGAGCGAGAGCCTCATCACCCCAGGCTTCTTCTTTTCATGTGCCTGACCCTGAAGACTTCTGACTCAGTAATTCCTCCTGTCCACCTATACTGCTCTGTGCAAATGAGGAAAGTGAGACCCAGGGAGACTTGTGACTTGTCAATGTCATGCAATCCAGCTGTGCCCAGTCAGTCCCCACAACCTTTATCCCAACGAGGAGCCCAGTTCACAGCCGCTGCTTCTTTCATGTGGCCTCAACTGAACTTCTGGCTTTGGCTTCCCAGGTCAGAAAGCATGATTCTATATATCTGCAAGGCTGGTAGGCAACAGACACACATTCTTTCTGGGGTGCACACCAAGACATACATCATTAAGTAGGCTCATCATCACCTAAACATCATGGACCATGTTTCCACAAATCTTGGGGCTCTAAGTCAACCAACTTGGTCTTTTTGTAGACTTATTATAGTGTTTGCCTTGCATGTATGTCTGTGCACACGTGTGCAGTTCCCACAGAGGGCAGAAGAGATGTCAGTTTCCTAAAACTGGGGTCATACATGGTTGTGAGATGCCATGTGAGTGTGGGGTTTGAACCCAGGTCTTCTGGAAGACTAAAAAGTGCTCTTAATCTCTGAGCCATCTCTCTCCCTACACACACACACACACACACACACACACACACACACACACGCTGTCATACCTTTTTTTAAAGCTAGTATGGGCCAAACTGGCCTTGAACTCAACATCCTCTTGCCTCAGCATCTCAAGTGCTGGGATTACAAGTGTGTGCCATTAGGCCCAGCCAAGCTAGCCTGTACTGTGACAGAGCGCTATTGGTATAATGCAAACACTACAGTAAATGTTTTGTTTATAGAATCAGAGCACCGTGGGGCGGGGCTACTGTAGTTCAGATGGCAGAGTTCTTACCTAGCATGGAAGAAGCCCTGGATTTGATGCTGGCACATAAACCATGTAGGGTGGTGTTTGTCTGTTACCTCGGGAGATGGAAGCTTGTAGATAGTATGTTCAAAGCCAGTCTGGGATAACTTGAGAACTTGTCTTTAAAAAAATAAAACAACAGCACACACCTTTAATCTTAGCACTGCACTTGGGAGGCAGAGGCAGGAGGATATCTGTGAGTTCTAGGCCACCCAGGGCTACATAGTGAGAGCCTGTCTTAAAAGCGGGAAAAAAACCCAAAACCTTCAAAATAATAACAATAAAGAATCAAGCAGAACATCCATAAACCCACGCTTTATTGTCAAATTCAAGTTTTCACTGAGCTCTTAGCCATCCAGCAGAACCTGGGCCTGTCACCCAGCATCACCACACACACAACACACTCTGTGCTACAGTTGACAGTCTCTAGGTGACAGCGACTTCCCATTCTGTCATCTTGTAGTGCCCCCGTCACAATCACAGCCCGTGACTGATGACGGCATCACAGGACTTTATTAGATGTGTGAAGAAGGCGTCATTGTGAGTTAATAAGTTGCCTTCTCTTCAATGTCCCTATGCTTCTGGTCCTATGTTGACCTATGGGGACAACCTGTTGGCTCTCAAGGTGGACTTATAGCAGAAAATGGACTTGCTTGCCTCCTCTTGAGATACCCAAGACCCTGACATAAGTGATCTTTGAGTATCAACTATGTCCCGGCATGGCAGGTTGTACTATTCACCAGTTGACTACAGAGGAAACTGGCATCCAAACACATGAAATGCCCACTGAAGGTCACTCAGCTCAACCACAAGCTGATTCGCTTCCTCCACCCCCTTCACCCTGCCTGACTGCCCCAGAGTCGATGATGAAGTGACTTCAGTAGCAGAACGATATGCCACCTCTCTGTCCCAAATAGCCAGGCCTGGGCTTGGAACCAAGCATTTCCCTCCAGAGCCACAGCAGCTCCCTCCTTTATCAAATGGCCACCTTCATCTCTTTTATTTTATTGTTTTCGCTTATTTTATTGCCTTGGCACAAGGCCTACAGCAGAGGGTATGCTGAGATCAGAGCCGGCAGCGGCTCTGGAAATGACTGTGAATTCAGCCCGCCTCCTCCCAACGTCTGGAACCGGACGTCTGGAAAGCGGAACGCTGCCGCCGCCACCACCCCACCGGATCTCACTCAGGGGCACAAAAGCTGGGGAGCCAGTCTGGCTCAGGGGTGGGTAGGAGGCCTGAGCTCTTGAGCGGGCCTTCAAAAGTGTCTCCCTGGCAGCAAGGAATACGGTGGCCACCCGCCGGCCGGCCTGTTCCACTGCAAACAGGAAACCCCAGAGTTTATAGATGACCCCGTTACAAGGCAAATGTTTTGGAACAAATTGTTCACTTAAGTCCTTGTTCTCCACTAGCTCTCTTACTGGAATCCCCCCTCCTTTTTCACCGGCCCACTGTCCTTGTTAAGCCAGGGCCGTGGCGCCACCTGCTGCCCATCACAGGCAGCAGGGGCTCACGTGGGATTCAGGACCCTGGGTCCTCACCCCACCTCTCAGATGGGTAGGGCGGTGGTTCTCCGCATCCTGGCCGGCCGCCTGGTCTGTAATTAAGATCAGGTACCAAGTCACTGGAGAAGGTCTGTGGTTAGGTGACCTTAGAGTCCCTGTCCCCATCACTCATCTTCAGGGACAGCAGAGTTCACATGAGCAGAAAAGACAAACCAAATGGTGTCACCATGCAAAGACCAGCCTCTGTCCTCCAAAGACATCCAGCATCAGCTAGCCATGTGACCCTGTGGCCTCCATTTCTTTTGGATGCCATAGTAGCTCCTATGCCAGGTAGGATGAAAAGGCGGTGCTTGGACCTGGTGGGCAGTACGTACTCTTTCTGCAAGCTCACTTGCTCAGTCTAGACCTCAGGAAGGTGGTATATTTATCTCCATATGATAAATGGGAGCCCCAAGTATCTGGAGATGTGGGTCAGCTAATAGAGCACCCACTAGCACACATGAAGTTCTGGGTTCAATTCCCCATCACTGTATAAACGAGTATTGGTAGCACATACCTGTCACCCGAGTACTGGGAGGTGGAGACAGGAGGATCAGAAGTTGTTCAAGGTCACATTTACATAGAAATCTTGCTGTCAGCCCACGTTACCTGATAGCCCATCTCAAAAGAGGAGATAAAAAGAATAGAATCCACAGGATCTGGCCTGGAGTCCTGACATCTCAGCCTCAGTCCCACAACCATGGGAAAATCACATCTGCCCCCGGAAGCCTCAGTTTCCCTACTGTTTCAGGAGACAACAGTTACCAGATCTCAAGGGGTTGCTGTGAACGTAACAGGCGCAAGGTGTAAGGTGCAGTGCGCAGAGACAATCTGTGGTTACAAAGCTGCCCAACACAGAAGGGACAATTAGCAAATGCCGGAGGGGCAAAGGAAAGAACGCAGGCATGCATTGCAGACATCAGGAGCTGGTTAGTTACAGTTCAGCCACCAACTGGGCCCTCTCTGCCTCACTCAGAAACCCTGTTTTGTTGAGTGAAGGACCTCTGACTGGTACTTCTGTTTATCTATCTGCCAGATGGGCATGGCAGCGATTTTACCTGGATCTTAGAAACATACCAGGGGTCTATCTGGTTTGTATGAAATTGCTTGGGGATTTTTAAGAAAGACGGAAAGAGGGAGGGAGGGAGAGAGGGAGGAAGAAAAGGAGAGAGAGAGGGAGGGGGAAGAAGAAAGGAAATACTTTTCATTTAGGGCATTTCCATGTGCTTGATGACTTTACTCTCACACTCCAAAGGAACTGAGGGCCTCCTGAAACAAGTGGGGTTCCCCCTGAACACAAAACAGGAGTCATGGTCATCACTGTCAGTATCAGGGGTGTCTGACAACTCAAAGACTGAGATGGTTAAACCCTTGGCTATTGGTGAAAATTGAGCACATGCATTGAGTCCCCTAGCTAATGCGTGAAACTTAAGAGAATGCAGAGAGGGGCTTGGGTTTTGGGGGGCTCATTACAGGAGAAAGGAGGACCAAATGGTACCCAGACATAGTCCTGGGCCCAACTCAGACTGTGGGGAGGCGTTCAACTTGGTCCTGTGAGTCTTAGGGAGCCACAGAGGGCTCCTAAGAAAGGGAGGAGCCTACCCAGAAAGAGAGTTCAGGCAGCAACTTGGAAGATGACTCATAACAAGGGTTACAGAGCAAGTTAGGGTGGTGCGCTGCACCTGCTGGCCTGGGGTGGTGTGGTTTCTTGGGTCACAGGATCTTCAGGTTTCAACTCCCAAGGTCTGGAGCAAGATAATCTCTGAACTCTTTGAGGATGCCACCTTTTGGAATTCTGTACGCAGGGCTTCTAACTGGCATCTTCTCCTCTGCCTCCCTCACCCCTTCATTCTGTTCTTAGAAATAACTTATCTTTCATCTCAGTCCATCCCACTTAGCTCTTGTTCTGTGACAACCAGCTTAGCAGATTATTGCATTGGGCCGGGCTGCAAGCTAGCCTCTTTGTGGTAATACTTGTGCGGCTGAACATTTAATTCGATGGAGTTATTCTAAAGATGCAAATTTTAGCTCCATACAAAATGGGGGAGACTTGGGGGAGGGTGCAGGGCGGGAAGCATCTATCCATCTTACCCTGTACAGAAGAGGCTCTCTCTCTTCCTGGCTCTCAGCTCACCACCCACCCCCACCACATGAGCCTGCAGGAGCCTGTGCTGTTTAAATATTCTGTAAATAATGCTGACTGCAGGACTTTGACTCGCAGAAGCCCCACAATAGAATTGCAGAATGTCGGCACAGAAGCAGATGTTTTCCTTGCATAGTCCAGGGTCAGAAACTACAAGGAGCCAAGACTGCTGCTTTCCCCCTACTGGGCCACAGCAGACATTACTAATCAATCACCACACTGTCTAACTGAGCTGCTTTGCAGCCTTAGAATCCTTTGAGGCAGAAGCTGCCAATGGTTGAATCTAGCAATCACAGCTAAGGTTTATTGAATATGTTTTCTGTGTTCCTTCATGTTTCTTTTATTACTTTAATAACCATAGCCAGGCACACTTTGCACCATTGATGTTCAGGCTGGACCACCCTCAGTGGGAAGGAACTGTCTTGGGCATAGTTGAGCCACGCCCTAAGGAAGTTTGCATGCACTAGATGACACTGTGAACCTTCTCCTAAAAAACTGTGACAAGCCCCAAACACCTCTGGCCAATTGCCAAATGTCCCCTGGGTGGAGGGAGAAGATGGGGGCAAATTTGTTCCTGCTGTGTGACTTCTACCAGTTTAGAGAGCAGAATTTTCAGATTTTTAAAATTTTATAAATAACAAAGCTGAGGCAGAGAAGATCAAAGCGGCGAGGACACAGTCCTTTCCCGCCCACATCCGGGAACCCCTCCCGCCCACATCCGGGAACCCCCTTACCTATGGAGCCAAAATCGGGACGTAGAACAGTGAACCCCGAGAATAAAAAAGATGCTGAGTAAGCTGCTCCCGCCTTAGGTGCCGGAGGTGGCCCAGGCTCGGGCTATGAGACACCCACATCTGGTGCTTTTCCGTCTGGAAATGGCTGAGTGTGAACCCAGCTCCGGGGACCGCTGGCTCTAGCCAGTGGCACAAGGCTGCTATAGGCAGGGGCAGTACCAGCACTAATAATCCAGTCCATCTCCCCAGCGATGACAACCGGCTCTCTACCAGATCCTAGGCCTGTGAGCCTGGCTTCGCCTCCGGAGATTTGGGGGTTGAAATCCTGACAGTTTAGACATACAGCCCGTGGGCAATGTCTCCCTTCTCCAGGGGGCTTATGTCTGTGCCAAGAATTTCTAACAAAGGAGGAAGAGATTAATTAATTTTAAAAACCCATAAAAAATGCTCACGAATCCAATGCGTATGAAACTGTCCATTTTTTCTCCTTGGTAGCGATCAAAATGTCCCGAGTTCCTACACACATATTTTACAGACGCTTCATAAATCCTCCAGTGGTGAGGTTTCCTATAAGTAAGGTCCCCGGGGAAGTCATTGCGGCTTCTTCTCATGTATTCAAGAGAAAATTGGATGGAACACTTAGGGAAGGCAGGGGTGGGGGGCGGGGCGGGGCCGGGACAGCAGGGACCCGAGCTCCATTGCCAAGGACAGGATCAGTTTTTCTTGGAAATCTCTGGAATTTCCAAACCGTCTTTGGCTTTGTGCTGTCTCCTTATTCTTTTCTTTATTTCCAACTGTAAAGGCGATTTTTTTTCTGGCATTAAATCTGAAAAAGTAGATGGAAATTGAAAGAAAGGAAAAAGAAAAACAACAAAATGAAACAAAACAAAAAAACCTCTATACCAAATCTCAAGATTTTATACTCATTTTTGTTTTGTTTTGAAAATTTACCTGCAATTTGACAATGTCATTTCATCGTGAGTGGGCAAGATGGTTCAACTTTTGTAGAAATGACTGTCCCCAGGGAGCTTGTTAGTCTGGAACCTTCCCCAAGTCATCACCCTTGAGAGAGGGAGCTTGTAGATGTGGGGAGGGGGTCTCCAGAAAATACCTAATAAGCCTTGGGTGACTCTGCTCCCAGCAGTTGCTGGCCCACACTTTGAGATATAATGAGTTTCAATTTTTTTTTTCTTCAGATACTCGGGAAATCAGAGATGTGAAAACCCAGTTTTTTTGTGTGTTTTTTTTTTTAAATGAGGGTGGGAGAATTAATGCTTTTTCTCTGGGAGGGCTGGGCCTAAGTAGGCATTTCCCTCGCTGCGGTTACCATATGATTCTCTTCACACTCCGCAATTGTGCCAGCAGCCGGGCCGTCATCTGCACCGGCTCGAGCCAACGCGGCAGACAGCCACCTTTTTACAGAGCAGCGCTGACACCCATCTGCTCAAAGAAATTAACGTTTCCATCTCAAATAACTCATTTGGCTGGATCATCAAGGTTACAAGCCAGCACTGAGAGGGAGGGGAGCAGGCCACCCAAGGGGGGGGTGAAGCAGAGAGAAAGGAGGGAGGGCCTTTGCTATCTGAAGGTTCCAAAGTTTTGTAGGTAGAAAGGGTGCACAGGAAGGAAGGCATGGCTCTCCTGTGACTGACAGGCACCCCGAGGCTAGCTTCTCCGTGGTTTCTGCTGCTGCGCTGGCCTGGGTCATTGCTGGGAATGGATGAACTGATGGGTGTTCCTAACCAGAGTTCACGTGAGCACTGATGCATGGCTGGATGCAAGGGCGGGGGTGAGGTGCCGAGCTTGTTCTAGAATGTTCTAGAAAGGTTGAGCGCTCTTCTTTCTTCCTTTCTCATCCCCCACCCCCACCCCAGACTGACCTCAAACCTCACAATCAATCTTTCCAGCTCTGCCTTTAGAATGCAGGGACGGTGGGCAAATGTCACAATGCCCCGCCAGTTTTTATTCCTTGCTTCCTTGCTTCCTTGCTTCCTTGCTTCCTTCCTTCCTTCCTTCCTTCCTTCCTTCCTTCCTTCCTTCCTTCCTTCCTTCTTCCTTCTTCCTTCTTCTTCTTCTTCTTCTTCTTCTTCTTCTTCTTCTTCTTCTTCTTCTTCTTCTTCTTCTTCTTCTTCTTCTTCTTCCTCCTCCTCCTCCTCCTCCTCCTCCTCCTCCTCCTCCTCCTTCTTCTTCTTTTAAAGAAAAGACTTTCTGCGGGCGGTGGTGGCGCGAGCCTTTAATCCCAGCACCTGGGAGGCAGAGGCAGGCGGATCTCTATGAGTTCGAGACCAACCTGGTCTAAAAGAGCTAGTGCCAGGACAGGCTCCAAAGCCACAGAGAAACCCTGTCTCGAAAAACCAAAAAAATAAAATAAAGAAAAGACTTTCTGAGCTGCAGGGTTGAATTCTAGATGCCCTGGGTTTGATCCACAGCACCACAGAGAAGGGGCAATGCACTTCTTTTTTTTTTGTTTTTTTGTTTTTTGTTTTTCGAGACAGGGTTTCTCTGTGGCTTTGGAGCCTGTCCTGGAACTAGCTCTTGTAGACCAGGCTGGGCTCGAACTCACATAGATCCACCTGCCTCTGCCTCCCGAGTGCTGGGATTAAAGGTGTGCGCCACCACCGCCCGGCGGCAATGCACTTCTATAACTACAAGAGAACCAAAGATGTAAGGCCATTTTCAACTACATAAAGAGTTTAGGGCCAGCCTGGGCTACTAGACCCCCCCCAAAAAAAACTTAAAATAAAATAATACATAAGCCAGGCGGTGGTGGCACACGCTTTTAATCCCAGCACTCGGGAGGCAGAGGCAGGCCAATCTCTGTGAGTTCAAGGCCAGCCTGGTCTATAAGAGCTAGTTCCAGGACAGCCAGGGCTGTTACACAGAAAACCCTGTCTCAAAAAATCAAAATAATAATAATACATAAAAACAAGACTCTTTATCTTAGGGTACTTTTAGACTTCACAGTCAAACAAAATGAGAGGTACCAAGATGTCCCTTTGATCCCTGTCCACACATTCTCAGACATCCATCCCCAGCACCCACTTTATACTGGCCCCAAGCTACGAGGGACTGACCAGTGTCAACACATCACTAGCACCCAGAGCCCAAAATTCATAGAACAGTTTATAACTGAAATAGTGTCAGTTTCCAGAGAGAAAGGTGTAAAACAAGCCGGGGTTCCCATAGGGGTCCTTCACCAAGCTTTCCCTCCTGCTAATGGCCTGTTAACTACCATCCAACCACCAAAAAGACTCCTATATCTCCTACTCTGAGCTAAATAACTAGTCTTAACTATATCTCCTACTCTGAGCTAAATAACTAGTCTTAACTATATCTCCTACTCTGAGCTAAATAACTAGTCTTAACTATAGCTCCTACTCTGAGCTAAATAACTAGTCTTAACTATATCTCCTACTCTGAGCTAAATAACTAGTCTTAACGAGTCTTAACTATATCTCCTACTCTGAGCTAAATAACTAGTCTTAACTATATCTCCTACTCTGAGCTAAATAACTAGTCTTAACTAGTCTTAACTATATCTCCTACTCTGAGCTAAATAACTAGTCTTAACTAGTCTTAACTATAGCTCCTACTCTGAGCTAAATAACTAGTCTTAACGAGTCTTATTTGGTCCTACTGTTTTCTCGCTAATATCTTTCCACTGGCGAATGGGAGCTCTCTTGTGGGTGGATGCGGCATGCGTACATGTTCCTCTGGGTGCGTGGAGTACAGAGGCCAACATCAGGCATCTTTGCCAATTGCTCTCCATGTGTTATTTTGAGACGGGGTCTCTCACTAAATCCAGAGTGCTACAATTCAGATAAACTGGTTAGCCAGCAGGTCCTAGGGATCCCCCTGCCTCTGCCTCCCCTATACTGGGATTGCAGGAACACTTCACCCTGCTTCCCTTTTAAGTGGATACTGGGGCTCAAACTCAGGTCCTTACACCTGCCCAGCAGACATTCGTCTCCCTGGCCACGAGCACAGGAACTGTCAAGGTTTGGGTGCAAATTCCAGCCCTGCCTCTGTGGTGGTTTGAAAGAAAATGGCTCCCATAGGTTCACAGGGAGTGGCACTATTAGGCTCTGGGTGCCAGTGATGTGTGGCCTTGGAGGACATGTGTCACTAGGGTGGGCTTTGGGGTTTCAGATGCCCAAGCCAGGGCCAGTATCACTCTCTCTTTCTGCTGCCTGTGGATCCAGACATGGAACTCTCAGCTACCTCTCCAGCACCACGTCTGCCTGCAAGCTACCATGCATCCTATCATCATGATAATGGACTAAACCTCTGAACTATAAGTCAGCCCCAATTAAATGCTTTCCTTTTATAAGAGTTGCCGTGGGTGGTCATGGTGTCTCTTCACAGCGATAGAAACCCTACCTAAGAGAGACTCACCGCAGCTGCACTGGCCCAGCACCCCTCCCAGTTCCTTGTCTTCTTGTCAATTGGGAGCCACCAACAAGAACCTAATGGTAGGGGCTGGAGAGATGGCTCAGAGGTTAAGAGCACTGGCTGCTCTTGCAGAGGTCCTGAGTTCAATTCCCAGCAACCACATGGTGGCTCACAACCATCTGTAATGGGGTCTGGTGCCCTCTTCTGGCCTGCAGGCACACACACAGAATATTGTATACATAATAAATAAATAAATATTTAAAAAGAAAAAAGAACCTAATGGTAAATACTTGCATCCTGACACCCAGTGGGGCTGACAGTGATCATATCTTCCTCCCTGCTCTCCATCCTCAAGGATAAATGGGTACTAGAGTGAATTCCTGTTGGGCCACTTTGAATTCCTCTAAACTGCTGGATCAAGTTTCTCCATTTTCAAGAAACAAAAAGACAAAAGAGGCAAACGTTCCTGGCAATGGCTGCAAAGCTCTATCGTGTCACCTTGGTGGGGAGGAGGGGACAGGCAGCGTAGACAGTGTTTAAATGGGGGACAGAGAGAGGCTGATGACCAGTGGTCTGAGCAGAGGCCACACTGAGTGTGGAGAGGGAGAAGCCCCAATTGGAAGATGATAATGTGATCAGAGAGGCTTGTGGTTAGTACTCGGAGACAAACCAGAGGAGGGGAGGGAGGAAACAGAGGACCTTGACTTACATGAAGACCATGAAGAATGAGCAGACTGTCTGCTGTCCCTCAGTTCTCTCTCTCTCTCTCTCTCTCTCTCTCTCTCTCTCTCTCTCTCTCTCGGCTTATTTGAATGATTGAATGATTAGAGTAACGTAGGAAAACTGAGACAGAAATGGATTTGGAGGCACTGGCATCTGAGGTTCCTGCAGGCAGGGTGGGGATCTACCAATAGCAAAGCTTGTAGCAAAACTCAACAGTCCAGCCTGGGCTACACAATAAACACCTGCCAGTCAGTAAAGCACTCACTCTAGAAGTATGAGGACCAGAAGACAATCCGCAGCACCCACATACCTGCAATCCCAGGGCTGGGGAAGTGGAGGCAGGTGGACTTCTGGGACTTTAGCCAGCCAGGTTTGCTTGTTTGGTGAGCCCCAGCTCAGTGAGATACACTGTCTCAAAACTGAGCTAGATGGTAGTACGTTGTTCCCAGTGTTGACCTCTGGCCTGCGCAGGCACAGGCACACTGGTGCACACGCCTTCATACGAACACTATTGCTAAATTATCTTCATTGGGAAAAGACGTAAACATCTACCCCACCTCCTAAGGGCTCAGTGACAAGGCACGGCCCCATCAAAGTTCACATGAGAGGCTGATGAGTTTATTAGACTTACCTGCAAAGCATGAATGACCTAAAGCCACCCAGTGGAAGGTCTGCACCCCACAGAAATGGTGGTTTCTGAGCAGCTGGGTAGATGGAGGCCCCGCCCCTCATCCTTTCCAACTATAGCCTCTAACACATGGTTCTCAACCTTCCTAATGCTGCAACCTTTCAGGACAGTTCTTCCTGTTCTGGTGACCTCCAACCACAACATTAACTTTTGCTGCTACTTCATAACTGTACTTTTGCTACTGTTAAGAATTGTAATTAAGTATTTTTGCAGATAGAGGTTTGCCAAATGGGTCGAGACCCACAGGTTGAGAACCACTGCTCAAGCCTCTGCCCCAAGACCACGTGCAGTGAGGGCAGAATTGCCTATAACTGCTTGGGAGTGGTGCTGGACACTCAGGTGGGAGTCCCATGACCCTCCTACTCCTCCTTCATGAGAGAAGGTCAACGGTCAACAGGCCCAGCTGTGGTGACCTTTGGTAAGCAGGCCCAGCTGAACTCCCACAGGTAGTAGGAGTTCAACTCTGAAGATAGTCCTGAATAACACGCACTTAACCCATGTTTACATGCACATGGATGCATGTGTACATGTGCACACACACATGTATACACACACAAAGGATTTCAAGACGGCTGGCAGTGACATTAACCAAGTACACAGGCCTGCCCAACTTCAGGGCTGTCATCCATGTCCTGCTGTAGAAAGGTTTCCTAAAAGCAGACAGGCAGAAAGTTCTAGAAGCGTGCTAAGGAAAGGCTTGCCAGCAGGTGCGGACCTAGATCCTCCACAAGACCACCCGGCAAAGGAAACCCGTGAGGCTGGCAAACAAGAGAAAGGAGCCTCTAGGACGTATCGAGAACCAGGAAGAACAGAATCGGCACACAGACAAGGGAGGCACTCGCAAGCCACATACAGTCAGGGGCTGGGGAGGGAGAAGGTTCAGCCAACCGTGGATACAAATGTCACTGTGATCTGAAAGGTTATAACAGAGCTGGGGAGTGTCCGTCACCTGATGATGTGGCAGTTGTCTCAATGTCACAATGTAACATGCAGTTCTGATTGGCGGTGATACTCTGTGAACCTGCCTGACCATGCCACCAGTCCTTTCAAAGTAAAGGGCACACGGTTAAGTTCGGTGCATGGTTGTCAGTGGTAGTGACCGGCAGTCACTCAGTGTACTGTGCTCTGTGCTTCTATTTGAGAGTGTCTGTGTCTGTCTTGTTCCAAGTGTTGATTGTATGAAGAACGTTCAGTGCCGATGTCACCAGGTTTGCCCAGACACTCACTATGATTTTCTCACAGCAGAATGACCTCTCGATGCTTTCCTCAGAATACATTCCCGTCGTTAGCAACGTGACTGTTTGACAAAAGACCTAAGGCATGAGACCTACGACCCTTCACATTTGCTGACTGGGACATGCTGGTGGGAACTGGGGCCTCAGCTCTGGGAAGTAGAGGAAGCTGACTGCAATGCCCAGAGGTCTAAAGGGGGCGAGCTGGTGAGGGAGGCCACCTCAGCTTTCTTACAAAAAGAAAACTGTCCACTGCCAAATGGAGAGCAAGCCTGTCTCCCACAAAAATTGTTGACCAACAGGAAGAGCCGGAATGATGGTTCAGCAGTTAGAAGCACTTTTGCCTCTGTCTCCTCCCCTTCACCTCTGTCTCCTCCCCTTTGCCTCTGTCTCCTCCCCCTTCACCTCTGTCTCCTCCCCTTCACCTCTGTCTCCTCCCCTTCGCCTGTCTCCTCCCCTTCACCTCTGTCTCCTCCCCTTCACCTCTGTCTCCTCCCCTTCACCTCTTTCTCCTCCCCTTCACCTGTCCCCTCCCCTTCACCTCTGTCCCCTCCCCTTCACCTCTGTCTCCTCCTCTTGGCCTTTATTTCCTCCCCCTTCACCTGTCTCCTCCCCCTTAGCCTTTGTCTCCTTCCCCTTCGCCTTTGTCTCCTCCCATTTCACTTTTGTATCCTTCCTCTTAGCCTCTCTGGTGGTTGGCTGGTTCATCCTTAAATTTTGGCGAGGACCAAGAACTGGAAAGCCTGGGACAATAAATAGCTCTAACCACTAAAATCCCTTTCTGTTGACTCCAGTGTTCCTTTGGAGACTGGGAAGGGTCAGGGGAGGTTGAGGCCCAGCAACAGATTGTCCCCTGATGGGACACTTGTAATCAGGAAATTGAACCGCTGTGGGTCGTGTGTTTATAGATACTGTCTGGGTCACTGGGCTTGCTCTGTGTAACAATAAAAGGGGGCCAAATTGTCTGTGTCCTGTAGAGACCCAAACTCAAAGGACCGGCCTTCACTCTTATGATGTTAGGGGTCTTCAGTGTGAATCCCCCCCTTTACTGTGTTCCTTCTTTAGCCATGGTCTCTACAGCATCACCCCAAACTATTGGCTGTCTTCTAGACCTTGGCCTTCAACCAAAGTATGGAGGTCATAATGACACTGGCCCTCTGCGCTGTTCATGACTGGGTCATTCCTGAGCCAGACGACTGTGTTTTCAAGAATTTTGATAATTTTAGAGCAACAAGAATAATCCATATAGTGAAAGTTTAAATTTTTAATAAGGTTTTTATTTTCTAAAACAATTATGTAGGGCTAAGGAGATGAGCAAAATAGCTGTTGCCCACATGCGAAGCTCAGATTCCCAGAACCCACGTAAAAACAAAAAGCCCAGTGTGGTGGCCTCACAGCCCCAGAACTAGAAGTCTCGCTGCATAGCCAGCTTTGCCACTTATGGGCTAGGTGACCTTGGGAGAAGATATTTACCTTCTCTGAGTCTACTTTACTCATAAATAAAGATTAAACAGACATCTATCCCAGGACCCTTTTCCCTCAGCTTCTTGTGCGCCAGGATTAAAGGTGTGCATACCACCACTGAGGCCTGTTCAATTTGATTTCCAAAGCCATTGATAGTCACTAAGAATTTCAGAGACATCTACCAGGGTGTTCTTTTTTAAAAGTGGAACAAAGCCAGGCATAGTAGCACGGCCTCTTTACTCTCAGCACTCAGGAAACAGAGGCAGGTGGATTTCTGTGAGTTCAAGTTCAGCCTGGTCTACAAAGAGGACAGCCAGAACTGCACAGAGAAGTCCTATCTCAAAACACAAACAAATAAACAAATAAATAAATAGATAAAAAATAAAGAAAATTAGAACAAAGTAGACTCAAACAAGGAATATGGGATCACACTGTCAGTAAGAAACCCATGAGTTATTGAATAAAACCTGCTTTCTCTACATGGAAAAGGGAAGGAAAAAAAAACCCTCCCTGATTGGCAGTAAAGCATGGGGAGCATTCTTATTTTTATTTATTTTACCTTCAGGAAACACTAAAACAGAAAACTCTGGAACCCACGGGCAGTAGAACAGGGTGGAAGTCATTGCATCTCCTGGACTGGATTTGCTCAGTCAAGTCCTTCTAGCCTGAGTTCAATTGACAGTGCCCATGTGAGGAGCTGGGTGTGGTGGTGCACAGTTAGAGGCAGCTGCAAGGGGCCCTGGGCCTCCAAGTTCAGCCAGTCTGGCCAGGGCAGTGAGTACCAGTCCAGCAAAAAGACCCATCTCCAAAAAATCAAGGTGAGTTGGGCAGTGGTGGCGCACGCCTTTAATCTGAGCACTCAGGAGGCAGAGGCAGGCGGATCTCTGTGAGTTCAAGGCCAGCCTGGTCTACAAGAGCTAGTTTCAGAACAGCCAAGGCTACCTTGTCTCAAAAAATAAAAATAATAAAAAAAAATCAAGGCAAATGACTCCTAAGGAACAACATGATGTAAGGTTGACTCTGTCTGACCTCTATACACTCCATGCTCACACGTGCATCTGAGCACACGCACAAATAAATATTTTTAAAAAATAAGAATGAAGCAGCATCTTCATCTGTCTACCCACATCTGTCTCCAGTCCTGTTGGGCTTTAGAGCAGACAACAGCTCTTTGTCGTTTAACTTGGTTTGTAAGCAAAGGAGCAGAGAGTGTGGGGACTGGCAGCTTGTTCAAGGTCACACACGGCAGCTGGGGCTGGCATCCTAAAGCCTGAGGCCCTCTTTCCATGGCTTCATCCCACATAAGGTCTGGCAGACAGGAAGCACGCCCTCACCCCCACCCCACCAGTGTAGACTGAGGCCACAGTCACAGACGGATGCTCCCAAGACGTCCACTGCTGGAAAATCCAAGTCAACGTACAGTGTGTAGGAATGTTTCCATGGAGACGCACACATCACTGGGAACAATCGTTCCTTATCGAGACATAAAGGAGCCATTCATCTGAACAGCACTTCTGCAGGGAGGCGGGAGACCGTCCTGGGGACCTGGAGTGGGAAGGATACAGAGGCCACCTGGGGGACAGGGAGCTGACATTGCAGAGGGGCCAGGGAGGCCTTCTCTGCATCAGGCACCCATGTTGGTCCTTCTGCCTGCAGGTTCTGGGCAAGATGCTGAAGACACCATGACAGGCCCTTGTCTGTCTGCAGGAGGTCTTCTGGGAGCAGCTGAACAAGTGACCACAGACTTGGTGGCTTAAAACACACAGGGTTAGTCTCTTCTGTGTCAGGAAGAATTGGCCTCCCTGAGGAGCTAGGGGCATGGCGTTGCGCCTTCCTGAACTTTGAGAGGCAGCTAGCGACTACTTCCTCCTGCCTTCCCACCTTTTTACTTTCTCTCTCTCTCTCTCTTTCTTCTTTCTTTCTTTCTTTCTTTCTTTCTTTCTTTCTTTCTTTCTTCCTTCCTTCCTTCCTTCCTTCCTTCCTTCCTTCCTTCCTTTCTCTCTCTCTCTCTCTCTCTCTCTCTCTCTCTCTCTCTCTCTCTCTTTTGTTTTTTGAGGCTGGGTCTCACATAACTCAGGCTAACCTTAAACTCACTGTGTAGCTGACCTTGAACTCCAAATCCTCCTGCCTCCACCTCCCAAATGTGGGGACTGTGGGTGTGTACTACCAGGCCTCTGTCTTCCACTTGCAACCATCCATCAACGTTCTCTAAGCACTGACCTCACAGGGAGAGCCTGGAGGGGAGAGATTCCACTTATTCACAGATTTTCTTTTCATGATTCCAGTTACTAGAGTTTAAGCACATGACCTAGAACTATTCAATAGAAAATTCCTGAAGTCATCCTTTCCTAAGATTTTGTTTTTATTTTAAAATTTTTATTACATTTATTTTGTGTGCAGGGGTTAGAGGATAGACAACTTGAGGAAGTGTGTGCTCTCCTTACACCCTGAGGGATCCAAGTTTCGAACTCGGGTTATCAGGCTTGGCTGCAAGCACCCTCTCCCACTGGGCCATCTTGCTGGCCCTAGCCCAGTGTGGTGTACAAACTTGTGGTCCTATGACCCTGGAGGCTGAGGCAGGAGGCCTGCTGGAGTTCAGCCTGAGCTCCATAGTGAGACCCGGCCTCAAAACAAACCAACGCTGAGTGCACATGGTACCTGACGAAGGCCGTCCGTTTCCAAGCAGCAACTGTGACTGTTTTGGTCACTGCCAGAGGACATGGACCTCAAGGTGTGACTTCTGCATGGGGTGTTGGTATCGATGAGCAGACAACGGAGAAGGGGTGCCACAGCGTGCTGCAGAAGACACCGGCGCACAAAGTGCCCAGAGCACAGCGCCAGCAGGGTAGACGACAAGGGCCTCAAGAGCCTGCTCTCTGGGTACATGTTGCCTTGACTTTGAGTCTCGGGGCTTTGCGTCTTGGGGAGCCCTGTTTCTGGTGTCTCTAGAAATGCACGGAAGCCATGACCACTTCTTAGCTTGTGGCAATTGAGGGCCATGTGATTTAAGAGAAGCTTGGGTGGCGTGGGAAGGTCTCCATGGGGCTGGCCGAGGAGCCCCGAAACAAAGGGTGACTTTGCCTTCTCTCATGTGGTTTTTAAGCAGCTCACTCACGGTCCTTTTCCTTTCTTTCCCGGACACAGTCTCATGTAGATGAGGCTGACTTCGAACTTGCTATGTAGCTGGCGATGACCTTAATCCTCCTGTTTCTGCCTACTAAGTTGACACTACAGCCATATTATGCATTGCTAGGAAGGGAACCTTAGATTTCTTAAGAGCTAGGAGCACTCTGTCCTCTGAGCTCCACAGACTCCTCCCTAGGAGCACTCTGTCCTCTGAGCTCCACAGACTCCTCCCTAGGAGCACCCTGTCCTCTGAGTACACAGACTTCTCCCTAGGAGCACTCTGTCCTCTGAGCTCCACGGGCTCCTCCCTAGGAGCACTCTGTCCTCTGAGCTCCACGGGCTCCTCCCTAGGAGCACTCTGTCCTCTGAGCTCCACGGGCTCCTCCCTAGGAGCACTCTGTCCTCTGAGCTCCACGGGCTCCTCCCTAGGAGCACTCTGTCCTCTGAGCTCCACAGACTCCTCCCTAGGAGCACTCTGTCCTCTGAGCTCCATGGGCTCCTCCTGGTGTGGGAGAATTGTCTGCATTCTGTCAATTATGTTTTAAATAAATGCTGATTGGCCAAGCAGGAAGTATAGGTGGGACAACCAGAGAGGAAGTAAAGGTGGGGCAATGAGAATAGGAGAATGCTGGGAAGGAGGAAGCCCATTCCTCCCCAATCCTGCTCAGACCATGGAAGAAGCAGAATGTGACCTGCCCTGCTGAAAAAGGTACTGAGCCATGTGGCTAACATAGATAAGAATAATGGGTTAATATAAGCTACAAAAGCTAATAAGAAGCCTGAGCTAATGGGCCAATCAGTTTATAACCTAATGTAGACTCTCTGTGTGATTTTCTTTCTTTCTTTCTTTTTTTATTTAACTTTATTTTATGTGCATTGGTGTGAAGTGTCAGATCCCCTGCAACTGGATCTTCAGACAGTTGTAAGCTGCCATGTGGGTGCTGGGAATTGAACCCGGATCCTCTGGAAGAGCAGTCAGTGCTCTTAACCATGGAGCCATCTCTCCAGCCCCTCTGTGTGATTTCCTTTGCGACTTGCTGGCTGTGGGAACTGGGCAGGACAGAAACCCCGACAAGCCGGCCCTCATGTTACATCCTCCCTAGGAGCACTCTGTCCTCTGAGCTCCTTGGGCTCCTCCCTAGGAGCACTCTGTCCTCTGAGCTCCACAGACTCCTCCCTAGGAGCACTCTGTCCTCTGAGCGCCACAGACTCCTCCCTAGGAGCACTCTGTCCTCTGAGCTCCACAGACTCCTCCCTAGGAGCACTCTGTCCTCTGAGCTCCACAGACTCCGCCCCACCACGCTTTTTCTGCTCTTTGTTTTGTTTTATCTTTTGGAGACAGGGTCTTGCCATGTAACCTCAAACTCATGATCCTCCTGCTTCATCCTCCCGAGAGCTGCAATCACAGGCCCGTGCTGCTGTGCCCACCTTCCCCCTCTTTGCAGCCATCTGGAGATTTGGGCACTGCCTCCTCATCTTAGATTTCTTTTTTTAAAAACTTATTTATTTTTATTTTATGTTCACTGGTGTTTTCCCTACACAGGGAAAAACACGTCTGTATGAAGGTGTCCGAACCCCTGGAACTGGAGTTACAAACAGTCTTGAACCACTTGCGGGTGCTGGGAATTGAACCCGGGTCCTCTGGCAGGGCAGCCAGTGCTCCTAACCTCTGGACCACCTCGTCTTATATGTGGATCACCTGCACCTGAAAAATAGGATTTATCACGGGTGGAGACAAAGCCAGGCGATCTCTGCTTGCCTCTAACACAGTGTTTCTCAACCTATGGGTCACAACCTTTCACAGGGGTCGCCTAAGACCATCAGAAAACACAGATATTTATATCATGATTCATAACAGTAGCAAAACTACAGTTATGAAGTAGCAACAAAAATAATGTTATGGTTGGGGGTCACCACAACATGAGGAACTGTATTAGAGGGTCGCAGCGTTAGGAAGGTTGAGGACCACTGCCCTAAGAACTGTGATGGATGATAGCATCAACTATGCTCTGGGTACTCCCAGGTGACACACACACTAGGCTACTGTGATGGGGTCAGAACCTGGGCTTGTCAGAGCGCCTGATCAGATTCTGGCTGTGTCACTTGCTAACTCTGTGACATGAGCAAGTGTCTTAATCCCTCAGCGTACAAAGAGAACACCTAGAATGTGCCCATTAATGATGTTCTTTTCATTGACAAAGGTGGTAAATCAGGGTCAGAGAGGGGAAGTGCCCAGCCCAAGGTCACACAGCAATCCACCTCACAGGCAGCAAGTTCCAGGCGAATTGCTGGCACAAGTTCTAAGGAAAAGAGGTGCAAACCATGCCTCCACCCCAGCTTAGTTTCCGGAGGGGCCAGCCAGACGCATCCTCCCCCACCTCAGCCTGCAGCCTGTAAACACGCCCTAGTTAGTGGCTGCCGCATCCTGGGCTCTTCGGCTCTGCCTGCTGAGTCGTCAGATGGCACCGGCAGACGGGCTCTCCACGCCACTGGAGCCACAATCCCTGCCATCATTTATTTTGGAGAGGGTACAAGATGGGCTATCAGAAGATCAGCTGTGGTCAGGAGATGCGCGGGGAGCCAAGCCGAACCAGGGTAGCTCCGCCCACCGTTCCCCAGGCGCAAACTGGAGTTCAGCTCTTCGAAAGTAATCAATCCAGAGATGGGGGAAATGGTTTCCTTAGTGTAAAGCTTTTTTTTTTTAAAGAAATGCGAGTTACACAGACATTTAAAGACGCTTGCCGGTGTCGATAGAGCTGGGCGAGAAGGGAAAGCCCCAGCCAACAGAAACCAATGAAAGTAACAGCCTGGACTCAGGGGCTCCACACGTTCAAACAAGCCAAGACGTGCGTAAAGATCTAGATGGGGTTTTATGAATGAAAACCGAGTTTTATATCCGTCTGAGTAGCGCAGACGTGAGTTGGATTTCCCGTGCCTGAGACACATCCTAACTGACCCCAGTCCCGGCCATTGGGCCCACAAGACCCGTCTTGGGCCACGGGTAAAGACGCTTGCTGCCAAGCCTGGTGACCTATGTTCCATCCAGAGGATTCAAATGCTAGAAGGTGAGAACTCTTACAAGTTGTTCCTTGATCTCCGCGTGTGCATGCGTGCACACGCACACACATACACACAAAAAGAAGACCCCTTCCCAACTCTTTCCCAAGCCAGCAGGAGTCACAAAGATTAAAAAGGAATCCTCTTCCAGGGGAACCCTGAGGGTGTCACCTGGGGAGACCTGGACCTTCTAGTTCACTCCAGGCAGTTTCCCCTCTGGGGACGAGGGAACAGGTCCTAGATAGTCCAACACACCGGTGTTTTTGTTTTTTTTTAGCACATGGAACACATAAAAACCGAATAGTCAGTTCTCAATGGCTCTCTCTGCAAAAGGAGTGTTTCTGAAATTTCACCTGAGTTCTAGAAGGCCGAGCAGCTCAAAAATAAGTACGTCAGGAGTCAGGCAGAGAGGCAATCCCAGTACTCAGGAGACTGAGGCAGGAGGATTGAAAATCTGAGATCAGCCTGGGTTACACAGTGAGATCCTGTCCCCCCCCCAAAAAAAAAAAACCAGACAGGAGAAAGGGGGAGAGAAGCAGAGGAGAGGAAGGGAGGGTGATCTCTCCTTGCACACCGGATGGGAGCCTGGGAGTGTCACCTTTATTCCTGAATGTCACACAGGTCATTGGAAACTGAAAACATAGCCAAGACTCCAGGGAAGTGGCCAGGTGGAGCCGGGGGAGGGAGTTGAATCCAGGGCTCAGCCTCTAGGGCCTCTGCACTCCCCTCCCCTCTGCCAGTGTGGGCTTCGGAGCACATGGTCAAGGCTAATCCACCTTCAGGCTTGCCCTGTGGGAGCTAAGCAATGCCTGAGCTATTTTAACTGCCCCCCCCACATCCATACACACACATGCATACACACACAGACACAAACACACACATGTGCACGCGCATTCACATGCACACATCCATACAAACACATGCATGCACACAGACACAAACACGCACATGCACACAAACGCATGCGCACACACACACACGGATATGCACGCATTCACACACACACACAATGTGCCGTGTTGTGTTGATGCAAAAAAAAACCAACAACAACAACAACAACGAAAAGCGCGTCAGACTCTGATTGGAAAATAAAGGAATCTTGGAGAGACGGCTCAGCCAGTCAAGCTCCTGCCACGCAGGGAGGACGTGAGTTCAGTCCGCAGCATCCATGTTAAATGAAGCTGCTGTGCTGGCTAGTTTTATGTCAGCTTGACAAAAGCTAGGGTCACCTGAGAGGAGGGACCTCAAATGGAGGAAGCGCCTCCGTAAGACCAGGCTGCGTGCAAGCCTATACGGCATTTTCTTAATTAGTGATTGATGTGGACAGACCCAACCCATGGTGGGCGGTGCCATCCCTGGGCTGGTGGTCCTGGGTTCTATAAGAAAGCAGGCTGAGAAGCCAGGGGAGCAAGCCAGTGAGCAGCACCCTCCACGGCCTCTGCATCAGCTCCTGCCCTTACTGCTGTTGATGATGAGCTATGATGTGGACCTGTGGATGTAACAAACCCTTTTCTCCTCAAGCTGCTGTGGGTCATTGTGGTCCATTACATCACTAGGGACCCTGACTCAGACAGCTCGGTATCATGCTGCTCCCCAGTCTGGGGAGGCAGAGACAGGAGAATCCCTGACGCTTGCTGGCCTCCCAACCTAATCAGTGAGGTCCAGTGAGAAACACTGCCTAAAAAAAATTAAAATAAAATAAAAAATAAAAGGATAGTGACTAAGGAACAACACCTGAGATCGTGCACTGGCATCCACAGCACACACATACAGATAGAGAGGCAGAGGCAGAGACACCGAGACATAGAGAGAGAGAGACAGAGAGACACAGACACAGAGAGAGAGACAAAGAGAGACAGAGACAGAGACACAATGAGAAACCCAGAGAGAGACAGAGAGATGCAGATACATGAAGAGACATAGAGAGGGAGACACACACACACACACACACACACTAAAAAATAGCTCGGGGTCCTCAGCTCACAGCCACAGCCTGAACAACTTCTAGGCTTCTACAGTGTGCCCGCCTCCGCTGCGGTGGGAAGTGTGAGCTATGAAGGGCCTGGGCCAGGAAGTGCCTACTGGCTCTGGAGAAGCAGGGGCCCCAGGAAGCCCTGAGGTCCGCTGTATTTGAGTCTCCTGAAATAATATTATTTATTATTCTTGGCTGAGCCACTCTCTTACCGGATAGCACTAGGGAGCCATGTAACCTCTCCACTTTGCTGCTTTGTAAATGAGTTAATTGTATTTGCCTGGAGGTGCCGGGCAGCTAAAACAATTAATGGCAGAGCGGAAAGGCCCCCTTAAGCACTGGGTGGGCTGGCCCTGAGATCCTGACACTGCCCAAGTGAAATAGCTAAAGGCCATGTGGGGTTGACTGGCATCCCAGGTAGTAATCACTAAGTCATACACAGCTTTGTAATTAGCAAATGTGGATCCAGGCTTGGGAGGACCCTGGGGTAGTGTAGGACATTGGAAAGATGTGAGCTCAAGTCCCAGCTCTGCCCCTTCCCAGCTGTGTGACCCTGGAGAATCTGCCTGACTTCTCTGAGCCTCTGTATCTTCTTCTCGAAACTGTGGAGAAAGCTGTGACAGTATCTTAGAGCTGCTGGCGACAAGTTCTGACCTAAGGTTGCCACGTGATGGTCACATGACTTCAGCCAGGCTCCAGAGACTCTCTGAGTCTGTTTCTTTCTGTATGAACTAATGCTCCTAGAATATCGCTGACAGTAGATTTATTTGTTCGGTGTGTGTGTGTGTTGTTGTTTATTTATTTGTTTATTTTGAGACAGGGCCTCACTATGTAGCTCAGACTAGTTTTGAACTCATGATCTTCCTGCCTCAGCCTCCTGAGTGCTCAAATGATTGGCATATACTACTGTGCCTGGCTTATTTGCTCTTACTACCGTGTGGTCTGATACAGTGACCACTGGGTCACCAGCTGATAGGACCACAGCACGGTGAAGTCCAAGGCCAGGCATGATTTTGGTTCCCTCTGTAACCGTGACTGAATTATGTAAAGTCCCAAGCCTCGGTTTCTTCATCTTTTACAATGGGCTGGTAATGGCAGCTGTTTTGGCAACTCAACTCAAAGCTCAATTCTGCTGCAAGGAGTCACAAGCCAGTGGGAAAGCGGAATAATTCAAGGGACACAAATAATAAAATAATATACAGAAGGCTCCCGAATGTGCAAACAAACTCTCAGCCTCACTGATAACAAATTAAAGCTGGGTGTGGTGGCACACTTGGGAGGCTGAGGCAGGAGGGTCTCTGTGAGTTTGAGGTCAGTTTGATCTACATAGTGAGTTCCAGGCCAGCCCTGAGCTACACAGTGAGACCCTGTCTCAAGGCAAAAGCAACAACAACAAATGAACAAACAAAAACAAAAAGAAAAGTTTATTGTTATTATTAGCAAATTGGCAAAGATCAGTTGAGTAGAACTGTATTAGTAAGGGGGAAACAAATTCAGATGAACTGTTACAAACTCTAGGACACAAAAGTCACCCCTTACCGTAAGTGTGGCTCGGTGGGTAGAGGGTTTACCTAGCAGGAAGCCCTGGACTCCATCTCAGGACCTTATCCACCAGCTGAGCTGCCGAACATCTGTAATCCGGCACTCTAGAGGTAGGGGCAGGAGAATCAAGACTTAAAAGTCATTCTCACCTACATAGCAAACTTTCAGCCAAAACCTGCGCTATGCGAAACTCCCGCCTCTGTCTCTTTCTCTTTGTCTCTCTCCCTCTATGTGTGTGTACACGTATGCATATATATTTATATATGCATATATCATACTAATATACATATACAAACATACATATGTACACGTACATGTGTGTATATGTGTATATATGTACATAGCATGAGTTATAGGCTCAAGCACTCCTGAGCCATAGAAGAACTTCCCTTTGCTAATGTGTGAAACGTGTCTGTCACTTACTCCTTTACACTATCCCAGGGGGAGAGTTCAAGTAAAAGATGAAGCCGGGATGTCCCCAAGACAACAGACCCTGCATCCTGCTGGGGAGGGCATGGGATCCTTAAACCACGAGGAAGATAGTTCTCAAACAAACAGGCAACCTCATGGTTCATGCCCCAGATCCCTCAAAGAACCCCATAAAATGCCAATTCTCTCTGTCAGCAGGCAGGAAACTCCCCCAAACTGGTGTGGCTTAATTTTCCCAATCCCCCGACCTTGTTTTTTTTTTTAATTAAAAATTTTGCCTGGGGAAGGAAACACAGAATTTCCCCATGGGCTGCGATAACCACATGTTCTCAGAAGAGGGAAGAGGGTTGCTGAGCACAAAGGGATACTGGAGAGGCACTGGCTGATGTGGTCTTTGAGGATGAAGGGCAGGTGGCCAGGGACCAGAATGAACCCCGTCTTAGTCCAGTCAAATTTCATCCATACTCCCGACCTACAGAGCTGTGGGAGCGCGAGTCTGTGCTCTGAGGCCACCAGGTCAGTGGTGACTTGTCTCAGCATCTATAGGAAGCCACGTGCCTGTTCCATCAACAACTCTTCTGGAGACATCAGCAGGCTGACATTCCTGGGAAGGAGCAGATGGTGGAGTCCGCTTCTCCCCTGAAGACTGTCTCAGCAAGCGAGCGCACATCCATCGACTGGGGATGGAGAAACGCGCTGTGTGTGTCCACATACGCTGGAACGAAGGGCAGCAGGAAGGGAGAGAGAAGAGAAACCTAGACTAGGGTGGCAGTTTCTCCAGAGAGAAAGGGGAGCAGCCCTGACTTGGGTGGCTCTAGACGCTTCGTGTTGGAAACAGTCACATCGGCGGGGGCGGGGCTCTCCCAGTCTTCCGCAGGTTAGCTATCCTGTTGATTGACAAGGTAGTTATGACCTCATGACAGCTCTCTAGAGCTCAATTCCAACCCAGACAAGGGACCTCATTCCCAGCTGCACCCAAACCAGGAAGGTGGCACACGGTTCCCTCTGCCCTCCCCACATCCAGCATTTAAATCACAGGAAGATGACCCTAGTGATCCCAATTTCAGCAACACCCCCAGGTAAAGAGGAAGACAAGTCCTGGTCCAGTTTGGTTCCACCAGCGCTGCCCCCAGCCAGCTCCACGGGAGCTCTTCTTAGCCCACACCACCACAGCCCTTTGTCTTCCCTGCAAAGCACATCTTCCTCCTGCCAGGGGACAATCTGCCTGCGTGAAGCATTAAATCCCAAGAAGTGGGAAAAATGAAAGCAGCAATACAAATGCATTTCCACCGTGCCACCTACAATGCTCAGAGCTGGGCCCAAGCTACTTTAAAATGAATGTCACGCCAGAAGGAAGGTAAGCCTTTCTCGTTAAAAAAAAAAAAAAAAAAAAAAAAAAAAAAAAAATCTTGTCACAGGACAGAACTGGGTGAGACAGCCGTGATAATGAAGCCCCAATGGCTGTGTCAGCAAGGCTGCCGGAGAACCAAACGCCAGCTTTGCACGGGGACTCTGGAGGCGGGCTGACCAGATAGGTTCAAAACCCGAGTTTGTTTAACTGGAAGTTTCCAAAAACTGCTGGGATATTTATAACCAGAGCTACACCCAAAGCTGGGGTGAGCTGAGGACACTTCCCTTCCCTCTGCTCTCTTCTCATTGGGTAGGAGCCGGCTAAGGTGGAGAGGGCTGCGCAGGAGAAGGTGAGCCCAGAAGATGCAAGGAACAGTGGCAATGCCTCACCTAGTCTCGAGGGTACAGAAGGGCCTTGCTGGGCTGCTGGAAGGTCAAGGTCAAGACACAGCCTGGACTTGAAATTAGAGAGACCAGAGACAGAATCCACGCTCTGCCATTTGTAGGATGTGTCTGTATGGCCCCTCTACCCACGCGGCCCCTCTACCCACGCGGCCCCTCTAACCCCTCTACCCACGCGGCCCTTCTACCCACGCAGCCCCTCTAACCCCTCTACCCACGCATGTGACTTTGTCAACCTTACACTTCTCACCTGTTAAATGGGTTTGACAACAGCCGCGCATGGGTTGTCAGCTTTAAAGGTAATGTCAGGCAGCCACCTGATGCCACGCGGCCACCTGATGCCACGCGGCTGCTCGTGCGGCTGCTGCTGCAGCACTGGGGAGGCACACGATGGGGAGCTGGGTGTGGACACTCATGCCCTCTGATGCCAACACCAGGCCCCAAAGCAGGAGGATTGCCACAGCTTCCAGGCTGTCCTGGTGTACAGTGTGAGACACTGTCTCTAGAACAAATTAGAGTCAGCCCTGAAAGGGACGTCTGCGTCGCCCACTGCAAGGCTCAGGGAACATGGAGAAGGAGAGGAAGAAGGCAAGGGGTGCTATGGACGCTGTCTTCTGGACGTGGCGGGACTGCTGCGCCCATGAGCTGACAGCACTTGTGATTGCCCACATGCAACCTACACAAGAATGAGCCCGTCAACATCTGTCACCTCTGGGGTGGGGGTGGGGCTCATGGGGTCCCGCCCCCTGGGAGGAGTTAATAACTGCTGGGGAAATGTGAAGTGTATTCGTCAGTGGCCCTAACTCAACAGCTCTCTCTCTCTCTCGCTCTCTCACACACACACACACTAATAATAATAATAATAAGCAAACAAAACCCCCCACAAGATAATAGTATGAAGTCTGTTGGGAAGAAGGGGTCCTGAGGAAATGGAAAGGAGATGAAAGAGGATAATGGGACAAATCAAAATACTACGTACACATATATGAAACTGTCAAATAATAAAATAAAAATTTGAAAAAGAGAAACAATGAAGAGCCAGGAGGGAGATTGCATGCAGTACTGAGGTTGTCCCGTTTGAACATGTATTAGAGAAACACTCAGCAAGGCGAGGCCTCTGGTCCCCGGGAATCTCCTCCAGATATGTGCAGCCAGATGGTGCCAGCTTCCCCAAACCAAACCTCACCCCACATCTCCACTGGTCCTACCCTTCCTTTGGCAGTTCTGCGGCGATGTTCACACCTCCTGTGCCTGCAGAATCGAGAGTCCCATCTCTTTAGGACCCAGGTCTCCAATGGCAGGTGCATGGGATAGAGGACAAGGGACCACAGAGGGTGCTGGGTGGAGCAGGTGGGAACTGTGAATGGGGCACAAGGATCGGTCTCTGGAGGCAGGGCCACGGTGCACAGGTCTGTGCACACATGCACATAGGTGTGTGGGGTGTAAGTTTCCTCCTGGTGGGACGTGATCATGGCCATTTTAATCACTGCAGCTGTGGTCCCCTGTTGGTTATAGTCTCATTTTTGTTTATCTTATTACCTTTTCTTTCTTCTGGACAGTACTTGATAATTATTCTTATTGTATATAGCTTTATGTTAGGGTTAGAACCTTCTTAGTTAGACAAAAGGGGGAAATGTTGTAGGAATTTGGTCCGATAAGCCAATGGTATTGAGGTGAATTAGCCCTATATGTGACCAGATAAAAACTGAGGACAAGGGTTGTGCACTCTCTCTGGGACAGTAAGGGACCTGGCAGAGCTTTGGCTTGAAGTTCCCCTTTGCCCTTGAGGAATGAGGTCATGTCGCAGCGGTGGAGAGCTGGTTTCCCAGCACGATCTGCGATCTGCCGGCGCACGGCCTGGATCCCTCCTCCTGTCTTGTAATCATGGCACACGGATTTGATTTAATAAAAGGTAAAACAGTCTTAAGGATTCCCACTACAGCTCCCTTCATGCCATCAGGCCTGTTAGCTTTTACCTCGTGGGGCTCAAGGCCCAAGGGACTCATGAGGTCCTCGTGAGGCCCTGAGGTAATGTGAGCAAACTGACTTGTGGGACTCTTGAGGTGTAGCTGCACGTCCATCTCCCAGGGGACTCTGGGAGGGTGGTACAGCTCTTTGTGAGTCATCCATATTGTGGGTACAGTAGCTGCCCTCAAAACACCCAGGGGACGTCTAGTGGTGGCTTTGAGTCACCTGAAAGCAACCCTCAGCTTGGATGGAACCTTCTCTTTGGGGTGAACAGATGTTTCTTAACATCTTTTCAGGATGAGTCATGCAGTTGTGACTATGCATGTGTGCGCACGCGCGCATGTGTGTGTGCATATGCACAGCATGTGTGTACATGTGTATGTGTGCACATTTGTATACTGCACATGTGTGTCCATATTTGCATGTGTATGTATGTGAATGCATGTACTTTGTGCATGTGTACATGTGTGTGCGTCATGTGCATGCATGTGTATGTGTGCATGTGTGTATGTGCATATGTGGGGTACAAATATACGTGTGTGTGTATGTATGTGTGTGTGTATGAGAGAGAAAGAGAGAGACTATGCACCTTCCAGGGACTGAGGCTGTTAGGGTTGTGTAAGGTTGTTAGTGGTCTCTTGGAGACCATTGTTTAGTTTCTCATCTTGACCTTGGAGTCTGAAGGGCAGTGTTTGGAAACAGCAGAGGGATGTTACTCTGACAAATGGCACACTTCAATTCATCTCTAGCATCAACCAACCACCTGAGGTGGTTTTGAGGACACCAGCTACAGTCACAGTGTCCAGGCCACCCGCACTTCTGACCAGTGGGCTATAAAACCAGAGTGTGCCGGCTCAGTGACCACCCCTCCCCTTTGTTTTAGTCACTCACTGGTAACTCTCATACAGAATACTAGCTGTGTGTTATCATAGAACACACAACCAGGACCAACAAGGGAAAGATGGTCAAGGTGAGGGTAGGAGGTCCCTGAACCCAGAGCTGCTGTGAGCCTTCGATCAAAGCACGCTACCTCTGGTCACGTCTCTGTGTTCACCCCTACCAGGAAGCCCCAGAGCTCACGTGCAGGGGTTTGTATCTGGCTTCCTTTCATAGGTGAGGCAGACTGAATCACTACCAAAGGACTGATCTCAAGTGTCCAATCTTGAGTCCTCCCCAGAGGCCAGGCTAGTCCAAAGGGCCAAGTCTCTCACGTGGACACAGACCCTCTGGGGACTGGCCCTGTCCTCAAACATCTATATTTTAGCATACCCCTAGATGCATGCAGGGAGTTCGTGGTTAACAAAGATGATCCTATGACAAGAGAAATCCTAGAGAAATTATACAAGAGGCTCATATGAAATAAGGACGATTAAGACTACTTAAGGACACCAGGAGGGCAGACAGACTGGACTCTGCGGCTGTGAGAAACCAAGTGTTTATGTCTGCACCAATTTCATACAGGATGTTCCTTCCTGAACCAATAATCCAAAATCAGAAGTGCCTCAGAACCAAAAATTTTCTGGGAGTTGACATGATGTCAAATGAAAGGTTCCAGGCCTTGAAACCATTATTCTGTACATTGCTGCAGAGGGTCGATGGAGAAACTATCAAGCAGCAGTGTAGGGTGTGGATGAAAGACGTGGATGTTGGGATTAGACTTGGGTCCTATTCCCAAACCTTTAACATGTTTGCAAATATAAAAGTATTATGGGAAACAATGAAAGCAGTGTTAAGAGGAAAGTTCACAGCACTAAATGCCTACATAAAAAAGCTGGAAAAATCCCACAGTAGTGAATTAACAGAACATTTGAAAACTTTGGAACAAAAAGAAGCAAACTCACCTAAGAGAACTAGACAGCAGGAAATAATCAAACTGAGAGCTGAAATCAACAAAATAGAAACAAAGAAAACAATAAAAAGAATCAACGAGACAAAGAGCTGGTTCTTCGAGAAAATCAACAAATAGACAAACCTTTATCCAAACTAACCAAAAGGCAGAGAGAGAATATCCAAATTAACAAAATCAGAAATGAAAAGGGGGACATAACAGACACAGAGGAAATACAGAGAATCATCAGGTCATATTTCAAAAAACCTGTACTCCACAAAATTGGAAAATTTAAAGGAAATGGACAATTTTCTGGATAAATATCACTTACCAAAATTAAATCAAGACCAGATAAGCAAATTTAATAGACCTATACCTGCTAAAGAAATAGAAACAGTCATCAAAAGTCTCCCAATCAAAAAAAAAGCCCAGGAACAGATGATTTCAGCTAAAAATTCTACAAGATTTTCAAAGAAGAACTAATACCAATACTCCTCAAATTCTTCCACATACTAGAAGGAACACTGCCAAACTCTTTTTTTTCTTTTTCTTTTTTAGAATTTTTTTATTATTTATTTAACTTTATTTTATGTGCATTGGTGTGAAGGTGTCAGATCCCCTGAAACTGGATTTATAGACAGTTGTGAGCTGCCATGTGGGTCCTGGGAACTGAACCCGGGTCCTCTGGAAGAGCAGTCAGTGCTCTTAACCACCAAGCCATCTCTCCAGCCCCCCCCCCTTTTTTCTTTTTTCTTTTGTTTTGTTTTTAGAGACAGGGTTTCTCTGTGGCTTTGGAGCCTGTCCTGGAACTAGCTCTGTAGACCAGGCTGGTCTCGAACTCACAGAGATCCACCTGCCTCTGCCTCCCAAGTGCTGGGATTAAAGGCGTGTGCCACCACCGCCCGGCATCTAAAGAGATGCCTCATAAAAAGTTATGAGGCTACAGTTACCCTGATACCCAAACCACATAAAGACATTACTAAGAAAGAGAATTACAGACCAATCTCACTCATGAACATTGATGCAATAATACTAAATAAAATACTGGCAAATCAAGTCCAAGAACACATCAGAACCATCACCCACCATGACTAAGTCAGCTTCATCCCACAGATGCAGGATGGGTCAACATATGAAAATCTGTCAATGTAATCCACGATAAAACAAACTGAAAAATAAAAACCACATGACCATCTTATTAGATGTTGAAAAGTTTTTGACAAAATATAACATCCCTTCATGATAAACATCTTGGAGAGAACAAGGATACAAGGAACATACCTAAACATAATAAAGGTAATATACAGCAAGCCAACAGCCAACATCAAACTGAATGGAGAGAAACTCTCAGCGATTCCACTGAAATCAGGAACAAGACAAGGCTGTCCACTCTCTCCATATCTATTCAATATTGTTCTTGAGGTCCTACCCAGAGCAATAAGACACCAAAGGGAGATCAAGGGGATACAAATCAGAATAGAAGTCAAACTCTCACTATTTGCTGATGATATGATAATTTACATAAGCAACCCCAAAAATTCTACCAAGGAACTTCTACAACTCATAAACACATTCAGTAATGTAGCAGGATACAAGATTAACTCAAAAAAAAATCAGTAGCCCTCCTGTACACAGATGATAAAAGGGCTGAGAAAGAAATCAGAGAGAAACATCACCCTTCACAATAGCCACAAATAGCATAAAATATCTTGGAGAAACTCTAACCAAATAAGTGGAAGACTTGTATGACAAGAACCTTAAATCTTTGAAGAAAGAAATTGAAAAAGACATGAGAAAGTGGAAAGATCTCCTATGCTCTTGGGTAGGCATAATTAACATAGTAAAAATGGGAATCTTACCAAAAGCAATCTACAGATTCAATGCAATGCTCATCAAAATCCCAGCAAAATTCTCCACAGACCTCAGAAGAATGGTACTCAATTTCATATGGAAAAGCAAAAATCCTAGGATAACCAAAACGATCTTGTACAGTAAAAGAACTTCTGGAGGCATCAAATCCCTGACTTCAAACTCTACTACAGAGCTACAGTACTGAAAACAGCCTGGTATTGGCATAAAAACAGACAGGAGGACCCAATAGAACCGAATCGAAGACCCAGATATTTATCCACACACCTACGAACACCTGATTTTTGACAAAGAAGCAAAAAATACAAAATGGAAAAAAGAAAGTATATTTAACAAATGGTGCTGGCATAACTGGATGTCAACATGTAGAAGAATGAAAATAGATCCATATCTGTCACCATGCAAAAAACTCAAGTCCAAATGGATCAAAGACCTCAACATAAAGCCAGCCACACTGAACCTTATAGAAGAGAAAGTGGGAAATACACTTGAATGCATTGGCACAGGAGGCCACTTCCTAAATGAAACCCCAGTAGCACAGATACTGAGAGAAACAATTAATAAATGGGACCTCCTGAAATTGAAAAGCTTCTGTAAAGCAAAGGACATGGTCAACAAGACAAAACGACAGCCTACAGAATGGGAAAAGATCTTCACCAACCCCACATCAGACAGAGGTCTGATCTCCAAAACATAAAAAGAACTCAAGAAATCGGCCATCAAAAGAACAAATAATCCAATAAAAAAAAATGGAGCACAGACCTAAACAGAGAACTCTCAATAGAGGAATCTAAAATGGCTGAAAGGCACTTAAGGAAATGTTCAACATCCTTAGGCATCAGAGAAATGCAAATCAAAAAACTCTGAGATTCTATTTTACACCTGTAAGAATGGCCAAGATCAAAAACACTGATGACAACTTATGCTGGAGAGGCTGTGGAGAAAAGGGAACACTTCTGCATTGCTGGTGGGAATGCAAGCTGCTACAACCCCTGTGGATGTCAGTGTGGCAATTTCTCAGAAAATTAGGAAACAACCTTCCTCAAGACCCAGTAATAGCACTTTTGGGTATATATCTAAAGGATGCTCAATCATGCCACAAGGACATGTGCTCAGCTATGTTCATAGCAGCATTGTTTGTCATAGCCAGAACCTGGAAACAACCTAAATGCCCCTCGACTGAAGAATGGATAAGGAAAATGTGGTACATTTACACAGTGGAGTGCTACACAGCAGAAAATAATGACATCTTGAAATTTGCAGGCTAATGGATGGATCTAGAAAACATCATATTGAGTGAGGTAGCCCAGACCCAGAAAGACAATTATCACATGTACTCACTCATAAGTGGTTTTTAAACATAAAGCAAAGAAAACAAGCCCACAAATCACAATCCCAGAGAACCTAGACAACAATGAGGACTCTAAAAGAGACATACATGGATCTAATCTACATGGGAAGTAGAAAGAGACAAGATCTTCTGAGTAAACTGGGAGCATGGGGACCATGGGAGAGGGTTGAAGGGGATGGGAGATCAGGAATGGGAGCAAAGAAAAATGTATAGTCCAATAAAATAAAAAAAAAATAGAAATCCAAACCGGGTAGAAGTATCACACTCCTATAATCCCAGCACTCAGGAGGCAGAGGCGGGTAGATCTCTGTGAGGTCAAGGATATGAGAGCTATGGCATGTGTGTAGCAGTCAGAGGTCAACTTATCCGTTCTCACCTTCTACCACAAGGGTTCCCAGAGATCAAACTCACGTCACTGGGCTCAGCAGGAAGCTCCTTTACCCCCCCCCCCCCAGTCATCTTGTTGGCTCTGGTCTCTCCTATTCTTAGCACCCATAATAATGAAGCTGCCCATCCAAGACCTCATCTTTCTGTCTCTGAGAAAGTGCACTTCCCCCCCCCCCAGAGGAGTCTTTAGCCTCCATTTGCTGCCCACAGGTGACCTTGGGCTGAAGCAAATACTGCCTGGCTTTATTGCAGGCCTTGCCCCTGTGGAAGGTGAATCCGGTGGATGTCTGGATTTTCAGTGCATCTGTGTGGAAGCAAGCTCCGCAGATCTATCTACATGGGTAATTTAAGAGCCTTATACGTATCTTTATTGGCATGAAGGTTTCCCAACAGACTCCACAGCACTTGGGGGGAAATGGTCCTGGTTGAGAGAAGATCTGAGTTCTGGAACACAGAAGACAGGATGGATACGCAGTGCTGTGTACGTGAGCAGGTCCCCACTGTTACCATCTTAAGCATGTTCTGGCCTGATCTGACTCCAGCTCGTGTGTGTGTGTGTGTGTGTGTGTGTGTGTGTGTGTGTGTGTGTGTGCGCGCGCGCGCGCGCGCAGCAGTCAAAGGACAACCTTGCACGCTGGTCTTTACCTTCCATCTTCTCTGAGACAGGATCTCTTTGTTATCTGAAGGATTCTCCTGTCTCTACCTCCCATCTTGCTGCTGGAGACCTGGTCTTATAGATAGGCTGGCTTTAAAGGGATTCTGTGGGATTCAAATTCAGGTCCTCATGGTTGCATGGCAACTCCTTAATCCACTGAGCCATCTCCCCAGCCTCTGTCAGGCTTCTTGGGAGTTCCTGCCATGTGAGTCCCTGCTTGCCCTTGGCCTGTCTTCCCCACAGGCCTGAGGAGAGGGAGAGACTGTGATAGGGTTCTTAATGATCTTTCTCTGGATTCCACTGCTCTGGCTGACTTCATCGTTAATGAATATTCAAAGAGAGGGACGATTTGCTAATTGAGTTCTGACTAGACAGGTAAGTACTTGCAACCAAGACCATTACATAATGGGGTGTAGGGAATGTGTACGCATATTAAAATGTGCCACAGGAAGGGACAGGGCTGGAGGTCTTATCTGCATTCTTTCACTGGCTCCAAACACAAGCCAGGATGCACACAACAGGACCTGAAAAGGCCACACGTCATCTGGGGCTAGCAATCCACTGGAAGCAATGCCCACTTCAGGAGTAAACAGTGGATAATTGTTGTCCCCAGTGGGTGACTAGGCACTCCAGAGCTGCCCTTGGCATACAGCCTGGCTCTCCTCACCCTCTCTGCTTTCCTCCTCAGGGATTTAGATGGGAGAGATGCCCCCACCTCTGCAAGGCTCAGAGGTGACGATCTATGCATCAGAGCTGGTGGGTGGTCCAGTGTCTATGGATTCTACATTTGCCAGGCCCTTTAAATGACTTGGTACACCTATGAACTTGCTCCTAGCCACTGTGTTAGGTAGACAAAGCCTGAATTACACCCCCCTCCCCTCGAGAGCACAGGAGAGAAGGCAGAGGGAAAGGAGACAAGACACTGTGAAGTTTGAAGTTGTCCAGTATTACCAGAAGGAAAGCCAAGTTCATTTCCTGGCTGGGAGCTGCCACTGGGCTATGGCTATGGCTACAGAAGGCACACAGGTACTGTGCATGTGTTTATCTGTTTGAAACAGGGTCTCACTTAGTAGCCTAGGCTGTCCTGGGATTTATCGTGTAGCCCAGGCTAACCTCAAACTCACACCAACCCTCCTGTCTTATCCTCCTGAGTGCTGGGATTACAGGTGTGAGCCAGTAGTATATAGGCCTAGTCTTTCTCTCTGCACTCCCTCTGTCTTGGTGAAAACTATCCCTTCTCATCCTCTTTTCTCTTTGAAAATATCAGGATTTATTTTAGTATTCTAAGATATATGCACTTTCTGGGCCCTGCTGGTTCCTGTTGGGCACCTTCTTTGGCATTGGGAGCTGTGCTATATGTCTTAGGGTGAGTAGAAGCCCTGGTATCTCCCCACTAGATGCTTATAGAGACATGCTGTGACGATGACAGATGTCTGCTGCTATGGCCCAACGTCCCCTGGCTGGGATGCAGAATACTTCCTAATCACCACTGTCCCGGACCCGGCAGTCACACTGCAAGCCTTCTGTTCTAGCTCGATTTTTAACCTTCTCCACAGAGTGACCATATGTATTCCTGTCCACCCGGGTCCTTCTGAGTGCAGAGGTGGACCTCTGAATTACACAGGAACAGTAGGTGTGGTCTCAGGCTTTCCTAAGTGAGTGGGGACATTTAGTCATCAAAGCACAAGCTTATCCTAGAAGGGAGGGTGTAGTCAATGTGTCCCAAGGTCGTATTGACTTCCATGGCTGGCCTTTGCACTCCTGGACTGTATCCTCTGAGAAACAACCGTGAGGAGACAGGGAGGAGAGATAAACATTAGAAATAAAAAATTTTAATATCTATAGGCATTTTGCCTGCATGTGTCTGTGCATCATGTGTGTGCAGTACCCATGGAGGCCAGAAGAAGGCATTGGATTCCCCCAGAACTGGAATTACAGACCGTTGTGAACTGCCCCGTGGTTGCTGGGAATCAAACTCTGGTCCTCTGGAAGAGCAGCCAATGCCATCTCCCCAGCCCCAACAGTAGGATTTTTTTTTAGTTAAATTTTTCTTTCATGTAGTATGCTTTAATGATATTTCTCCCCTCCACCAAGTCCTCCCAGATCCTCCCCACCTCCCTACTCACCCAACTTAAAGTTTCACTTTGTATTGTTTTGGAATTTCTGGTATAGGAGAGAGAGAGGGAGAGGGAGAGAAGAGAAAGAGAGTGAGGGGGAGAGGGAAGGAGGGACACACACACACAGAGATAGATAGATAGAGATAGAGAGAGAGAGAGAGAAAGAGAGAGAGAGACTACACTCAGGTTCACAACACAGTACCAGGAAGTAGAAACAATCCAATTGGGGTTGTAAACAGGTGAACGAAATGGGAGTCTGTCATAACATGGACTATCAGTCAACCTCAAAAAAGAGAGAGGGTCGTTCTGACACACAATAGGACACAGAAGAAACGAAACATTTCCTGTGAAGTGAGCCAGTTCTGAGAGGACAGACAGTGGAAGCTCCCACTGACAGGAAACACCTGGGAGCCCCCCGAGCCTTCTCGCTAAACTCACAGAGAGAAAGGAGGGAGGACGGTGGGCTGGGCGGCCGCAGGGTTTCGGTTCTAGAGGAGAGGTCTCCACGCAGTCGGCAGCCTCGGGAGCGCACGCCATGTCACTGCTCTGTGTGTGCATGGTGGCTGGGGCGGGAAATGACACGTATGGGTAACACACAACAAAAATAAGAGATTATTTTTGAAAATGAGGATCTAGGGCTGTGCCAAATGGGAAGTGCCAGCCGCAGGCATGATGGATTCTTGTCACTGGTTTCCGCCCCACACAGGAGGGTCTGTGGGTTCGTTAGACTTGTCCCAAGAGAGTTTTACGAGTGTCCAGCTTCAGACACATGGGTTATCAGAAATTATCTTAAAAATAGCAAGATGCCACAGCAGGTAAAGGCACTTTTGCCACCAAGCCTGACGATCTGGGTTTACACCTCAGGCCCCACATGGTGGAAGGAGACCAACTCAAGAAAGTCGGTTCACATAACCGCCATATGTGATCTGTGGCTTGCTCGGATGCTCGCACACACGCACATGCATACACGTACCCACATATACACATAAAGAATGCTAACAATAGCAGTAAGATGACCACACTTTGTTCCCCTACCCCCATTTTGGAGATCTCCCTTGCTCAGGAACCACCACCTCCCCGGTGTCCGTCTGGGTGGCATCCCTGTGGCCTGTTGTTTGTGGTGACTTTCTTGGGACAGTGGGTTCTAATTCCCTGCTGGTGAAAGAGAGATTGTCTTTCCCAGCCTCAGAGCCCCCCCTCTGCTCTGCACTGTGGATCAACAGAGGGAGGCCGGGATGTCCGGTTCCTGACACCCACACAGGCTGCGCCTTGCCAGCCTCAGGCCTGGCCTCACCAGCGCTTTCCCTGGGCAGCCCTGTGTAACTGGGGTGATCCTAGAGGATCCAGAACAATCAGACAAAAGGGCTCGTGAAGGCAGTAGATGGAAGAACCAGAAAACCTCTGCTTCGGTGTCAAAAGCAAAATGGCCAGTCAGTGATCAGGAGACACGTGGAAGCAACCAAGAAACTGAGCATCCTTGACCAGGACAGATAACAAAGGACCCAGGATTGAGTTGGGGAGGCCCCAGAGTACCATGTTCTGGCTCTCTTCACCCTATGGGCGAAGAAGAGTGGGTGAGTGAAAAACAACCAATGATGCACAGTGAGAGAGCAAACCACACCTGCAAGTGTGTGTGTATACATGCACGTGTGTGCATACAGTTGTGTGCATGCACATATGTGTATACAAGCGTACATGTGCCTGCTTTCATGTGTGCATACACATGTATGCAGGCCTGCTTGTATGTTTGTGCCTGCTTACGTGTGTGTGCATGTACTTGAGTGCATATATATACATGTGTGCCTCCATGCATGTGTGTGCACATGTGTGCGTGCAAACATATGTATACCTGCATGTATGTGCACACACATATGTTCATACAAATGAACATGTGCCTACTTTCATGTTGGCAAATGTGTGTGCCAGTAGAGCCATCGAAGTCTGTCTCCAGCAGGAGGAGGTCAGAGCTGGTAAGATCTGCATCAGATGCTGGTATAGCATTAGCCAAACCACACCAGACTTCGGCTTCCATGGCGGTTCCTTGGGAATATTTTCCAGCAGCGGGACTGCTTTTAGACAGAAAACAAAACTGCTCATCCCACATGCCACCAGACATGCAAGGGTCATGTCTCTGCCAAGAGCACTAACTCAGCCTAGAACCCGCAAGGGCCCGTGCTTATCACCCCTGCAGACTCGGGGACAAGGGGTCTACAAAGGGACGGGTGTTGCAAGGCATCGTGGCCACACCTTTCATCTCCAGTACTTGGGACGCTGAGGCAGGAGAATCACAAGTTTGAGACCAGCTTGAGCTATATAATGGGACTTTAGCACCGATAAAAGACGGAAATGAAACTAAATGTTGAGATTTAAAACTGCTGCATTTAAATGCCGGTGCGCGCTGCTTGTTGTAGGAATATCAAATTACTGAAGCCCTCCCCACTGAAGTCTGGAGGGTGACTTTCCCTGCATAATGGGGACAGTCTCTATTTGATGTTACTTCCGATAACTACATCTCTCAGAGCGAAGGCAAACATGTAGGGCCATAGGAGTCGAACAAATATTTGTCCTGTGGTTAATATTAATGTGTATGTGTTTCCTTGGACCTTGTAGCCCGCTCTGAATTAGCGCCAACTGGTCAACAATCCACAGCAGAACAGCCAGTGAAGAGACGTGACTGTCGCTTTGCAAACAGTCCAGAACCCTTCACCATAGCCTCTGGTGACACATTTCCCCCCCCTCCTGGCTTCTGTCTTAATTGCCAACATGAACTGAGCCCCAATTACCAGGAGCACTTGAAAGGCATTATTGTGTCCCCTGATGTCACTCAAGCCCCTGTCCCACCTTTGGTCTTCCTCCAGATGTTTGGGCAAAGACAGAGAAATGAAATCACTTGATCTGGGCATGTGGCTCAGTGACAGAGCCCTTGCCTAGACTGTGGGACACGGAATGCCACACCCAGTGAAAGAGAGAGACAGAATTTAAGAAACAAAAAACAAGCCTTTTGCCAAAAAAGTCAAGCAACTTGGTCCTATGTGATGATGCAGACAGATGAAAAGCCCTGGGTTCAATCCCCAGCCCCACAGACAGTGGAACATAACAGAGCGCGCGGCCCGAAGTAGGAGAATCAAAAGCCCAAGGTCATCCTCTCTTACAACGTGAGGTCTCGGCCAGCCTGGGCTACGTGGGCTACAGCCTGTCTTAAATAACAACAACAAATTTGAAAATAAGTGAGAAATAGATGTAATTTTTGTTTGGGGGTCATTAGTTAGTTTAAAGAGAATAGAGGTAAGAGGGGAGGGGCTGACGTCACAGGGACGCACACTGCCGTCAGCCGAAGTGAGGCGTTCGTGCCGGCTGCTGGGAAAGAGACACTCATTGCGTTAGAGGACAGCCGCAGCTGGGTTAAGAAAGTCTGCACTGCATCTGACTTTTAGTTTGCTCATCCTCAGCAGAAGTTAAAACGGATCAAGCCAGGCAAAGGCAGGGGGATACACTGGGGAGCGAAGAGGCTCCCAAGCTAGACCTTCCTGGATTCCGTGTCTGGGCGTGTTGCTATGAACCAAACCCAGGCCTCGCGTGTTTGGCAGGTATCCTACCGCTGAGCTCCATCCCCAGGCCTGGTTGTTTCTGGCCCCTAACTCAAGGTCTGCTTGCCTCGACCGGCTGAGGCTCACACATGCATACCACCACATCTGGCTGAACAACATTTCAATATTTAAAATGTAAACTCTGGGTCCACGTGATGGCCCAGTGGCTTCAAAGCAGCTGGTGCACAAGCAAGAGGCCCAGGGTTCCAATTCCATGTGGCGACTCACCTGTGCTGGAAGACTTGAGAGCTGGAGGCAATTCTCTGAGCAAACTGGTTGGCCAGACCAGCGGCATCAATGAGCTCTGGGTTTGATTGAGACCCAGGGGTGGAATAAGCTGGAAATGTGCTTGAGGGGAGGTTTCCTACATGAACATCAAGTCTTTTACATGTGTGTGTATATGCGTGCGCAGCGCATGCGTGCATGCACACACCACACACACACACAATTGTTGTGTTCTGGCTCCCTTGACTGGATCACGGGGCCTTGTCTCACTGACATTGTAAGTCTGTTCGTGAGGCTAATCACAACTTTTGTGTTCCCAGTCCTCCTAACACTAAACACAGTAACAAGCACCATAATAAACTGAAGGAATGAGCACCCTGGAAGAGATTTCCTTAGCTTCTTATTTGAGGGGCATCAGTTACCTCAAAAATTGACTTTTGTAAGAACTCAGGGCAGAGAACTTGCTGCGGAATGTGTGACTGGCGGCCGGCATTGCCACGTTGCAAATAAACCAGACATTGTTAAGGCGGCTAATGAGCTGTTCCTGCTCAGGTACAAACAGCAGGGGCAGAGACTTTAGAATTAAGTAAGTTAATTAATGCTGGGGAATTTATGTTTTAGGCTTATCAGCAAGCACAGAGGCAATAGATGAGTTCATTGACTGTACTGGATGCCTGGAGTGCAGGGTCACAGTGATTGATTAGTGATGTCTGCCATGGCACAGCATAGAGAGCTCCATTCAGAGTGAGCCTTTTTTCCACACCTGATCTAGATGTTAATACAGGATGTACGCAGAGTTGAGACCTGTCCAGTTAAAAATCATTTTGATGAAGATGTTGATTTTCTTTCCTTGGAGTCATTTTACTGCTTATCGGTGTATATGCTCCATATCACCCTTTGTCTGTTACAGAAGTGAAAGAAAGTGCAGGGAATCAGCAGACAAAATCAGTGAAGGGTGCAATTGTGAGCGCATGTACACACACACACACACACGCTGCTCAGTAGCTCACAAAGATCCAAGCATCATGAGGAATAGACTGCCCTTCTCACTCCCTTTTGGTCTGAAATTGTTCCTCCTCTCCCATTGTCTTCCTCTGGACCTGGATCCCAGGTATAACTGCTCAGACAGGGACTGTTTTAAAACACACCCACATCAGAACCTCCTTTGTATCTCCGGTAACATTTGCTCTGAGCCCCTGAGGATTTCTAAAAGTATTTGGCATCTCACTCACAATGCACAGCCAAGTCATGACTGATGTTCAGACTTCCTGGTGAACTGACTTTAGGTAAAAATAGCCCCATGCTGCTGCAAAATACATACTACACCCCAAGAACTTGTGTGGAAATGATCCGATTTCAGCCGACAGGGCCAGGGGAGGTTTGCTTCTCATTTTGCAGATAAAATCACTGAAGTACCTGAGAAGCAGTGAGGATTCTCGGTATCGCGTAAGTGAGATAGCATGCCCTGTTCTTTCCTCCAAGGATATTCTTTGGGGGTCATGGGAAGGCCCAGGTGCAGGTATCTGCTACAGGAGGAATACCAGCAAGTTAGTAAAATTCCAGGGATCTAACAGCAAAGGTGGCAGCTGCCTCATCAGCTTGGCACCTAAGTGGAGAGGTAGAAGCCCCTGCCCCTATGTGGCAGGCTGAGAAGTTGGCCCTCCAAAGGTGCATCCAAGCTGGGCACGGTAGACACCTGTACTCCCAGAACCCGCAAAGTGGAAGCAGGAGGATCATGTGTTTGAGAGCAGCCTGGGACTTCTTTCAATGTTTTTCGAAAACATAGCTCAGACCACTTGCTGTTCAGGGCTGATGACCTAGTTTTATCCAGAACCCATGTCAAGTTAGGAGAGAACCACAGAATTATCCTCTTCCTCCACATGTGTGTCATGACACACATAAACCTGCACTCTCTCTCACACACACAGGACATGCATATGTACATGTCATGATAAATAAAGAATGCTTCAAAGTAAAAATAAAAGCTAAAGGTAAATTTATCTTCTAATTCTAGGAAGTTGTGAAGTCTCCCTTAAACAGTACAAAGGGTGAGCATGTCAAGGCCTTCGGGGTGGGTGGGTTACCTAAGGAGAGCCATTGACGAAGACACCTGTGACAACCTCTGGCCTCCCCACGCATGTGCACAGGCACACACACACATGCGTGGCACACGCTAGGTAGCAGGAAGACAAAGGTGGGGGGGCTCTTAAAGACTGTCATGCAAATCATCCGTGTGATATGCTGAGACCACAGACTCTCCCTAACCTTGAGACGCATGAATATTCCCAGAAGTCAAGAGGTAGAAACAACACCCGTGTCCACCAATGAGCCAATGGACTAATAAAATGTCATCAGGTCACGGGCTGGAATATTATCTCCCCCATGAAATGGAGTGGCATGCTGTGGCATGAAGAAGCCTGGAAAGGCTACACTGAGTGACGGCAGCCAGGTACAGCCTACATGGACCATGACTCTAGGACAGGCAAATCCACAGGCCAAGGACACAGATGAGGGGTTGCCAAGGGTCCACGGAGATGATGAAGCTAGGCATAAGGTTTTCTTTGGAATTTACTTATGTTCTGAATGAAATAGAGGCATTGCTGGCACTACATGGAATGTACTAAAAGGCACTCGTTCAAATATTTTAAACTGTTATATTTATGTCATCTTTATTTACCCTGAATGTTTCATATATGTGTATATGTATATCCGTGTGTGTGCATGCATGTGCATGTGTTGGCATGTGTGCATGTATGATGTAAGTGGACACCAGAGGACAACTTCTGATGTTGTTCCTCAACCATTGTCCACATTGTTTTCTTGAGACAGGGTCTCTCCCTGGCTTGGAACTTACTGAGCAGGCTAGGCTGGCTGGCTGCTGAGCCCCAGGGGTTTGCCTCTCTCCCCTTCCCCAAGGAGGGCCATTGTACCATCAGCCTGTGACTCAGAGAGCCTTCCATGCGCACTTCCAGCTGACTGCAGATTCGTCACTGGGAAGCCCCTGCCTGAAGCACACTTCGTGCTGGGTAGGCGGGGAGCTTTGGAAGACCCTTCCACAATCTTCCCTTCCCTTTAAAAACCCACACGCTGGTTTTTAAAAATTTCTTCTAGATGGTGCTGGCCTTTGCATTTCAGTCTCTCTTCTGAAACCACACACCTTTTCCAGTTCAAGGAACTGGGTAGAATCAGTCAGGCCTTTAGAGACTTCTGGGACACGAAGGGCGCTGTGCTCTGGGCACGTCAGAGTGCCAGCCTTGTTCCCAAATGCCTTGTCTTGATCTAAAGCAGAGAGATGACTTTTTCCTCCATGTAAAGGAGGCCACCATGAGTCCCAAGTGTGCAGAGGCGAGGGCTGGGGCAAGTCAAGCCTGGCTTCCAGTCAAGGTGCCAGCAATTTCATGAGAGCAACCCCACCACACCGTGAAGGAAGTATTACAAATCGGGGCCTGGTGGCCCATGCCTGCTATCCCAGCTCGTCAGAGGTGGAGACCAGAGGTTCCATCCTGGGCTACACTTCTGAAGCTAGCCTGGGCTATATGAGACCCTATTTTATAGCTTTTAAATTAAGATTTCCTACCCTTTATGATTATTCTAGTCAACTCCAACTGGGGGTGCAGGATGCATGGGAGCGGGGGACGTTTGACAGTATGTGTGGAGACATCTTTGCTTGTCACCACTAGAGAAGTGGGTACCAACACACCTCATAGGCAGAGACTGGAATTCTCAGGACATCCTTCAACAAACACAAAGCGTAGCACAGTCTGAAGTCCCAACAGTGCTGAGGCAGAACATCCAGCTGTGAAGCTGGAGAGATAGCTCAGCGGTGAAGAATACTGGCTGTTCTTGCAAAAGACCTATGTTCAGTTTCTAGTGCTCACATGGAAGCTCACACCACCTGTAACTAAAGTTCCAGGGGAATCATCCAGTGCCCCCTGCTGGCCTCTGCATGCACTGCACAAACATATATGCAGGCAGTACACACTCATAAAATAAATACAATTCTGTATTTCCTTTAAGTGCTACTTTTGTATTTTGGGCACACTTTAATCTGCCATAAGAGGAGCTGAGTAGCAAGGAACAAGTCTGTCATTCCAGCTACAGGGGAGATTGAGGCAGGAAGGTCACAAGTTCAAAGTCAGCCAGAGCTACAGAGTGAGTTCAAGGCCAGTGTAATTGAGACTCTGGAGAGCCCATCTGGAAATAAAAACCAAAAGGGACTTGGTTAATAATTCAGTGGAAAGTGTTTGCCTAACATGTCTTAGGTACTAGTTGCAATCCACTGGGAAAAGAGGAGGAAGAAAATAATTGAAACACAAATGCTCTAGGATGTGGAAGGAAATGAGGATCCAACCTTACCCTGTCAGCAGGACACTGTTAACATTTGACCTCCGTGGCAATGTGTACGATGTTTGCAGCCACTCCGTACATGATAGTCTGTGTTGTAGCCTGGGGGGCGACTCCAGCCGGGGAGGGATTACACAAGACATCTCCGTTCAGGAACTCGTGACCAGAAAACAGGACAAGAAGAGGCTGTCACTTCAGCTCCTCGCCTCATACAAGTCTTCAGACTGTGGGAGAGAAGGGGGAGTTGGCAAGAGAGACGGTCTGGTCATTTGATAATCGTATATGACGTCATAGGATGACCTCTGTGTCAGACCTCGGCTACATCAGCATGCAGGGGCTGTTCAGAATCTGAATGTGGGTGGCACGAAGGACCAGGAAGGCAGAGGTCACATCATCAAATCAGAAAGAGAAGGAAGGAGGAAAGAGGACAAGCAGCGGGAAACAGGAACAAACAGCCCAATTCCACCTGAGTGCCCACAAACATCAGTGAAAATGAAGCAAGCATTTGAAACCTATGCGGTGAAATCTCAAGATATGGTGCTGAAATAAAGGGTTAAACGACCAAGGGAGGAACCTGCCATACCGTCTTCATGGATGCAAGACTGAGCCGCCATCCTGTTGATTCTCCCAAATAGATTAATAGATTCAACTTGGCCCCAACCAGAATTCCAGTGTTTGGGGTTCTTTTTTCTTTTTTATGAGGTTGACAAACCGATTATAAGATATATGTAGAAATACAAGTCGCTATATTGAGCACAGCAAGTTTTTACATTTATTATACTATGTGTGTGCACCGTGTGTGGGGGGGGGCATATGCCAAAGCCAGCGTGCGGAAATCAGAAGGAAACTTTGCAAAGTCAATTCTCCCTTCCACTTTCCTGCCTCTTTATTCACCTAGCCATCTTGTCAGCCCACTTGTTAAAGTTGGAGAATTCACCTAAAAGTATAGTATCGGTTGGAGAGAGAGAGAGAGAGAGAGAGAGAGAGAGAGAGAGAGAGAGAAACAGTTTCCAGTGGTTTGGCTAAGGCTCAGGCATCTCTGGTGCTATTCACAGAGGTGGAAGTGCTGCAGCCTTGCTGGAGGAAGTGTGTCCCTGGGGGCTGGCTTCAAGAGTACATAGCTCACTCTCCTCCTGGTTTTCTCTTTCTGCTTCCTGCTTGCAGTTAAGAGTGTGAGAGCTGGGCGGGGCCGTGGCTTGTTTCTCCGATCAGCAGTCTTCATGGCTGGCTCAGCGCAGCTGGCAACTGGGATTGTGGGTTTTTGCTCCGTCAACGACAGCAGAAGGTTTCAGATCAATTCTCCTCCCCTGTTCTGTCTCCGCTGGTCTTTGGCAAAATGGAGAGACTGAAAACCTGCGTGCGGCTCCTGGCTAGCGGAGCTGGGCCATATCAGCCCAGGAGCCCTGAAGGACGCAGATGCTAGGAAATCAGATAGGCACTGTCAATATGATTCCTTGCTCTGCAAGGACAGCTCAAATCCCAGGGCAGGAGGAGCCTGGAAAATCACAGAAAGATCCATCCCTTCTCCCAGGTCTGATCCACTATGTGCCATTCCTGAAAGATGGTAGAGGAGGGAGAGTCCCTGTGCTGCCAGTGAACTACTGACTTCAAGACGGGCAGGAAGCCTTGGGCCATCTGAGACCCCCAACCACTGCCTGGGGACCAGATGGCCATTTCGGGTAGGGAATGGAGAGAGTAGTGCGGAAGTGTCCCCAAGGCAGCAAAGGGTGGTGGGAGGCACCTTGGTCCCTCCACCATGCCACTTGGTTCTTACCCAAAGGAAGAACCTGACACCAGAGGTGCCCTCTGCTGGTGTTGAAGACACAGTTCAAACAATCCTCCCTTGGCCTGAAACAGCCCTGCAGACCACGTGGCAGGCTCCACACGGCTGCCCAGAGATGCTGGCTTTGCAGGACTCAGATGGCCCAAGTGCCTGCACACTGCCATGGGCCACAGATCCTGTTTTAGAAATTCTGTCCTCCAGATTTCTCCCCACCACTCTGCCCAGTGCCTCTCCTCCTGCCTGGTGGGACTTGCCACCCGATCACCTTCCACAGGGATTGTCTTTCTTCTAGGCAGCCCCAATCCTTTCCAGAGCCAGGAACTAGAACGGGCCAGGCACAGACCTCGGCCACCGGCTCTGCTCCACCTCAGCCTTCCCTTACGCCTTCCCTGTCTCCTTAGCATCGCTGTATGCTATTTTTTTTTTCAACCAGACTGAGATGTGTAAAAAAACCTGGTTGAGAATCTAGGGAACATTTATTTCATTTATTTAGTTAGTTAGTTTTATTTAGTTTTTTCCAAGACAGGGTTTCTCTGTAGCTTTGGAGCCTGTCCTGGAATTAGCTCTTGTAGACCAGGTTGGCCTTGAACTCACAGAGATCCGCCTCTGCCTCCCGAGTGCTGGGATTAAAGGTGTGTGCCACCACCACCCAGCCGCTGTATGCTATTTTAAGCTGAGCTGCAACACATCATAGAGTTCTTTGACATAGAAAATTCCAGAACCACCAGGATTCTTTCCTGTTTCAACATGTTCTCATGGCCTGGATTTTTCCTACCTGGAATATCCTAAATTCAACTCATACCATTCTTTGAGTGACTATGTGTGTTGAATATCTAGATCACTGATGTCCCAAAAATCTGGGGAGGGCCAGAGTCCTATGTTCCCTCCCTCACCTCTCTCCCACACTGGAGATCAAACCCAGAATATTACCCTTGCTAGGCAATCTCTAACCCTGAGCTCTTTTCTTGTCTGCCTTATGAGCCTAGCAGACTGCCTGACAGAATTTAGAGGAGCGGTTCTCAACGCTCCTAACTTTGCGACCTTTAGATACAGTTCCTCATGTTGTGGTGAGCCCAGGATAACGTTCTTGTCATTGCTGCTTCATAACTGTACCTTTGCTACTGTTATCTTCCCAATGTAAATATCTGATAGGCAGGAAGGTCTTAGGTGACCCCTGTGAAAGTCTCGGTCTCAGATTGAGAACCAGGGCTTTAGACACAGTGAATGTAAGTGCCTGTCCCTCCACTGGGAAGGGGTTCCTGTTCAAGGCTGAGGGCCCTGCCTCTGGAGAGAGATTCTAACCACGGAGTAGGCAGATGGGCCTGGAGAAGGCAAAACGGGAAGAAGCAAGAATGAACGTGCAACCTCCAGCCCTATGCTAATTCATTAACCCACTCATGGAGTGGGCACTTTGCCTTCTGGGGCCCTGCTTGCTCACCTTCCTGCATAAGATGGAAAGAGACAGAAAGGCGTGTCAAAGAAATAGGTTGGGGGCACTGGGGAGGGGCTTAGTGGGTAGACAGCTGAGCACACGTGAGGGCCTGAGCTCACCCCCCCGCCAGGTGGCAGCATGCACCTGTAACCCCAGGATTGGGGAAGAGACAGGGACCGGAGGGTCCTTGGGGGGTGCTAGCCAGTCTGGCCAAAACAGTAAGCTCCAAGTTCAATAAGAGACCCTGAAAATCAGACGGAGAGAGATGCAGGAAGGCATGTCAACCTCTGGTCTCTTCATGTGCATACACAGGTGAGCACACCCATTCACATGCCTACACATACATGAAGAAAAACTTAAAAAGACCTATGAATAGCTGGATGGGCCATGGACTAGGGACGGACAGTAGCTGGCTCAGATACACCCTGCCAAGGAACAAGCCCAAGGATTCTACAACCAACCCACGTGCCTCCGTGGGGCAGGGAGCGGTCCGGTCCTACAAGCAGTAAGTGTGTGACCTCAGGGCTCCTCAGGCCTGCTCTGCTTTGATCCAGGGATAACGGGCAAGTGCATCCCAACTACCACCCGGCTCTCACGGCAGCGGAACCCCACGGTACCTCAATACCCAGAGGCTGGGTTCCATTCGTCTTAAAGTCCAAGCCTCGCCTGTGCTTGGCATGAGGTGCGGGGGATGATAAAACCCTAGAGCTACTCTAGAGAGCTTGCGTCTGCCCATGACAGAGTAGACCAGTGGTTCTCAACCTGTGGGTCCTACACCCACTTGGCAAACTGCTATCGCCAAAAAAATATTTATATTACAATTCATAACAGTAGTAAAATTACAGTTATGAGATAGCAATGAAGATAATTTTATGATTGGGGGTCACCACAGCATGAGGAACTGTACTAAAGGGTCGCAGGGTTAGGAAGGTGGGGAACCACTGGAGTAGGCGGTGTAAGGCTTGATGTTCTGTGTTCCTAAGCTGTATTCCCTTCCCTGGCCTCCCTGTGGTCCTCACAGGAGGCGGATAGTTTTCGGAGGTCATGAACCCCTAGACACGGTGTGTGACATTTGATGTGTACAATCATGTTTTTTGGGGGGTCCTTCTTGGAAGGAGTAAATGTCACTGGGTCATTTTTGTAACCCAAACGCCAGTGTTCATGTCCCATCTTTATGCCTTACAGAGAACTTGAGGAAGGCCGCTCGAGCCTTCTGGAAGCCATGCAGGCTCCTCCTCACTAAGCTCAGCACACTGGTGTGTCTCTCTGGAGAACCAGTTGCTCACAATGACCTTCAGGGTCTCTTCATCTCCGCATCACTGCATGAGGCCCACGCAAGTGGCTGTCCCACAGGCGAACTCACGGAACCCAAGACAAGCACGTGTTCCTAAGGTCACGGAACCAGTAGCTGAGAAAGGCTGAACCACAAAAAAAGGAAGAAAAAGAGGAGGGGGAAGGAGGAAGAAGGAGGAAGGGGATGAGAAAAACAAGATGGAGGCAGAGAAACAGGAGAAAAATTAGGAAGGAAGAAAAGGAGGAACCGGGGCTGCAAGAAAAGGAGAAGAAGAAAAGGAGAAAAAAATAGGTGGACGGAAAGGAGAAAGGGTAGCAGGGTAGGAATAAGAAGACAGAGAAGGGAGAGGAGGAAATAATAGTAATGTAATTGTCTGTGCTCCCCTAGGACTCAGACTCCCAGCTCTCCAGAGCCAGCAGGATGCAACACTCTAGATCAGGGGTTCTCAACCTGAGGTTGAAACCCCACTGGAGGACACATATCAGACATTTACATTAGATTCATAGCACTAGCAAAATTACAGTTATGAAGTAGCAATGAAAATAATGTTATGGTTTGGGGTCACCACAACATTGATGAACTGTGTTAAAGGGTCGCAGCATTAGGAAGGCTGAGAAACACCACTCTAGAACATTCTGCAAGCCCGAGACCCTTCTCCACTTGCTTGTTGCTGTCCGCTGGACCCACACTTCCTGCGCACTGGGCTGGGCGAGGGCTCCATCTGCCCTGGATTCCCGGACTGGCTATCTGAAGGTGGCCTTTACGCGGCCCTCGCTGCCAGGAGGCTGAGAAGTTGCCCATAGCGCCGTCCAGCTCCGGTCCCCTCTCTGCCGAAAGAGTCAGGACCAGAGCCAGCCCTTGGTATCCCCAGCCAGATGGCAGGGGAGGGAAAACAAAAGTGGCCTTGTTAGTATGGTGTACTTTCCCCGGGAGAAGCTATTTTTGTTGTGGTTATGAAGCGAAGTCTCTGCTGAACCCCTTTCCAGGCAAGGGCTGCGGGATGGAATTTGTTCCAAAGTTCAGGGTTTTAATTAGAACCAGAAGTGCCAGGTTTTGTCAGAAATATTTTGGAATGGGGTACGCTCAGAGCCCCACCCCCCCTCCTCTCTCCCTCTCTCCTGGCCACTGTACAAAGTAAATGTTGTCCCAGCAGGGACTCCCCTCCCATCACACATCAGAGCTGAGGGGAGAATTGCTGCCCTACCCCTGCTCCGCAGCTGGGATCTCTACCCACTTCATGGCCACTGTGGCACTGGGGGAGGGGCCCAGGACAGTGTGGGGACGTGTCCCGGGGTTCTTTTGGAAATAGCAAAGGGGCCTGGCACAGAGTCTGGGACACCGGGGACATCAGGCAATCTTTGTGCCTTCAGGAAAAAAAAATAGGTTTCCCCAAGATGGAAGCCAATGTAGACACTGCAGTCAGGGGCCCAAGTTCAAAGCTGGCATTGGAGTTCTTGATCCAGAGATTGCTTTCTTGCCATTATCTTTGAGTCTTATCTTTCACTTTCAACAAAAGAGGAAGATATAAGTGAGGGCAGGGGTGTGCGTGTCTACACACACACACTGGCGCACGCGTTCCTGTGTGTGCATGCATGCGGAAGCCACAGGACAGATCCTGAGATCAGGGAATCAGCTCATATTCACCTTGATTTTTGAGACAGGCTTTCTCAGTGGCCGGAGCTTGCCAAGTAGGCTAATGTGGTTGGCCAGAGAGCCTCACTGAGCAACTTTCCCTGCTTTGCTAGTTTGGGAATTACAAGCCCACACCACTATTTCTGGCTTCTTTCACATAGGTTCTGGGGAATTGAACCCAAGCCCTGGTGCATGCAAAACTTACCATCTTGTCTTCTCTCCAGCCCTCGCTCTTTCTTTCTTTCTTTCTTTCTTTCTTTCTTTCTTTCTTTCTTTCTTTCTTTCTTTTTTTAAATTATTGTTTTTCCAGTTCTGGAAGCTGAACGCAAGACAAGCCCTCTGCCACGGAGGTATATCTCCAGCCCTTCTGGCAGTTTCCATTTTGAAACTGAGGCTGACCTTGAACTTGCAATCCTCCTGCCTTGGCTTCTGGAGTAACTGGGATAACGGGCCTTCACCACTTTCTAAGTGAGCTAGGAACTCAAATCATGGGTGACCCTTTCCCAGACTGTAAAACTAGGCACAGGTAAGATGAAGGTGTCCCCAAACTCCACAGGCTCCTGGTGATCTGGTGCAGATGTCTCTCAGTGACCTCACCAGTGCTTGACAGCATCAAAATAATGGTTTGATTACTTGTGACCTTTGGGTAGACAAAAAGAGAGTTTGTTTTTATCTTGGGGTACAGTGGTTAGAATGGAGGACTCCGGATCCAGGTTGTCTGGAGTCTCACTCTGGCGGCGGACAGTTGTAAACGTCACTGTAGATGACTGAACGTTTAGCTTCCTGGTGTGTGACTACAATGACCACAATGACCTGTCGTCAGGACTGTGTGCAGCCGGGCACATTAACAGATCTGGGCTTCAAGCTTGCTGTTCTAGACTGGGTGAGTGTCCACTGAGAGTGTCTGTCTCCAAGCTGGGAAATCAGCATGGAATTGAACTCAAAGATCTCGTTATCCTGAGTCACCGGGGGAAGTGACCCGTGCTACCGCGGCCGACACCCCCAATCCAACTCCTGTGTGGAGGCAGTCCAGGACTGGGTGACAATTGTCCAAAAACACAGATCTGCCACATCAAGACAGGCTCTTCAAAAAGGCCTCTGCACCATGGGTCTGTCCACACCGTGAGGGCACGAGGAGACGGGAGGACAGACAAGTACAGGGCACGCTAATTGAAGCTGTATATAAGGGCCACGTAAGCCACTATACATACCCGTGCTTGCTACCTTCTGTGCACTGGAGCATCTGCCTTTCCTCCTCCTGGACATGTGGACAAAGGTTTGGGATGCTCCTTGACCTAGCCAGGTCCCAACCACTCACCTCTTTAAACTACTGAATAGGTAACAGGCATGCCTTGCTTCAAGAAAAACCAACAGGGGGCTGGGGATGTGCCTCAGTGGGTAGAGTGTGGTGGCACAGGCCTGCAATCCCAGCACACAGGAGGAGTAGAACTTCTAGGTCATTCTTGGCTACCTAGAGAGCTTGAAGCCAGCCTGGACTAAATAAGACTCTGCCAAGAAAGGAAAAGAAAAAAATAGAGAAAATCCTGTGGGAATGAAGTCCTATTTGCAAACCAGTCACCTGTGAACAGCACGTCGCTTTAGTAGGTTCATTCCAGGATGACCTCAAAACTCCCTAGGTGAGGTAAGGATGACCTTGAAATTCTGACCCCCCTGCCTGCACCTACTGAACTCTGGGGTTACATCCCTGCCATCACACTGAACTTTTTATTTACTTATTTATTTTTATTTATTTGTCTGTTTGTTTGCAGGCAGAATCTTGTCACCTGTTTGTCCTGTTTGCCACTAACTCTCTCTCTCTCTCTCTCTCTCTCTCTCTCTCTCTCTCTCTCTCTCCTTCTCCCTCCCTCTCTCACAATCCCCCTGCCTCAGACTCCCAAGTAACCAAGATCATAGCCAGGTACCATCACCTGGCTCTGTACCAGGTTTCCAACTAGAAGAGGAGCTGTGTGCTAAATTTATGACTGTTCCTTATTTCTCCCTTCTTTCCTTTTCCATTGTGCACGTAGGATGTGTGTTGGTGTGTGTGCATGAGTATACACATCTCACAGTGTGCCTGTGGAGGTCCACCATTCGTCCAGGGACTGAGTGTGGGGCATCGGGCTTCTCTCTGTTGAGTCTCCCTTGCCAGCTCGGCCTGCGACTTTCCAACCATCACCTGGCCATCCTGCTTCCACTCCCAGACCAACAGATTTGGAGAAGACTCAGCTGAACGAGGCTGCTGAGGCCTGGGGAATTGTAGACAACAATCTCCCGCTTGCCTTGATGTCCACCTCCATTTCAGCTTTGAGTTAAGAGACAGTCAAGGCAGTAACATAGAGAAACCCTGTCTGGACAAACCAAAACAAACAAACAAACACAAAAGAATCAGTGAGTGGAGGCCAGGCATAGCGGTTCACACCCGTAATTCCAGCACTCGGGAGTCAGAGGCAGGAAGATCAAGGATTGGAAGCTAGCCTGGGCTACAGAATGAGACCTTACCTCCAGACAAGAAATCAGTAACGATCCACAGGTGGTGGAGTTGAGAAGCCACAGGAACACGTGATGCCCTTTAATTCCAGCTCCAGGGAACCCAATGCCCTCTTCTGGCCTCCATAGGCACTACACACCTGAATGCACAGACAGACAGACAGACAGACAGACAGACACAATTGAAAGCCAGCAGTGCTGCATGCCTGTGACCCCAGCACTCCCATAGTGAGATGGAAGGCAGAGACAAGAATCCCTGGGGAGTCAAGGGCTAGCTCTATCTATCTTGACCCATCAACTTAGTTGTCTTTTCTTCATGAAGATGCTTTCCCAGAAGCTCTGGGCACAGCAATTATAATATCAAGGGTTGGTGAGTTTAAAAAGCTTGATTTCATTTAAAATTAAAAGAATGACAAGGTGGCTACGTAATGATGAATCTGGCCACCTGGCATTCTATTAATGAACTTGTAAAAAAAAAAATGAGAAAGGAGTCTGCCAAGGCGAAAAGTCCCGTAGGGCCTTCTGAACATGTACCGGCGCCACCCAGGTCAGGTCTTCTTGTAAAATGTTTTCCTTGTGTCCCGAAGCATTGTCTGAGCCCTGACCATGCTTGCTCCTTCAGATGCACGCCCTGGACGGCCAGCTCTGCATGAGCAAGTTCAAGCTAGACTTCTTTGTAAGCTACCACATCTCACAGAAAGCCCGCCTCTCAGTAAGCACTTGCTGCAGCCGTGTCCAAGCGGGGTCACACTTTACCGGACAGGAACACAGCTTCCAGCTGCATTTAGTTGCCAGAACTGCAGGATGAAACCCCAGAGGAAGCCTCAGAATGTGCATGGGAGAATTACTGATGCCAAGGTCTCCCTTGGGGAGTGGTGTGGGACAGGCAGAGGTTTCACGGAAACAAACATTTTCTTGTCCTGTAGATCATTTTGAAACAACACTCAGGTCAAGGGCTTTCTAGCTAAAGAGCTGGATGGTGTCTGATTGCAGGAGTCAGCAAAGGGGACTTCTATCCAAGCCCCAGGCTGTGGTGTGTCACAGTGATGAGAAACAGGGAAGCCATCAAAAGGCAACAGAAGGGGGCTAACCTAGGGTGCAGAGGAGAGGTAGGAACAGAAAGTCTATGACCAAGGGAGATCCAGGCAGGAAGCCCTGTGCTGGGTACCCTGGAGGAAGGAAGGCTAAAGGGGACTTTGGCTCTTCCAAGAGGGGCTCTGGTGGGTGTGGTTACCACTTACTCTCTCTGAGAACGGGTGCGTCAAACCCGTGAGAGTGGCTGCAGGTGTCACAGGAACGGGGAGGGAAGGCTGCCACCCGAGCCTGCCTCTGGTAGATAGCAGCGATTTTTAATCCACCCTATCACTGAATCCCAGCACCTTGGAAGGGATGGAGTCAGAAGGTAGAGAGCTTGTTGTCAGCCCTGAGGGGAATTAAATCACACATGCGTGCATGCACCACATACGCACGCACACACCCCGCAGAGGCAGGGGTGGGGAGGCAGAGAGCAAGCTAGTGACAAACATAACAAACAGATGGCCAAATGCCAGCACCCCTTGGTTCACATTTGACTTCGGTTTGGTAGCTGGGACCTCCCTCTATCAGGTGCAACACTGACATTGTTAAAAGTCCCCTGCTGGGGTGGCTCAGTGGGTAAAGGCACTTGCCACCAAACTTGACCTAAGTTCAGTCTCTGGGATCCATCTGGTGGAAGGAGAGGATCACCAACTCCCATGAGCTCTCCTCTGACCCCACACATGCTGTGCCTTGAACATACCTACACATACAATACATAAACAGACGTTTTAAAAGCCCCTCTGCCATCAATGTGCCTTTTCACAGTGCTGGCTGCCGGCGTAAAATGCCATATTAGTAAACGATACAGGAGGGACACTCTGATCCAATACTGAAAAAAAAAATCTTATTTTATTTTTTGCTGATGGCTACCAATTGCTAATGCTTCAGCAGGTGGTCTGTGTCAGCACTTACAGCCTTGTCCTCAGTGACAAAGGGTGACCCTGGTATTGTCTACGTGGCAAAGTTTCCCAAAGCATGAAGCTTTGTTATCTTTTAAACATTCTTTTCACACACCATCCACGCACCGAGACAGGCATGGTATTGAAAGGGTTCTAGTGAACCCACGAGGTTGCACGGTCATCTCCGCAACCTAATTCTGGGAAGTCTGTGGGTCCCCCCAAAGAAACCCCATCCAGTTTCCCACCCCTGCACCCCACTAAACCCTCCATCTCTATGCCTCTAGTTCTGTGCATTTCATATAAATAGAGTCAGACAAGTAGGATGTGGTGAAGCCTGACTCTGAGCTGGGGCAATTCAGGGCCAGCCTGGTACACTAGACAGAATTCCACACCAACATACGCAGTAAATAAACGTAATAAAATAAATTTTTAAACAAAGCCGAAATAATCTGTAGATGGACAACCCTGGGGCTGGAGCACAAGCGGACAATGGAGCAATGTTTGGCTGTGGAAATGAAGTCTGTGGCGCGACAAGCTGCTACCGGGATGCGACAACATGGAGAACACAATGCTAAATGGAGGAAGCAGCCCCAGAGGCCACACATTGTTTGACTGTGTTTCTTAGTTTTGTTTGCAACAGGCTCTTGAGACGTCATCGTGGCCCCACCCCCATCAATCACTAATTAAGAAAATGCCCAACAGGCTTGCCCACAACCTGATCGTATGGGTATCTCAACTGAGGTTCCCTACTCTCAGATGGCTTTTCTTCTCACTTTTTTTTTTCCCTTATGGTTCTTTGAGACAGGGTTTCTCTGTGCAGCCCTGGCCGTCTTGGAACTCACTTTGTCGACCAGGCTGGCCTCGAACTCACGGAGCTCCTCCCATCTCTGCCTCCCGAGTACCGAAGATTGCAGATGTGCACACCACACTTGTTTCCCATTCGGCGTTACTAGGGCCCCGCCATATTGTTTTCAACAGTGGCTCCCCCAATTTACATCACAGTCACCACCTTTTTTCTGCCTCCTCTCCAACTCCCCGTATCTCTTAAAAAACATTTCAACAATGCTCTTCCAACTGTTGCAAGAAGATAGTCCAGTTCAAAGTGTGTGTTCAGGGGACTTGAAGTTGGAACCCACAAGCTCCCTCTACACGCAGGGCCACTGCATGCTCTACATCAGCCCAGACAGAAGCCACCCGTGTCCACCGAAGATGATGCGGCGTTCTGCACAATGGAATGTTGAAGCAGAAGCAAAGCTGAAACAAAAAACAAAGACAAACCAGAAGACATGGTGTTAATTATAATGGGCTGCACACAAAAGGACCAATGCTACAGGGACCCTCATGTGAGGAGTCTTTAAAAAAAATGTCAAACTCACAGATGCAGGGAGTGGCACAATGGAGGCCAGAGGCTGGGGCTAGGTTAGGGGCGATGCTGCCAAGAAACACAAAGTTTCAACAATGCAAGATGCTCAATCCCAGAGATCTCTGGGTGGTACCTACAGCCAGCAGAACTGTACTGCATGCTTAAAACATGGGAAGAAACTGAGCATGATGGCACACGTCTGTAATTCCAGCCCTAAGGATGGTGAACTCAAGACCAGCCTGGGCAGTTGTTAGATTTTCCTCGCTAAGAAGGGTTATAGACCATCTTGTTAAATGTGCCACAATAGCCCTTGTATTAGAAGTTTAGTCCCAGGGTGGTGGGCCTTTAAGTGATGGAGCCAATCAGAAGTTTCCTGGTCCTAGGGGATTGTCTGTGAAAAATACCCTGACAGAAATGACTTAAAGAAGAAAGGCTTCTCTGGTTCACAATTCCAGGGTACAGACCTTTGTTCCAGGGAGGTCAAAGCAGCAGGAACCCAACACACTCACAGTCAGGAGCAAAGAGTAATGAATTAAGACAGGCATGCCAGTGCTCAGCTCACTTTCTCCACCTGCCCAGGGAAGGTGCCACCCACAGTGGTCAGGATTTCCTATCTCGGCTAAAGCAATCCAGGTGATCATGAACAAGTCTCAGAGGCTAATGTAAGAATCCCTCTCAGACTCTCAACAAAGGACTCTAAAACTGCTGAAAGACATTTAAGGAAATGCTCAACATCTTTAGTCATCAGAGAAATGCAAATCAAAACAACTCTGAGATTCCATCTTACACCTGTAAGAATGGCCAAGATCAGGGCTGGAGAGATGGCTCAGTAGTTAAGAGCACTGACTGCTCTTCCAGAGGACCCGGGTTCAATTCCCAGCACCCACATGGCAGCTCACAACTGTCTGAAGATCCAGTTGCAGGGGATCTGACACCTTCACACCAATGCACATAAAATAAAAGTTAAATAAACCATAAAAAATATTAAAAAAAAAAAGAATGGCCAAGATCAAAAACACTGATGACAACTTATGCTGGAGAGGCTGTGGAGAAAAGGGAACACTTCTGCATTGCTGGTGGGAATGCAAGCTGGTACAGCCCCTTTGGATGTCAGTGTGGCGATTTCTCAGAAAATTAGGAAACAACCTTCCTCAAGACCCAGTAATAGCACTTTTGGGTATATATCTAAAGGATGCTCAATCATGCCACAAGGACATGTGCTCAGCTATGTTCATAGCAGCTTTGTTTGTCATAGCCAGAACCTGGAAACAACCTAAATGCCCCTCGACTGAAGAATGGATAAGGAAAATGTGGTACATTTACACAGTGGAGTACCACACAGCAGAGAAAAATAATGACATCTTGAAATTTGCAGGCAAATGGATGGATCTAGAAATCATCATATTGAGTGAGGTAGCCCAGACCCAGAAAGACAATTATCACATGTACTCACTCATAAGTGGTTTTTAAGCATAAAGCAAAGAAAACCAGCCTACAAATCACAATCCCAGAGAACCTAGACAACAATGAGGACACTAAGAGAGTCAAACATGGATCTAATCTACATGGGAAGTAGAAAGAGACAAGATCTTCTGAGTAAATTGGGAGCATGGGGATCATGTGAGAGGGTTGAAGGGAAGGGGAGAGGCAGGGAGGGGAGCAGAGAAAAATGTAGAGCTCAATAAAATCAATAAAAAAGAAAAAAAAGAATCCCTCTCAGGTGTGCCAACAGTGAATCCTGGCTATCACAGAGGGATGTGCAACCCCAGTGCCTCTCTCTCCTCTCTTTCACTTCCCTGCCATGGAGTAGGCAACTCTGCTCTGCCACAGGCCTCCACCAAGATGTGCCACCCAAACCTAAAGCAAAGGATGTCACTCGTGAACTTGGGCTTTTAGTGTGGCTCAGTGTCAGGGCACTTGCCAAGCATGTACAAGGCCCTGAGTTCCATACCCAATGTCACACACACACACACACCACAGACACTAGACCTCCAAACCTTGAGCCAAAACAAATCTCTCTCTCTATTGACTCACCTCTACACATTTGTTTCAGCGACAGTCAACACAGAGTAGATGACATGTTGAGTAATGGAAGACGACAAGAAGCGGAGGAGGGAGGGGAGGATGGGGAGCGGCTGCAGGAGGCGTCTGCAGCTACAGTTATGCTCCTGACTCTGACAGGAGGGAGAACTGTGAGCCTGTGCTCCGCTGCCAACTTGCCCAGACGTAGACGTTAAAGATATACAGTTCCTCGTATGTCAATCACACTTCAATAAAGTAGCTCTTTAAAGATAAATCAATGGACATAGGTTTAAGAGTCTAATCTAGAATGTTTACAGATCCTGAAATGCTCTCTTCTAAGCCTAACAACATGAGAAAAAAAGCCGTATTCTTTGCATTTTATTTTTATCTTTTCATTGTTACTCATTTCTGTGTGGCAGGTTCACAGAACCAAAGCTGGTTCAGCCTCCCAAGAGCCCGATACTAGGCATTGCCACTACGCCTGCTTCATCTAATCTTTCCTGTTTAAGTTGGTATCCCATTTATTTGTTGTTGGTTTGTTGTGTGTTTTCATACTCACTCATTGCACACATAGCTTTGAACCAAGCACCTCATCTGTGCCATCCCACTAGGACCATGATGAATGTAGAGTCATCACTGTGGAGCACAGACAAGGGACGCCAGCGGGCGGTGCCCACAGGAAGGGGTGACAAGATTCTGGAACTCACTCCCCATTAGTCTACAAATCTATTCTAGATCGCTGCTCCTTCAGTATGAGGTCTCTTCACAGACATAGCAGGAGAAAATGAAGTATTGAAGAGAAATGGTTCTCACCAGGACCAACTGGAGCCCCAGGGCCAGAATGAACCTTTTAGAGATTTATTTATTATGTATACAGTGTATGTCTGCAGGCCGAAAGTGGGCAGATCTCATTACGGATGGTTGTGAGCCACAATGTGGTTGCTGGGAATTGAACTCAGGACCTTTGGAAGAGCAGCCAGTGCCCTTAACTGCTGAGCCATCTCTCCAGCCTCAGAACTTTCTTCTGACTAGGTAGTGGCTGAGTTATCTGCTCTGTGCTCTTCAAGGACCTGATCCTACACGCAGCCTTCCTGACCCATCTGCTTACCCTCAGATACCAAGGCCTTGGAAACAGTGCTGAGAAATGACCTAGTGCCCAGTGGAGGAAAACTGCTCAGGATCTCTATCCTTTCTCCAAAATATGACAAAGAAAAAAAAAATGCTATGTCCCACAAGGAGAAAAAGTGTAATTCTTCCAGCATTAGTTAATTGCCTCACCAAAAAGGAGACGTCCCTGAGAAGGAGTTCCTGCGTTAGAGCTGCCCGAGTGTTGGAGGCCAGACGTAGTGGGTGCAGAGGTAGCCCAGAGCTCAACTTCCCACCAGTGGCACTTTTAGTGGCCACCACATGCCACTACGACCCCCGTGCCCTTTATTCCAGGAGCTTCATGAGGTAGGCTTGGGGACAGTGTGGGTGTGACTCAGAGAGATGAGAGAACAGACCAAAGTCCCCCGAGTCAAAGGTCAGCAGAGCAGGGGCCAAGGTAAACTCATTCCACATTGCACAAATTCCCAGGATCTGTGCAAGCAAGAAGCGCTGGGCCTGTGGCGACAGACGAAATGGGGAGCTCAAGCAGGGTCTCTGAGCTTGGGTGAGGAAACACAAGCCCAGATGTGCACCCCAAAAAAATCACACCAGTAAGAAGGGCTGGCCACTCAGAGTGTGACATCAGAAGATTGCCTGCAGAAGCTTTGTCACCCCAGCCTCCTGTGATCACCCCAGTAGTGGGCAGCCTGGGGTACCAGAAGGTCAAAAGATCTTCCCTTGGCTGGTAAGATGGCTCAGCAGGCAAAGGTGCTCACCAAGAAGCTTGATGACTTGAGTCCGATCGTCAGAGCCCACATAGTAGAAAGAATCAATTCTCACAAATTGTCCTTACTGTCACACATGCTCCATGGCACACACATGTACACACACATACACACATTAAATAAATAAATAATGTAGTTAGAAAAATAAGCTTCCCTCAAGCCCCAAAATATAAGCTGGACCCCTATGTTGGGGAAGTTTCTGTTCTGCAATAAACACACAGAAACTATGTTAATTAAATCACTGCTTGACCAATGGCTTAAGCATATTGCTAGCTAGCTCTTATGTCTTTGGTTAACCCATTTCTATTAATCTGTGTATCGCCATGTGGCTGTGGATTTCTTCCAGAACAATGTGGTTTTACGGACCAAGACCCCCAAAAGGTTGCCGTGAACACCCCCCCTCCAAATTACTTTGCCCAACAAAAAGCAGGAAGCAGTTCGGAAAGAACTATGCCCAAATTCCCAAATATTGTTTATAAATGTTTGTTTACATTTAAAGGGGGATATGCTATAGCGATCAATACTTTGCTTCAGTATGGATATTGGTTTATTGATACAAATTTAAGATCAATTTTGTTATATGTATATTTCTGCTCTTGATTAAGGTATTGTGTTTGTGCAGCTCATTTAAAAATGTAACATATAATTAAGAAATACAGGTTAATAGAGAACCATCTGTAATAGTCAAGCTTGTTGTCATATTAGTTAGGTTTTCTAGTGTACAGAGATGCATTTCAGATGGAGAGATATTCTTCAGATCTTTCAAAGACTACAGAATATGGCATTTAAAATGTTTAAGAACAAACATTTATAAACAATATTTGGGAATTTAGGCATAGTTCTCTCCAAACTGCTTCCTGCTTTTTGTTGGGTGAAGTAATTTTGGGGGGGTTCCCAGCGACCTTTTGGGGGTATTGGTCCATCAAACCACAGTGGTCTGGAAGAAATCCATAGGTTCTCATCTTCTGTAGAAACAAAAGAAGAAACTCTTTTCCAAAGCAACTAATTCTTAGACCCAAATTCTGAAGTCATGATACCTTTAAAATATATATGTTGGTTTAGCTTAGCAGCTCATACAATAAAATGTCTCTCTGTATTTAGCTCCTTCACAATCAAAAAATTTAAAGAAAACACAATAATATATATAATCCAGATTCTCTGTGCATATTCCCTCTTTAAATTACTTATTTTTTGATACTCCTTTAATCTTTGACTGTCTGTACTCTGTCTCTTTAAAGACTTTTCTTATTTTTCAATGATTTACTTCTTTTTATAATTCACTATACTCTTTTTTTCTCTCTCTCCTAAGTCTATGTACATTTATCCAACATTTAGAGGTCTTTTTTATCTGAGTCTGTCTTTATTGTGTATCTATAATTATTTTCTGACCAGAAGTGCCTCCTTTTTTTTAAAAAATTCTAAGCAGGCATGGCTAGGAACAACGTGGCCCTGCCTGCTTGCTCCGCCCAATCCAACATGGCAGAGGCATGTTCACTGCCTCTGAGAGCCATGCACATTGCTCCATTTTTAGGCACACAGTGGGTCTACGTTGCCATTAAGCAAGTTGTAGCACTTGGCTCACAAACCCCAGTCAAACGCTTCATAGCCAGACCTCCCGAAAGAGTCAGATCCATTTGAGCTGGCAAATCAGGAAGCCTTCTTAAAGGAGCCATGCAGTTTTTGCTGCTACCACTGAGTCAGAAAGCCTTTTCTTGAAAGAATCATGCCTCTGCATGCCACCCAAGAAATGCTGCAACCAAAAAGCCATGCTTAGCTCTGTTCTTTTGCATCTAGAATTCCTTTTTAAGCTTTGTCAGGTTTTACGTGGATATAGTCAACCATGTTGGCATGCCAATTTGTAGGTGGAGGCTGCTTGTTCATTCCTGGCTGCCCAGACCACGAAATAATCACTCAGAAAATATATCATTTGTAATATTGTTTGGCCATCTCCATTAATCTGTGCATCACCATGAGGTTGTGGCCTACCGGCAAAGTTTCAGCATGGAAGCTACATGACTTCTTACTGACTCCGCCTTCTTTCTCCCAGCATTCAGTTTAGTTTTCCCACCTAGCTCTATTCTGCTAAGCCACTGGCTGAAACAGATTTATTCATTAACAAATAAAAGCAACATATAGACAGGACTTCACATATCACCTCTATATCACTCCTCACACCCAGATAAATTCCAGATGAATTAAATTCAAACATTAAAGTCATAAAAAGACTGAGAAAGGAGTGGAAGATCATTAAACATGTATAGAATCCTGGAGAGAGAAAAGACAAACACTAAACCCATCCACTGCCATAAAAAAAAGATGGGCAGATCCAACTGTACAAAAATTAAAGTCTCTATACAGTAAAAAAAATTACAAACATAAACTATAAATTGGAAAAAAATGTCTGGAGCCAGCTTCCTTGGTGTTTAGAAAGCTTGTATACATCTTCATGAAAATGATAAAGTGCAAACACAAACTGCATAAAACACATACATATATATACACACACAGATATACACATACATAAACACACATACGTATACATACACACAAATACACACATACATATACATATACATACACACATACGTATACACATATATACAAGTGTATTTGCATACACATACATGAAACAACTCACAGAAACAGTTCTAAACGAAATATTCCTGGCCAATAACACACACACACAAATATGCTTATAACTGATGTGAGACAAATGAGCCAACTGGGCAAAGCTGAATCAGGTGGTGCCTGGAGACAGGGAGCAGGGAGTGTCGATGCTCATTCACGCTTAGGGAAGCCCAGATCAGCACAGCTGCTCGAGTGAGAGGGGGGATACGTGTTGGAACCCCTTAGCCAGCGGGTCTGACTCCCAGCAACTGTTTTTCATACACGTCTGCCATGTATTCCGAGATGTACACTTGAGGGCATGTCCGTAGGCTCAAGGATTTGTAGGAAGCCATCAGGAAAGGTGGTGATGGAGCTGGGATTAAGTATCCAGTTTGCAGAAGAGTTAGGAAGAGGCTTGGAGAGGACTTCAAGGTGCACAGATTTAGAGAAAAAGAAGATCTGAAGATCAGGCCTCTCATCTCGGCTTCAGGGGCTGAAGCAGGAGGATGACCACAGACTCTTGGTCAGATTAGACTATCGAATAAAGACCCTGTTTCAAAAGCATTAGTCAGGTGACATATATCTATACTCTTAGTGCTTGAGAGGTGAAGGCAGGAAGACCAGACGTCCAAGACGTCATTGACTACAAAGAGAATTCACAGGCAGCCTAGGATGCTTGTCTCAAAAGGTGAAGAAGGAGAATTAACAGCCTTTGGTTGCTTCAGATGCTTTAAAAACAAAATAGCCAGGCACTGTGATGCACACATAGTCCCAGCACTCTGGAGGTCAGGGTGGAGGGCTGGAATGAGTTTGGGGCCAGCCTGGAACATAGAGTCTGAGTCTAGCTTGGACCTGTGTCAGAAAACCAAGGACTGGGAAAGTAGCTCATTGACAGAACACTTGACTAGCATGGAGGGGGCCTGGGTTCCATCGCCAGCACTGCAGAGAGCTGAGCATCCTCAGGAGTACCCGAGGAACACTAGCCTCTCTTCTTCCACCTTGTATCAGTACCAGGGCAAGGTCAGTGCCACCTGACTGGGTGTCCTGAAAGGCATTCAACTTCTCTGGATCTCAGCTTCCTGTCCTAGGAAACAGGGAAGCAAACATCGCCCATAGCTCAAGACTAAATGTGTGGCAAACACTCAGAAGGGGGGAATTGCCAGATGCAGCATCTGACCTTTGGATGCCTGACTATTAATGCCTTAGTGGAACCTAAACATCATCTAAACACAGGGAATTCAAATTTCGTTATGAATGAGAAGAGGGAGAATTAGACCCACGGAGGGAGCATGGCATTAGGCCTCCATCCCTAATGCAGGGATTTGCATCAGCACCAACCTTCACAAGCAAATGTGACACCAGAGAAGAAGATTGTCAGGATAGCTGTGGGACTCAAGTTTTCAACATAAGCCCTTTTGAAGTTAAATCAAATGTATTAGTTGCCATAAAATCAGCATAATTTAATCAATAAAACAGACGCTGGAGAGATGGCTCAGTGATTAAAAGCACCGGCTGCTCTTCCAGAGGACCTGGGTTCAGTTCCCGGCACCCACATTCATAGAGGCTGAGAAGCATCTGTAACTCCAGTTCTAAGGAATCTGATGTCCTCTTCTGGCCTCCAAGAGCACTGCACACGTGTGGTGCACAGACAGACGTGAGTAAAACACCCAAACACACAGAACAAAAATAAATTTTAAGAAATGAAAACAGAAAAAAGTTTATGCATACATACACTCTCACATAGGAGTAGGAAATTACAGAAATGGGCACCCCTTAAGAAAACACGAGGTGAAGTTTTAGGTGGAGAGCTTGTTTTGTGTAGCAGGCTCTCTTTTGGGCCACAACCAGCTCCCAAATCATGACACAGAGTTGAATGCTCGACCTTAGCTCCTGCTGGTTTCTCGTTAGCTCTTACAACTTAACCTGTTTCTCTTTATCTGCCTTTTGCCTCAGGGCTTTTCACCTTTCTTTCCTTCTGTTTATCTTACTTTCCCGCTTCCTCCAGTGTCTGGCTGGTGGCTGCCTGGCTTCTGGCCCTGGGAGTGTCCCTCTCCTTCTCCCTCTTTCTCTTCTCCTCTTCTCTCAAGCCTAGAATTCTCCTCCTATTAATTCTCTGCCCGCCAGCCCCACCTATCCCTCTCCTGCCTGGCTATTGGCCATTCAGCTTTTTATTAGACCAATCAGGTGCCTTAGGCAGGCAAGGTGCAACAGCAACACATTTTTACATAATTAAACAAGTGCAGCAATACCAGATGTAACACATCTTTACATAGTTAACAAATGCAGCATAAATAAATGTAACACACCTTTACACAGTTAAAGTAATGTTCCATAGCATAAACAAATGTAACACATCTTTGCCTAGTTAAAATACTATTCCTAGCCGAGCAGTGGTGGCGCACACCTTTAATCCCAGCACTTGGGAAGCAGAGGCAGGCAGATCTCTGAGTTTGAGGCCAGCCTGGTCTAGAGAGTGAGTTCCAGGACAGGCTCCAAAGCTACAGAGAAACCCTGTCTCGGAAAATAATAATAGTAATAGTAATAATAATAATAGTATGATGATGATGATGATGATATTCCACAATAGTTTTGGTTTGTCTTTTTGGATTTTGTTGTTGTTTTGGGTTGGTTGTTTGTTTTTTCATTTGTTTGAGATAGGGTTTCTCTGTGTAACAACCCTGGCTGTCCTGGAATTCATTTTGTAGAATAGGTTAGCCTCAAATTCACAGAGATCTGCCTGCCTCTGTCTCTGGAGTCCTAAGATTAAAGGCCAGTGCCACCATGCCCAGCTAAGTAGGAGTTTTGCCACATGGGCGCTTTAAAGGAAAGGATCCCTTAAAGAAGGACTAGAAGGCACTTTATTTTTAACTATCCACCCACCCACCCACCCACCCATCCATCTATGGGCTCACTTTGTAGACTGGACCAGGCTGCCTGTAGACTCATAGAGACTTCCTGCCTCTGCCTCCCATGTGCTGGGATTAAACACATACACCATGCCTGGTGAGTTTTGCTGTCTTTTTCTCTTCTACCACTTAGTGTATAGTGTGTGTGTGTTTTAACTTGTGCATATATGTTATGTGAGCTTTGTACCATGATGGAAAACTACACACCCAAGCCAATATGACAGAGAGGAGAAAATGGCTTCCCATCGGTGGGACGTGCAAGGTCAATCCTCCCCGGAGTCTGGTTCTATCTGCTGAGTGACTGGCAGACAGCATGAGAAACTGATGGGTGGCCGAGGCTCCGGGCTTCAGTCCCACACAGCGTATTTTCCCCATCCATCTCCCATTGGTAGCAGAATCAATATCCACTTAAAACCTCTGCTGGCCTCCCACTGCCTATAGGAAACTGTCCCGCTCTGTACCACATCATTAAAACTCCTTTGCAGCCTCCTTCCTCACCCCACCCTGTTCACCCCATCCCCACCAATTTCATCTGCTTACATTCAAACCGTAACGAGCAGGGTGGTTGGGAGAGCTGAGACAAGCAGACCTGGGAACAGCCTTTCTCCACTTGTTAGCCTGTGACCTTGGCTATTCAGCCTCTCCCGGCAACATCTGAGATCTTCATCTGTAAAAGCAGGCTAATGCTACCTGATTGTTAGAGGAAGAAGTGAGATGGTATATGGTCTGCACACTGCACGTCACGGAATACGGTGGTGTACGATAACAGTCTGCACACTGCACATCATGAAATATGGTACCCAGAGGATGCTCTCTGTGACTCTTTGCGTTGGTCTTCTTGCTTCTTCTGGTCTTTGCGGATGCCCTTCTTTGCGTCTCCTAATCTCCTTACTCATTTTCTGGCCAGCAAACTCCTTGTAAACCCTTCCCTGACCACCCACTTTGTAGTTCCCGTAGTGAAAATTCATTGGCTCATGGTGAGAGCCAACACTGATGATGATTCTGTCCCATGTTGATCTGCTCTGGTGGCCCCCAGTGGAGGGGTCATGGCTTCTGGACCGCTTGGTATAAACTCAAACAGAGGACAGACTTGAGCAGAACAGATGTTCAGCTAGTATTCGTCCTGTGTTTATGTGCTGCTGCTGCTTGTCTGTTTTGCTTTTGAGTGCTTTGGTTTCTTGAGGCAGGGTGTCACTAGGTAGCCCAGGATGGTCTCAAGCCTGTGATCCCCTCCCTCTGTTTCCGAGCGCTGAATTTACAGATATGGACCACCCACCATGCCCAGCCTTCAGTACGTTTTGCTTTTGTTTGGTTTGGTTGAGACACAGTGTTTTACGTTGCTGAGGCCTCGAGCTCTGTGGAGTCACAAACTCTCTATGTGGCTTTGAACTCTCGATCTTGCTGCCTTTACCTCTCACGCACTGAGATCACAGGCGTGCCCAACTAGTATACATTTTTTCAAGTGACTATATTTATCCACTTCACAATAACCCTCTGGGCACCTACTTTTACTATGTGCATTGCAAGAAGAAGAAGATTGGATGAGAGAAATTAAAACAGGATGGCAGAACATGGATGCAGTCAGGGACTGCCCCAGTGCCCACCCACTGGGTTCTTATCTAAATGAAAGTACACAGACCTTTGCTGATGACTTTTCCAAACTGTTGTGCCATTTCTTACAGCCAAGCCTTCAGCTCAGCGCACACCTGTTTACATGCCATGTAGCCCTTGGGTGCAATAACGGCACCTTCTCTTTCAAATGCAAGGTTTGTGGATCGAGAGGCGCCGGGAAGCATTCTGCCTCCAATTACAGATGTGCAGGCCTCCAAAACAGTCCTTGCGTTCTTCCAGCCCACAAGCCGGAAAATGTTGGAACAGATGCTTCCAAATTGTGAGGAAAAATAAAACAAGAACATGAATGGCTGCCTGTCTGGTCCCTGGGGACCAGAGTCACCCTGGAGTACGCTTTCTGACTGTTGGGACCTTGAAATAGGATGCAGAAAAAACTACATTACTTTGGCAGCTGTACCAGTGCTCTGCTGGGGTCTTTTGTATCTACTGCTTCATTTCACTTTATTCTTAACTATTTTAAAAACACACTTATTTATGGGGTGGGGAGTGGGGCCCGTGCCCTGGTACTCATGTGTAGGTTGGAGGGAACTTGTGGGAAATTCCATCCTTCCCCTTCCACCATGTGGGCTCCAGAGACTGAAATCAAGTCATCAGGATTGGTAGCAAATGCCTTTAGCTGCTGAGCCATCTGGCTGGCCCTGTTTTAACTTAATATTCATTCGGTGAGATGGGCAGAGAAGGAAACTGGGGGGGAGGGAGGGGTGTACACTCATAAGTATAGCCAGAATTCAACCCCACTCCAAATCCCAATTCAGCCTTTTTACACTATGCCCTGAAATGCTGGCAGACCGCTCACAGTCATGCCCCTTGGATGCCGCGAGCTTCGAGATGGGTAAAAAGAGTTGCTCTCACTCCTCTCGCCAGGCAGGAAGATGCCTGTCCCTAGAGAAGCCAGGAACACACGCAGACTGAGAGGGGTTAGACTTCCGCCTTGTGTTGGGAGGACCAGCACACACCTGCAACTCTGCAGGCGTGTGGGAACCACATCTCTCCTCCTGCCCACAGTACTCTGGGCTGCAACCTAGGTACTTCTCACCAACGGAGACTCACTCTGCGATTGTCTCTGCACCCATCCTGAATTCAAGGAGTGGTGCTGGCCCAGAAATCGCAATGCGTAAGACGGGGCTGTATATGGACTCCCCCCCCCAGGATGCTGGGCAAGCCACCCACGCTCCATACCTGTGTTTCATTCTGAGCCTCTCTATCTTTTAAAAAGCATGGCTATCGATTGCAGCTCAATGAACCTCCATTATTCCCAACACATCTGTGCTGAGCATGTTCTGAGATAAGCAAATGCTGTCCTCACCCTGTTTTTGATAGACATAAGACCCTCCCAAATGAGGAGGCAAGGCAGAGACTCCATGTCTGTCTGTAGAAGCATGGTGGGGGTGGACAGTGATGGGGATACACCAAAGTCTCCGAGTAATTGGTGAAAAGTGTCGTATTGTAGAATCAGATGAAAGATTGTCTGGTCTTTGTTTTTCCAGAGAGATTTTCTACATGTTTCTTTTAACAGGCTTCCTCTGCGGGATGAGTCTCTGCAGCCTGCAGTTTCCTGGGAATTTCCTGTCCTCTGGCCAGCCTCGGTTTCTTCTATCTGTAAAAGAGAACCATTTGGTCAGGCGGTGGTGGCGCACGCCTTTAATCCCAGCACTCGGGAGGCAGAGGCAGGTGGATCTCTGTGAGTTCAAGACCAGCCTGGTCTACAAGAGCTAGTTCCAGGACTGGCTCTAAAGCTGCAGAGAAACCCTGTCTCAAAAAACAAACAAACAAAAAAAGAGCCATTTGATAAGGATTCAAAGGTACTTTAAGGCTCTTCAAGGCGTCCAGGACCCTGGGTTTGGAGCACTCCTACCAAGTGACAAAGCTCTTGTCATCTTCAAAGTGTTACGCTGTTAGACAAGCCCTGCCTCTTCACATTACAGAATGTGGCTTGCATGTATTGTGCTTGTATGTGACAGAAATTGGGGTGGTCACCTGTCAAAATCCTTTGCCTGAGTGGAGCCTATCCCCTCCTTTATAGCTAGTCATCAGTGAAGGGCGTATGCACGTGCAGGCACACGCTTGATCAAAGAACAGCCTCCCCCAGGTTTTTTGCAATATGCAACCTGTCACGGGTCTCAAGGCAAGATATTATTTCTGATAAATAGAGATGGACAATAGATGATTTCTATATTAATATTACTTTAAAAAAAAAAGCGCGCCTCTCCTGCAGCTCACCGGAGACAGGAAGGCCTGTGAAGAGCTGGGCCATAGATACCAGAGACTTTGGTCCCGTGAGAGTCGGAGACCCCCTCCCCACACACCCCATGCACACCCCCACCACCTCACAATTCACTCCCCCTCCCCTGCCCTCTCCTCCTACAGTTCAAAGACGGGGGTCCGCATTTTCTTCCTGCTGATGGAGGTTGATTAGCAGTCAGGTGGAGCGATGCTCGGGGGACAGCACAACAGATTAATTAAATCACTCTGGCTAGCTAAGTGGTGACACTGTGATTTATAGCACCGCTCACTCAACCAGACAGCCGGCTTTTCTTGCAGCCGAAGGAAAGAGGCCCAAGCTGGCCAGTGGTTACAGACCTCAGGCACGACAAACTTTCAGGGCAAGCAGTTTTACCGGGAAGGCAGCGGGCCCCCTGTTGGGCTTGCATCTTTGGGCTTGGAGACCCTCGGAGAGAAGAAGCAGGGAAGAGCGGTAGGTAGGCCACGTGCAGTAGTCTGATTCCGCTGTGGCTCACCCTGAAGAAACAGCCCCCTGCCAGTCCCAGCCTGGTGACTCCAGGCCTTTGTCCCCATTTTTTTCCAGGACAGCTTTGTCTCCTCGGCGAGATGCCCCACTGTTTCTCTTAGATGTTCTGTGGGCGGCTGCCTCCACTTCCCTGAGGAACTAGGTCACACAGGGTAGTGTGACAACTGCAGACATTCTAACACATTTAGCAAGAGCCAGTTCTGTGATACTCTGTGTAGGAGCAGAGCTAGCTCATTTCCATACCATTCCAGAACTCCTGTGTGTGTGTCCCTCTGCTGCACACACACACACACACACACACACACACACACACACACACACACACCCTCCAGTACTAGGATTAACAATGCCATGCCCCCCACTTTTTATTTGGGTGCAGCGGGTAATTTATCCATTGAACTGTCTCCCTACCCTAGGACCTTCATTTCCCACAGGTTTTCCTAAGGAATCCTCAGATTCCCCAATTTATAGTGCGTTCTTTTTCCTGCTGGACCTTCTTTACTCAGTCATCTGATGGTCTTGGGTCAGAACTAAATTAGGTATCTTTTATTTGAGTATACAGTCAGCTTGCAACTGGTCATATACAAGGAAGTTAAACACCCTCACTGTTCACGGACAGACAAAGGCACAGCAGAACCCATCCAACGGAATGCCATGCAACCATTTTAAAAATGGAAAAAAACGAGGGTGTGGGGGCACATGAACAAACACCGATGAAGCAGTTCAGTCAGCAGTCGGCAGGGTGCTTTGCCTAACGTGCACAAACGCCCTGAGTTCCATCCCCAAAACCACAGAAAGCCTGGGCTGGTGGAATGAACCTATAATCTCAGCACTTAGGAGCTGGAGATGAGGAGCAAGGATCAGAAGTTCAAGGACGCCTTTACCTACACAGTGAGTTCAAGGCCAGCCCTGAGCATACTAGGCTCTGCCTCAAAAATAAAAGTAAGAAATGAAATTCTGACCTTGATACAAGATTGGTGGATGCTGGGAACATCGCACTAAAGGAATGAGATCATATACAAAATACTGTGTGATTCCAGTACTTGGGAGCCTACTGTCTTCAAATCATAGGAAGAAAAGGTGGAAGGTTGGTGGCCTGGCAGGAGAGAGGAGAGTGGAGTTAGCTAGTGTGTGACAGGCGACCTATTCGGTGTAAGGTAGGAAGGTACTGGAGAGGGTAGTGTTGGCTGTGCCACAGTGAAGCTGCCCAGTTCACCTAAATACAGTTTAAATCGCAATGTTGTGTATTTGTTCCTATGATAATTTGTATCACTGATGACAACAGCAAACAAAATTCCTTTTTCTTTTAATTAGGTTCTTAATTAACATATAAAGTAATGTGTTTCATTATGAGATTTTCAGAAAAGTCTGTCATTGTATTTTGCTCCCTCATGACCCCGTGTCCTCCACTTTCCCCCTCCCAGATTTGTTTTGTAATATTCATTCCCACCTTGACCCTGCACTGCTCTGCAATCAGTTTAAATAAAGTGTCTGGTTGCAGGGAGGTTGCAGAGGGATACAGAAGAACAAGGAAGAAGCCAACTCAGGTCTCCTGTGGCTTTTTCCCTAGTCTAGGAGTCTTGGAAGCCCCTGAGAAGCCACTGGACTCTTAACTACGAAGGGAACCAGAGTACCATCAAATATTAAAAGGGTAGAACAGCTGCCATAGTTTTCCATATAAATGACACTACTTACATATACGAAGATTGCTTTTAAAATTCAAATATAATTATTTTTTAAAAGGCATCCGGTGAGCTCTGTCTCTCTCCGCACCCTGACACTTCTGACTGTTGTCATGTTCTAGTGAGGTGCCTGTTGGCAGACAGCCCAAAGCACTTTGTAACATGCCCTCCAGATCCTCGGTGAAAAGTGATCAAAGGGTTGGCAGCGGGGAAGACAGGGCTGAAATCAGCTCCACGAGGGGTGGGGCCAGGCCATTGTCCCTCTTGGTGGGAACAGCTGCTCAGCGGACACTGGCACATCCTTATTATCCCAGGCACACGGAAGGCTCTGGGTTCTCTGGGGGCCTGCACCTTGCATTTTAGCAGACAGCTTGGTAAGGATTCGGTGTTAAACCCCTTTGAAATGTCTTCTTGACAGGAGGGTGGAGACAGTGCCTGGGAATCTCATTAGGGTCCCCTGTCTCCCTGTGCCACGTTCCCCTGCCTGCTGCCAGTAGAGCTCATGGGGCACAGACTGCTCCCCGCTTCAATCAGCCTAGAGACGTTGCTCTACAATGTGTGGTTACCTAGGCAGACCCAGGGGGCCAGTTCCTGGGTCCCACTGGAAGGGTCATTCGTGGGTCTGCAGGTCTGAAGAGGGCAGGGTGGTGATGCCCTGGGGTCAGCAGTTCTGGATCGGTTTTGTTTTTGTTTTGAGACAGGGTCTCCTATAGCTCCAGGCAGCAGCTAAGAATGACCTTGAACTCACTATGTAGCTAAGAATGACCTTGAACTTCAGTCCCTCCAGCCCACACCTCACAAACGACTTACAGGTGTGCACCTCCCTGTCTGGGTTAGGGATCGATAGTTACTGTAAATGGTAAGAAACCACCACCAAGCAGCAGAATTTCATATTCTCTGCATGGGCTGGTGTGGAAGAGGAGGCTCTGGGGGTGGAGGGGACAATAGGGATCCTGTACACCCATCTGATGCTCCCCCTCACCCCCCACTCCCCACCCTCATCCTCTCTCTCACTCTCCCCCTTCTTGGTTTCTTGTCCGGTGCAGAAAGTTAAGCCACTGGTCAGCATTAAACCATATCGGCAGGCAGCAGTGGGGACTGAGGATCAAGATGAATCCTCGCACTGTGCCAACATGCCTGGCTCTTATATGGCAGCGTCACGACATGCCCCAAGGCTTATCCCCCTTGGAGGTCCATTTGTTTGGTCCTCTGGGTCAGTTTTCCCCTACATCCCAAAGGAAAATGGGTTGGCCTCCTTTCACTGGGAAGCAGAGACATTAGCTGCAGTCTGATGATGCCTGGTAGTGCGTGCATTCAGAACAATCTTAGCACCTTGCCCTCCACCCACCAGCAGCTAAAGGGGCCCTGGCCTTGGTCTCCAGAAGCAAAGACTGATGGGAGGAGGGCCAAGCTACAAAATGAATATATGCATGTGTGTCTTCATGTTAATCACCAGAATGCATTTTCGGAGAGGTGAGCAGGGCAGAACTGCGGGACCCCCATTAATGGTAACTTTGTTTCAGTAATGAGATGCCAGGCCTGGAACAATCACTGTGGCTAATTCGCTGTAATCACAGTGATGAAGCCTGCACGCTGGGAGGGGAGGGTGAGGTGCTGGGGAGGGGGTCTCAGAGTCGGGCCCACCTGACGAGGAAAAAGCCACAGGATCATGACAGAGGCTCTGGAGGACAAGGCTCTGCTGAGAGTGGCCAGGCCAGGAGGGAAGTCACCCATGCGTCCTCCTCATCTGAATCCAAGTGATGGGGCGGGGGGGGGCAGAGGAGCGGGGGGGGGTCATACAGGTTCACAGATTCTGAGCACTGAGTTGAGACACATTCGAAGAGCTAGCCAGGGGGGAAACCTCAATGGAAGGTCACAGGGCTCCACTGTCACCAGAGAGTCCACTCTGGCCAATGATAGGAGCATGCAAGCAAACTGGATGGTAGCCAAAGCCAGCAGTCACTGTCACAGAGTCCACCCGGGGCAGTGGTTTGGGGGCACAGGTCACCTAAACCACAGATACAACTATGCAATAAGCTGACTTGGCCAGCCTGAGAGGAGAGCCATGGGAAGGGAGGAAGTTACCCGCACAAGCCAGGTTCTAGAGGCCGTGTGTAACCACAACGACATCAGCAATGTACCCAGAAAGCTCCATGCTCCCAAACTCCTGGTTACCCCAACCCCAACTGTTCCAGACACTGGTGTGAGTCTAGTGGGCAGAATTAAGTTTCTGTGTTATTGTCAAGATTTGTTTTTGATTATTTTTAATTGTGTGTGTGTGTGTGTGTGTGTGTGTGTGTGCATGCACACACACGTGGGTATGTGCAGACACCGCAGAGACTAGAGACATCAGATTCCTGGGCACTGGAGTTGCAGACAGTTGGGAACTACCCAACAAGGGTGCTGCTGGGACTCAAACTCTGGTCCTCTGGAAGATCCGCCAGTGCTTCTAACCTGTGAACCACATCTCCAAACCCAGTTTCCAAGTTCTTGTGCCTCTTTGCAATGAACTGTACTAATTCAGTAACTTGATTAATTATAGGGAAGGACATAGTTCATTAAAGGGGAGATACAGAGGGACCTGAGGTGTACCATGCCTCCCTGTGACCTGACTCCAGGTGAGCAAGAAGGGCTAAGGTGAGGTCTCCAATTACCCTTTATATGTCATTAATATAGTACCTACCTCTCCCAAGTTCATAAATGCAGGTTTTTCCACGCATGCTCTCTTAACTGAATGAAGCTCAGATGGATTAAGGGTGGAGGTCTCCCCCAACCCCTGCTGCAGTCTTTCCCATCTCTACAATTTCCTCCATTACATTTTCTGACCTCACCACGAGCCGTTTTTAACTCCCGGCAGAATCTGGTGTGCCTTCAAGAATGGTCAGCAGGGTTCCCCAAGTGCTGGTGTTAAATAAAACAGCTTCCAGGGTGGGGTGCAGCTCAGTGGTAGAGTGCTTGCTTAGCATGAAGCCCTAGGTTCAATTTACAGCACTACGACAAACATACATACATGCATACATACATACATGCATACATACATACATGCACACACACGGCTCTCTGGGCTCTGCCCAACCGTCCCACAAAGCAAGTCCGGGGAAAAGTCTATAGCTGTCCAGGAGCTGCAATATAGCCAGTACCCCATGTCTCTTAGTGCCCCTGGACGAGGCTGTCTGAGGACTTCTGTGTAAGTTCTCACAGAAGTCTGGGCACAGGATTTAGATGCGTGACCAGCCAACACGTTCCACAGACACACCCTGCTCCTAACCCAGTGACTATGCTCCGCTGATTATTCAGGAGAACTACCAAGTTCCTACATTCAACAGTGACTGGGCCATCACCACCCACACAGCTCCACTCTGTGCCCAGGAGATAGGGCCAGGCATAAGTGTGGGTCACTGCCATGGTGACTCTTGTGTCCCAGTGAAGACATCAGGCATAGTGGGACACACCACTATGCTTCGGAGGTCCAGGCCAGTTAACCTGATGAGACCCTATGTGAAAGGAAGGACAGAAGGGAAGGAGGGAGACATGGGAGTGTACAGTACGGCCTGGGAGGACCCTGGAGCAGTGAGTGGCTCTCAGCAAACCTTCCAAGGCTCCCCTGGCCCTGGTGAGGAATAGTCTGTGGAAGCCCTGGGAGAACCTGATAAGGTGTTGGTATGACTTAGGAGTGGGAGCTCGTTGGAGAACAGGAGCCAGGGAAACATCACCTGGGCTTCCACATGCCCCCGGGAGAGATTATAAAGGGCAGGAGAGTCCACAGGCTCTGGTTCTTTCTAGGAGGTTACTGCTCACGTGTCCCTGAAAAGGGGACTCCTAGGCCATTCGTCACCTGACCCTATGTTTCTCAAGCAGGAACAATCAGGTCCCTCTTGATGACAACAGGCGCTGTGTGACCTCATTTGTTGTCCAGATGGGGCAACATCTGGAGGTGCTGATGTCATCTAGGATGGGGAGGTGACTCATCATCCCAGGTTAGCCAGGATGGTCCCAATCAGTACTGACCATCAGGCCCAATGTCAGGCCCAGCATCCCACCCTGCACTGGGCTCTTGCCTGCTGCCAGTTCCTCTCCCACCTAGCCTGATCCTGCCACTTCAGTTAATTTAGCAGGTACTTCATCTGATGGCTGAGGACATCCTCCTGGACACATGGACGCACCTCGTGGTGGAGAGCCACATTAACTCCATCTCACTGGCTCTTGACAGTGACACAGATCAGCTGCTCCTGTCATCGCAACGACCACATGAGAAACAAGAGTGCTGGGGACAATTCATTACCCAGCTGTTAAGAGCAGCTAAGCAGGCACACAGATCTCCCCATCCGGCCGTGTAGTGAGAGCTGGCCGCCAGGTGATGAAGCGAAGAGGCTGCCAGCCCCCTCCTCTCCATAACCTTGACACGCTGGGAGCACAGCCTCCTGCGCACAAGCTGCAGATCCAAAGGGCAGTGTCTACGACAACAAACGGACAGGTTAATTTGTTTCCCGCCCTGTCCCCATCAGATAATCATACACACGGAACCAGCCACCACAGCAGAGAGCGCGACCCTAACGCAGCAGGTGCGGAGAATCACGTTCCACAGAAGGAAATAAAGTGACATCATCACAGAGATGCATTTATTGTGGTCGGCTTGTTTAAAAACCACGTTTTCTTCTGCAGGTTATTCTTGCAGGTTTAGACCTTCAAGCAACAAAATATCACACTTCCGGTGGTATCTTTAAGGAGAGCTAATTAGGGCTCTTGGCACATAGAACATGAAACATTTTACAATTTTCTGAAAAGCAATTTGCCAACACTAGCTAATTAAAACACCCGGCCTTCCACCGAGGGGTAGTGGGAAGAGAGTGGAATCCTCATCTCTTAAGCATCTGTCTAGAGTTAAAAATCCAAACTCCTGTTGCTCCTACTACTTGGTCAAGGTTTCCTGAAGGCTGTTCCTTGTTGCTTTGAGCAATGTGCCCAAGAGCATTTTAGAAAAGATTCCTGCTTCCTTCACATCTGGAATTTATAAAAGGGACAATATGGAAGGATCTTGGACACAAAACCTGGTCTACTAAGCCAAGGACTTCCAAACTAGGGTTGAAAGCTGAATCTGGCCTTTAGCTTGTGTTTATAAATAAAGTTTTATTGGTACATAACCAGACTCATTTGTTTGCAACATTGACTTTAATAATTCTCAGTGTCCACAAAACTGAGCACAGTTACAGATGAATGTATTCCCTCTTACAGGGAATACTTGCTGGACTCGGTAGTAAGCTGTCTGCATATGTCCGACCATGACTTTCCAACCCAGGCAGTGACTTGGGGATATTATTAAACTGAAAGCAGGAAAAAGGATCTGAGAAAAAACAAGGGTTGCCTTCATTTGGCTCACCCTCCATAACACACGTAAAGTGATGGGACAGGGGCCTAGGAGGCTGGGAGGAAAGAAAGGGCATGGACTGCCATGGACTGGCATGGACTAGGCTGTGTGTCTCACCTCCCTTTCTAAAAGCTCAGCCCTGGGCACATCACCTCACCATTTCTAGCTCGTTACCCTCATGTGGGGCACAGCGCCTGCTTTATGGGGTACCTGGGTTTTACTAAGTCTTTCTGACACTGTTGCAGCTCTGTGAGAGACTGGAGCCTGGGTACCTGGCTTTGCAGAGGCTCCAGTACTGCCAGGCACGTCTGTGAGGGAGGAAAAGCAGCATGCAGAGCTAGGAGCTCTCAAAGAATCCAGTGACATTCAAAACAGGCTTGGGGTCCATGCTCTGAGACAGTCCCCAGAATATGGCAAAGGGTGAGCGGTCACAGTCAAGAATCCCATGCAAACTGGAGTCAAGAAGCTGCCCCCTTAGGACTGACTGTCCATTGAAAAACATATGGCCACTTAGTCATTAAAATCACATGGCACTCAAGACGGGACACGGTAGGCAAGAAGAGAAAATGCAGAGATAGATGATCAACAACACTAAATTCCTATGATTCCAAAAACACAGTTTTTAAAAATGTAAAGGGGCCGCCCATAGAAAGAAAATGTTTGCGAACCTATGAGCACATAAGACATTCAACTAGAAAAATAAAGACATCTGGGGAAGGATGGGTGTGGAGGTTTGAATGAATGCCCCTCCCTATAGGCTTGAGTATTTGAACGCCGGATCCCCAATTGGTGGTGTGTGTGTGGGAAGGGCTAGATGGCGTAGATATGCTGGAGGAAGTACATCACTGGGGGCGGGCTTTGGGATTAAAAGCCTCTCATCCCTCCGGTTTGCCCTCTCTACTTTGTGAAGACGTGAGCACTCAGCTTCCTGTTCTGCCACCATGCCGGCCACGGCTCCTTGCCAAGATGGACTTTTATCCCACCGGAACCAAGAGCCAAACAGAACTCCTTTTTCTGCAAGTGGGCACTATTACGGTGGTTTTTATCACAGCAATAGAAAAGTAACTAATAGAGAGGTAATCCCAGCATTTGGGAACTGGAGGCAAGAGGATCTGGAGTTCAAACCCAGCCTCAACTACATAGCAACTTTGAGACCAGCCTGAACTATAGGGTGCCATGGAGTAGAATGACTTTGAGATTCTGGCAGGTTCCCCCCAAAAGAGAAACATGGGGGTAACTAAATTGGACCCAGCAATCCCACTGCTAAGGATCCCCATATAAAACCACACACAAATTTCAAAGCAATGTGATTCAAAGCAGCCTAAAGGCAAAAGAGATCCAAATGTTCATCTATAGAGAAACTACTGAATAAGTCGTGAGGGTGCCCTGCAGTGCCACGCTGCCATAGAGTCCCAGAGCATTTCCTGGGGCTTCCAGCATCAGCACGTTGGACCCAAGTTCTTGGGGGTGGGCTGATTTGATCACTGGGAGATGCCGGGCAGTGGTGTGGTCTCCACCATCAGATGCCAGAAACCATATTCCTTGCCAAACAAAAAACATTTTCAGGGCTGGTGAGATGCAGGTAAAGGCGCCTGCTGTCAAGCCCGAGGACCCGCGTTCAATCCCTGGGACCCGCACAGCAGGAGGGCACAGACTACAACTTCAAGTTGTCTTCTGGCCTCTACAATAACTCCATGTCACACACACACATCCACATACATACATATACACACAAAGACATATAATAAGAAAAAGTCTTCAGACGTTACTGAATGCTGCACTGGAAGTCAAAGTCTCCCTCTAGTTCAACAGCGTAAGTCAATCTTTTCCAGGTCCTGAGAGCCACCTGTGGGCCTACAATATCAAATTGGAAGGACCCTGGATGCCACTCTGTTTCACTCATCACGGAAAGACACACAGGCCAAGACACGCAGAGACCCAGCAGCGCCTCGGACGGAAGGAGGCAGCATTTCTCTGAATTTGGAGATCAGCCCAGAAGTCAGCACCTCCAAAGACTGAGCATTGGTCAGCCACAACAGAATGGCCATAGGCTGGGTCGTTTAAACAGCAGAGTTATTTTTCCGGAGCTCTTGGATGGAGGCAGTGGGAGGCTGGTTTCTCCTGAGGTCTCTCTCTGTGACTGGCAGGTGGCCACCTCCTCCCTATGTCCTCTAGCGGTCGTCCCTCTGCATGTGATAGCTTATGTGTCTCTCCTTCTTCCTATGAGGACCAGTCACACTGGGTCAGGGTTTATCATGATGCTTTCTTTCAACTCAGTTGCTTCCATTATTGAAAAACTTTGAAATTCACAGTTCTTGGGGGCTGGAGAGATGGCTCAGTGGTTAAGAGCACTGACTGCTCTTCCAGAGGACCTGGCTTCAATTCCTAGCACCCATATGGCAGCTCACAACTGTCTGAAGATCCAGTTGCAGGGGATCTGACACCTTCACACCAATGCACATAAAATAAAGTTAAATAAACCATAAAAATGTTTTTTTTTTTTAAAAAAAGAAATTCACAGTTCTTTACATAGCATGCGGTGTATGTATGAAGATAGTTTACGGGAGTGGTTTCTCTCCTTCCACCATGTGGGTCCCAGGGATCAAAACCAGGCGCCCAGGCTTAGCAGAAAGTGTCTTTACTTACTGAGCCATCTCATTGGCCCATCAATCATCTCTTTAAAGGCCCGCCCTCCAAATGGCCACATTCTGCAGGACCGGGGTAAGGCTGCAACCTATGGCTTTTGGGGGTCACAACTCAGCACATGGTGAGAACCACAGGACACTAAGTTGTGGTCCCCTTGTCAGAGCTACCCTAAGTGCTAAGTTACCCTTCTAGTACATTCTCCCAAGTTCCTTCCTGGCAGCAACCAGCGGACAGAAGAGGAGCCAGGAGAGGTGGGTCAGTGGTTAAAAGCCTGTACTGCTCTTCCGAGGACCCAAGTTTGATTTCTAGCACCACTTCAGGTGGTTTGCACCTGCCTGGAACTCCAGCTCCAGGGGCTCCAATGCCTGCGGCCTCCACAGGTACCTACACTCATGAATACCATGCTCCACATACACAACATTAAAAATAATAAAAACAAGTCTTTTTTTTTTAATGTGGAAATTTTTGCTTAAATAATAGATTTGACCCTAGGGCCAAAGAACAATTTCAGGACAAATACTTAACCTGCTACCCTCCTGGGCTCCACTGAGGACCCCTACTGTCCCTGCAGCAAGGACAGGAAGCTCTCTTCACAGCAGAGGGTATCGACTTGGCTGAAGCCAGGAAACAGCTCTAAACCCCTCTGCATTTGTGTCCATAAGACAGAGATGAGAAGGCCTGCCTGGCTCAGGAGGGTGGCTGTCAGGTGAGCGCATAAGCAGCCTTTTTAGCACTATGTCACAGGGGAATGCTCACGATGTGCCCCCCAAAGACACCTGGTCTGGAATTTCCATAAAGCAGATGGTGTGTATGACCTTGAGCCAAGAAGAACCAGAGCACAGGAATTCTCCTCTACCTATGAGGACCCAAAGGAGGAAGCGACTCCAAGGCGGGGTGGTGTGAATGGTCCCCTCGCATTCCTGTTCGTTGCCACCCAAGTACGGCTAAGAAGATTCACCTACATTTTGTCCTGGGGTCGGGCAGAGGCTGAGAAGGGGGTGGCAAGGCACAGTAGCACAGTGCCAGCTGCAGATCTGTTTTCGCCTCCCTGAGGGTCCTGGTCCCCGAAATGCCAGGCCCAAGAAGGAGTCCTGATCTGCTGCCCCATCAGCTGGCTCTCTGCCCACAGTCATTGTTTCGAGGGCATCTTGGGCAAGTCTGAGCCACAGTCAACAACGGGTTCACACTGGGGATGGAAAACCCATGCAGCTGGTGCCCCCAAGTGGCGCAGTCAGCAACTGTCAGCATGCTTGCCACCAGCACTGAGCTGCGCTGGCTGCAGCCAAGAGCAAGGCCCTTAAGATCATGCCTGATTCACTCTGAGGTCCCCCACAATGCTAAATCAGGTCAGGGAGCTTATTTACGTCAAATAAATCAGCAAAGCCAAGTGGTGAGCCGCCTGGAGACTATTTGTCTTGGGTTAGTGCTAAGCAGAGACGGCAGGCAAAAGCCCAGGCAGATTTGGATGTCATGGACAGAGAGCCCAAGGAACCTGGAGAGCTGTCCAGATCCACCCCCAGTAGGAAAATTTGTGTTTTAGAGTGTGGGAGGGGAGCTCCGTATGCCTACGGGAGACAGCACATCTCTAAGCAGAGGTTCCTAAGGAACATACTGAAGGCCTTGACCCTTAAAAAAAAAAAAAAAACTACCCTGTGGATGAGGCTCTTGCTGCTGGGAGGTAGGATATGGGCTGTCCCGAACATGGATCGGCCTTTTCAGGAAGATGATGGTCCGCAGAGCCTTCCCTGGGCCTTTTTTAAACCTTATTTTTAATTTTTAAAAGAATTACTTTTACTTGTATGATGTTTTGCCTACATGTATGTAGATGCACCATAACCATACAAGGTGCACACAGGCCAGAAGAGGGAGTTGGATCCCAGTGGAGTTACAGATGTTTGTGAGCAACCACGTGGGTACTGTGAATGGAACCCAGGTCCTCTGGAGGAGCAACATGTCCTTTTAATGCTGAGCTATCTCACCAGCCCCACTTTTTATTTTTGATGCCTGCTTTTAGTGATTTTTCCAGAACCAACAACACGCTCAAGTGATCTGGTATGCTCTTGACTTCTTACTTAGCCCTCCCAGGACAATGCAGCTGGTCCCCGAAGATGCTGGATGCAGCTCAGCTCTGGCCTTGGGAAATGTCTGGAATCTGTCCGTGAAAAACAAAGACTTCTCTCCCCATTGGGTAAACTCAGACAAGAAGAAAGGGTGAACAACGCAGTCAACAGGAGGCCATTATAAAGGGCTGTAGCCTCTCATGGGTTTCACTTCTCCAGGTTGGACCTTCTGCGTGGGAGGAGTTCACTAACTGGATAAAGTCAACCTGCCAGAACACAGCACTGTAAAATAGCAGGTAGTGGGATTCCTATCAATTTAATTTTGAAGGCTTGTTTCTACCTTGTAAGAGACAACCTTATGCTGAGGGGTGCCCAGTGAAGCCACTGCTCAGGAAACGTGACGTGCTCTGGTCATCTCAAGGCCACCGAGTATCTTGGCTGCTTGAAGGGAATCTGCACGTACATAGCCCTGGGCATCCTGGCCAAAAGGCAGCTGTCTCCACAGATGCATGGACAGCACACGTGACAAGCAGATGGTGCCCGGGGAAACCAGAGAAGGAAGATGGAGAAAATGTTTGGCCAGGTTTGATCTGTCTTCAGGATGCCTTGAGGAGGGATTGTTTTGAGGACGACTCGGGTCTGGATGGCTGGTGTCTACCTACCCTGTGGGAATCACAGTCTACAAAGGGCAATGAAGAGACATGGCTCTGGTCATGTTTGGCTCAGTGGTGGGGTGTCTGGGTGGTTGGTCAGGATCTAGAATCAGTATGCGTATGTTGGCAATCACTCCAGCAGACAATGACAATGAGAAGTTTACCCAAGTTCACAGATGCCTGGGCTCCTGTGAGGTAGGTCAGGATGCTGTTCAGACTTCAGAACACTTTTCCTCACACACCGTGCACAAACACATGCACACACACATACATATACACAGACACACATGGCCAATGCATGGGGCATGCCTAGAGCAACACATAGATCATCAATTTACCCCAATTGCCAACATCTGATTAAAGAAGTATTTTATTAAACTTTAAAAACAATTTTGTGTGTGTTTCAGATAAACATCACTATGAAGCCCAAGCTATCCTTGAACTTGGATTTCTCCTCCCCCAGCCTCCTGAGTACCGGCAATTCAACCATGTGCCACCATACCTGGCTCAACACCTACAACTCAATAGATCTGTCCACACGGGACAGGACAAACGCATTTGCATGATGCTCATGTACACGCACACACAGACATACGCACATTTCTTGGAACAGGCATGGCCAGTGGACTAGAACTCGTTGTCTGTGACATGGACTTTTTAGCCCACACCACACATGCCTGCACTGCAGGTTATCCGTGTGTTTTCTGACTATAGGCTTACATTCCACACCACACAAAACAACCTATTTCTAGCTCTGTGTTTGATCCCTCTCGCCCCCACAGGATGCAGGGTCCTGAGAAATTCAATTGACATGCACATGGAAACATCCCCAACTGCTTCTCCTATTTTTGCTGGCAGCTCAATTCTGCGGTTGCTCGTATATTTGGTGTCAGGGTCTCATCTTGTAAAGCCCAGGCTGAGCTCGAATGCATAATCCTCCTGCCTCAGCCTCCCTAGTAAGGGGATTACAGCCCCCATGCTATCGCCACAGCCTGCTGGATCTGTTTCTTTGCAGTATTTAAGGCTGTGTCTTTGTTTCTTAGTTCTGGACTCTCAATGGGAACAAACATAGGTTGTGCCTCTGTGGAGGGCTGCTGAGGCTCAGCTGAGAGTTAAGAGTTGGTGGCACAGATTTAACCACCCTGCTCACAGCACAGTGGCAGACCAAACCACCTTCACATCTGGATGAGGGATGCTGCAGCCTGAGAGAAACCAGTGATGTTGGCAGCCAGAGCTGCGGTCGCACCAGGATGAACCGTGTCACAAACGCCCAGGAAGAACCTTGCCTGGAAGGTGACACCTTGGTGACAGAGGGGAGAAAGCTGCCCTAGTTAGCCCTCCTTTGGCTTTGTTATCTTTCTTGTCTTGCACTCATACAATGCCACGTTAAACAGAATGGCTCCCTGCGGAATCTGCAGGGACAGTCCCGGTCTTACCCCCAACCCCAATCTACCAACAGGTCACAAACCTCCAGTTCATTCTGCAGACAAGGGTCTGCTGGGTGGAGAGTGAGCTCACTAAGGACCCAGTGCAGAGTAACCACGCTGTGCCTTGAGGTGGGAACGCACTGCCATGTGAGCATGTCCTGTGGGGAGCACAGGTAATTTAATCAGCACTCAGCGTGGGAGAACTCCAGGGTAGGGAAGCGCCTTGGGCGCAGCTGTGACTCAGAGCTGGGCTCAGTTAACTCGCACTGCCAGCCTACATGGTGTCTGAGGCGCTGTGGGCCAGGGAGTAGCACCACTGACCACCTGCCCCCCACTAGGGACAAGCAGTACTTTCCCTATTCCAGCTATAAGGAGACTATTGCCAGACACTTTCAAATGTCTCCTGAGGGTCAGGGGTGGGGGAAGGGCTGTTTCCCCCCCACCCCCGTCACAAACCCACTACCCTGCATCTATTAGAAAGATGGGTTTGTGAACGTGAGCTAATTGTTTGAAAGTGTCACAGAAGGGCAAGTTAAGAGAGAAGCTCAGCTGAGGTTTAAATACCAGAGGCTAAGGGTGGAGGATGGAGAGTCTGAGGCTAGCATGGGACAGAGATACCAGGTCTCAAAGGAAAAAAAGAGGGGGAAAGGAGGAAAAGGAGACGGATAGGGAGAGGGAGAATTACTTAAGGCTTCAATTCATTTCAAAATGTTCTGTAGTAACCAATGGGAAGAAAGACAAAATAAATGGTCAATCAAACCATGTGGGGCTCCGCTCACTGTGCCTTAATAAACACAAATCAATAGCACTTGTGTATTTTATCATTTAACCTATGGACACAGACTCAGGCAGGACCACCAAGACCAACACCCTGAGCTCCATGCAGGAGCACACAGGGTGGAAAAACGTAACAATTTCCAAAACTGTTCCTCTGACCTATACCATGGCATGTGTGTACCCCAATAATTAAATGTGATTTCGTTTTTTAAAGATTTATCTTTATTATGTTACTTTTGTGTGTTTGTAGTTTCTGTGTGAATGTATGCCACATGTTAGGATACCCATCCCATCAGCTGTGAGTCCCCCATGTGGGCGCTGGGAACTAAACCCAGGTCCACAAGAAGAGCAGCCAGTGCTCAAACACTGGGCTAATTCCCCTGCCCCTTAAACATCTTAAGTTTAAAAAAAAATCCTCTTTGCAACCCAGAACTCATTATTTAGTATGAGCTGATACACACAGGTTCATGATTTTAAAAATAAAAAAATATGGATACAAATTGGAACACTGAAAACAGCTTATGAAGCGGACTGAGGGATGGACAGACAGACACCTCCAACCCCTGTGGAGAAGCTGGCTGCAGGAGTTGAGCTAACAATCATGCTCAGTAAGAGCAGGCCACCCCCGTGGAAGGGACCAGATGTCCTCAATGGGTGTCACCCGGGCCTGTAGACAACAGACTCACAGGCAGTGTTTCCACGGGGGAAGAACGCCCTGGGATTTTTGTTTGTTCTGCCTGGAAAGTCACAGAGAAGTCAAAAATAGCTGGTGGTTATCTCTAGGCTGTGTGATTTTTAGGTAATTATTTTATCGTTAGTATCAGGTCCAAAAACAGAACAAAACAAAACAAAACTGAGGACAAATGCCTAACTATGGTGCCTATTAGCAAACCAACATGAACTCTGCCCTCCAGGCTTCCTCAATACCGCTCCTACCAGCCCCCTCCCCAGACTTCCCCAGTCCTGTGTGTGTGTGTGTGTGTGTGTGTGTGTGTGTGTGTGTGTGTGTGTTCCTCAGTGTGATTAAAACACAAAACGCACATTCCACAGTCAATGAAAGTGACCTCTGCATTACTGACTTGGTGCGGATGCAGACACTGCTTTCCCCTGTCCGGGGAAACTGAAGCCGTCCATTCTCAGGGGAGATGATGTGGGGGTTCACTGGAGGACACGTGGGCGGGATTCGGGGTGAAGTTCTGTGGGCTTCGATTATTCTATCTTGGGAGGGACTTGGGAGGGTAAGCTATTTCCCCATCTACAGAGTGAAACACAAACTGGATTCTCAATGTCAACTGTTCGGGGTCTATAAACTCAAGGACTGTACACACAGGCCTTTCCAGTGCCAGGCCAGAGAGAACCGGCAATGGGCATGATGTTTACATTAAACCTGTGTCACCACTCTTGAGAGTGAAAATGAACCCAAGGGAGATTCTGACCGACTCCAACGCTGACCAAGGGTCGACTGGCATGAGCCTATAGCCCCAGCACTTGGCAGGTGCAGAGGGCAATCAGGAGTTTAAGGCTGGTGTCAAACACATACGAAGCTGGATGCCAGCCTGGGCTATGTGAGACCCTGTCTTAAAAAAATTATATATCTCCCAGTTACCAGAAAGAATGAGCAAGCAAGCCAGAACACATCAGAACGTGCCAGAACATTCTAGAATGAACCAGAATGTGCAGGTGCACCCAGTTCTTTCATGAACTTTGAATCCACACACTGAGAAGTCCAGAGCAAATGGAACAGAACCACTGGGATCTAACACTAAAAATCGATTCCCTGGCCAGGGCCAGGGCTCAGTAGCAGAAAGTTTGCCATGAGAACAACTGCCCATCAGCCTGTCCTTCCTTCCACAGAGGTGACAGAGCAGGAAGAGGAAGCACAGGGAGCTGAAGGAAATTCCATCTGGAAGGCAAACGCAGTTGGGAGACATGGCTTCATGAGGCTGCTGGGAGAAAATCTGGAGACTCACGCCTGACCCCGGGGCAACCTGAACCCAAACCACAAATGCCGTGGCCCCTGTAAGGGTCAGTGAAGGGTCTCCGGGAGCCGTGTGTGTTAATAGGAGACTGGAGAAAAAGACAGGAGAGTCGAGAAGGAGGTGTCTTGCCCTGATGCTTGAAACCCAAGTTTCAGTTACCGGTGACAACTGCCCACCCCTGCAAGCACCGGACACTGGCCTGCCTTTGGGATGCTCTCCGGCGTGGCTACCACATACATCTCCCACTGAGAGCGGATGTGAAGCTTCAGGCTGGAGTAGGAGGTCAACAAGCTCTCCTCTGGCACACAGCCAGGAGCGGGGAGCGCTAAGAATGAATGAGTGCCGTAAGCCGCATTCACCAGGTCCCCACCGGCTTCTGTGACAGACAAGGGAAAGGCTCCTCTGCCCCAAGGCTGAGGGGTTCCACCGGGAGAGTCATGGGGGATTCAGGCCTCCTGACCACCATTTCAGGGATATGAGCACACCAGGGCAGCTCTACGCAGGCTCAGTGGGTACCACACCCCCCTGAGGCTCTACACACCCCTAGATGTTGGGATATAGACACAAGGCCTGCTGGTCAGATGTTAAAACAACCAAAAATAAGTCCGTACACCCACACTCCTGGAGACACACTTGGGTCTGGTGCAGGAACGACGTCACCTCCTTGAGTGTATCCAACTGGACGGGCAAAGGTGTCCCGCACAAAACAGTGCACCTTCCAGCACTCTGAGAAGTCAACATGGGATCAAGCACCTGGCCCCGCAGCCGGCCCACGGCCAGGCAAGGTGCCGGGGCCTCGTCCGGCCTGCTCTAAAGAACAGCTCTGCTCCAGTTGGCAGTGAGGGAGCCGAGACACTGGATGCCACAGGACACGCTCAAAGCCAAGGGTCCTCGTGTGGCCTTCTCCTTCATTATCTCACGTGGATCAGACCGGTTCTGGGTGTGTCTCTCCATCAGGCCTCACGCAGGGAAGAGTACCGGTGGGCTCTCTCCATAACAGTACTTGGCTATTGGGTCACGGTATGTGTTCTCATGCTGCACGCTCTGTGGCGAAGGAAGCCGGGAGAATGACAGAGAGGGTCAGTCAGCTGCAGTGACTGCTACATACTCCCCGCCCACTCCACCTCAAAACCAGCGTGCGTTGGGGGTTTGAGGAACTTTCTGGAATGAAGTAGGATTCTTAGAGCTGAGTGCCACAAAAACAGACAAGACGCTGCTACTGTGTCTTTTCTTCTGTCTACCAGGGACTTTTTGAACACCCTGGCTGCAAGCTGGGCATTTTGAGACTACTTCTCAATCCATCTGAAATGGGGTCTAGGGTAAGGCGCAGCCTGGCAGAGTGCTTGCCTAATATGCATGAACCCCTGGGACTGATCCCCAGCACCTCAAAAAACGGGTGGCGTGGTGCACATCCGTGACCCCAACATGGGAGCCAGGAGGAATAGAAACTCAAGGTCATTCTCAGCAGTGAACCCGAGGCCAGCCTATCTACATGAGACCCCACCTCAAATCCCAAAACAAGGACAAGGAGAGACACAACGCTTGCTTCGAAGCCTGAGGACCTCAGTTTGATCCCCGGGACCCACACGGAAGAATGAGAAGCAAACCCTACAGGCTGTCCTCTGACCTCCATGGACATGTGGTGGCACAGTCACACACACGCATGACAGTAAGTATGAAAAGAACAAAAGGATCTGAAACAGATGGAGATGCAGTGGGATCGGCACCTGACGGTGGGCAGAGAGATCCGGTCCCTGGTGAGGAGTCCTGCAAGGGACTCGGGAGATGCCACTTCACATGGCAGTCATGCACTAAGGGCCTGTGCGCAAGCCAAGCACCCTCCCAAGAGCCTCTCTGGCTGGGCACAGCAAGTGAAGATGAGCCTAGAAACCCCCCCCCACACCCCTCGATGATAGATTTTTCCAAACTTTTCTTGTCATCTGAACCATTTGAGGTTTTGGCTGCCCTACAGCTCATTAATCAGCCTCTACCAAAGCCATGCACCTTATTAATTGCACTCTGCAGACAGGAAGCCCAGTCTCTGGGCATGCAAACCAAGTGGCCATTGAGAACGGTCTCCACTTGCACAATAGGAAGTACCTTCCGCTTTGTTGGCTACAGGAAGCTGCTATAAGAGTATCAGTCCCCTTTTCCAGCATTAGCCAGGAAGAGCAAGTGAGTCGGCTGAGCCCTCTCACACTTCCCTTACACCCATTGACCTGGGAAACCCTCCCCCCCATCAAGACCAGTGGAATTTCACATTCCAGACTTCCTTCTATTCTGACCCAGACATTCTCACAGTGAACTAGAGGTGCAAAAGGGAGTTACCAAGCCTAAACCCAAAGCTTACCAAGGGCCAGAGATGGGTGTGAGTCAGCTAGCCCAGCGGAGTGTGCTTGTGGAAGAGACATCTTTTTTTTTTCCATGATATTTATTGACCTCTACATTTTTCTCTGCTCCCCTCCCTGCCTCTCCCCTCCCTCCTTCAACCCTCCCCCAAGGTCCCCATGCTCCCAGTTTACTCGGGAGATCTTGTCTTTTTATACTTTCTACTTCCCATGTAGATTAGATCTATGTAAGTCTCTCTTAGTGTCCCTATTGTTGTCTAAGTTCTCTGGGATTGTGGTTCGTAGGCTGGTTTTCTTTGCTTTATGTTTAAAAACCACCTATGAGGGGCTGGAGAGATGGCTCAGAGGTTAAGAGCACTGACTGTTCTTCCAGAGGTCCTGAGTTCTATTCTCAGCAACCACATGGTGGCTCACAACCATCTGTAATGAAATCTGGTGCCCTCTTCTGGCCTAAAGGCACACATGCAGACAGAACACTGTAAACAAAATAAATAAATAAATCTTTAAAAAAAAAAAAACCACCTATGAGTGAGTACGTGTGATAATTGTCTTTCTGTGTCTGGGTTACCTCACGTGGAAGAGACATCTTACGCAGAGCTATAACAAGTGCCCAGCCACAGAGGCCAGAAACTTGGGCTGGCAAGATGGCACCGCATGGAAAGGTGCTTTGCCACCAAGGGCGATGACCTGAGTTTGGGCCTCAGGACCCACATGGTGCATGGAGAGAACCTGACAAAAGCTGTCCCAGCTTGTATGCATGTGCCTCCCCAAGGCCAAAATAAATGTAAGAGGGGGAATAAACAAGGGTGGGGGCAGAAGCCTTCCAGGGCACCTCACGGGTGGCAGGGGCATGCCATGTGAGCAGAGCGCTCAGGGTTAGGCAGTGCATGCTCACAAAGAGCCTTACAGGCCTCAGCTATGATCCATGCACCTTTAAATACCCACCTCCTACCCCTGGGATCCTGAAGCAAGCCACAGATCTGCCCCAGGACAAGTGACTGCCTCCTCTCAATGACCGCCTACTGCACCTAAATGTCTCATCCTGCCACCCCCCTAAAGCAGCAGAACATGGTACCAACGAAGCCCCTTTCCACCCTGGCTCTGGCCAGAGTGATCAGCTAGTGTCCTCCAGCTCCGCCTCCCTCCCACCTCGGCCAGCGAGAGCCAGCACCACGTCTGACCTGCGATGAAGTCCTGCACTTAGCCAAGCACAGCTCGAAGTGGTCTTCAACTGCCATGAAGAGGTTCTGGAAGGCCACAGCTGCCCGGTTGAGGAAGCGTTCCAGCAGCAGTTGCTATGGAAACAAGATATTCAGTACTGGTAGTAACGGCAGGCCAAACCAGCCCGCCCGGAGGGATTCTCTCATTTACTAGATCCCTAGTTAGCAATAGCATGGTCCTCTCTGCAAAGGAACCATAAGCCAGGGACCAGCTCCTCTCTCAGGAGAGGCCAGTGTACCTATAAAGCCCTTTTTGAGCACCCCAGAAGATGCCTGGAAGACAAAGTGTCGGGGGGGGGGGGGAGCTGGGGTCCCTACCTTGCTGGGCTGCAGACAGCAGGAGACACAGTACTCGTAGGCTTCACAGCAGCCATTGTCCAAGCACCCATCACAGCAGTACTGCCTTGTGCTGGGGACCTTGACATCGCAGCAGCCATTGGCCAGCAGGTTCTTCCTCTCGCAGACATAGCCTGAAAGCCAGAGACGCAGCTGAGCACCAGGGCTGGCTTCACCTAGGCGGTCAGACTCCTCGGTCATCACTAACTAGATCCACAGTGTCCTGTGTTCAAACCAGTTTCTGCATAAATGTAAGCTCATCGCCACGCCACGCCACGCCACGCCACGCCCGTGCAGCTAAGTGCTAACGTGAGCAAGCAATCTTTCACCTCGGCCTCTTTTAAAGAGTCTAAGATAGGGCTGGAGAAGATGGCCCAGCGGTTAAGAGCACTGGGTACTCTTCCAAGAGGTCTGAGTTTGATTCCCAGCAACCACATGGTGGCTCACAACCATCTCTAGTGGGATCTGATGCCCTCTTCTGGCATGAAGGTGTACATGGAGATAGAGTACTCATATACATAAAATATATAAATAAAGAGTCTAAAACAGAAACAAGGCGTTCATTCATAAAAAACGAGTACTTTGCGTATTTAAAAAGCAAGCACACAGCTTTTGATGGCTTCTACATGCTTGCTGTTGTGGTCACTTGAAGGGACTGTTAAAACAGGAAGTCACAGTCCACCTTCATAACTCTGCTTCCACTGTACACAAACATGGTGGGGGAGGGACACAGCCACCCCCGAGAATTGGGGATGACACTCTCAAATCCTTGAGGGAGAAAAAAACCGAGTTCATTCCTCAACTGAGAAAGCCCATCACACAGATATGCACGTCCAGTGTCAGCCAGGCTGTAGTGAGAGGAATGTGTCTGCTTTTGGTTCCGGCCCCATGTTGGGCGCCAAACTGTAGTAATGAGGAGCTGCAGCCCTGTCCCGCCACCCGGCTAGCTTAAGTCCCGAAATAACCACACGTAAATTGTATTAATTAAATTACTGTCTGGCCCATTAGTTCTAACCTTTTATTGGCTAACTCTCACATATTCGTCTAACCCATCTCCATCAGTGTGTATTGCCACTTGACTGTGGCTTACCAGCATGAGTCTAACCAGCGACCGTCTCAGGCAGGAGAAACACGGCGTCTGCCACACGACCTTCTTACCAGCATTCCAGTCTGTCTACTCCGCCTATCTGATTTCTGACCTATCAAAAGGCCAAGGCAGTTTTCTTTATTCACCAATGAAAGCAACACAAATACAGAAGACCCTCCTACACCTCCAGGCCTCCTCGCTGGGGCTGCTTTACTATTCAGAGCATCTAGGCAGACAATTCCCTGCACCCTTTGGGAACAGGTATGTGTGGGCCCTCTGGTGTGTATGTGTGGGCCCTCAGGTGTGTGCAGGGGCCCTTAGGCATACATGTGGACTTTCAGGTATATGCAAGGGCCCTCAGGTATGTATGTTAGCCCTGAGGTCTGTGCAGGGACTCTTGGGAATGTGTGTAGGCCTTCAGGTGTGTGTAGGAACCCTCTGGTGTGTGTGTGAGGACCCTCAGGTATGCGTGTGGCCCTCAGGTGTGGGCAGGGGCCCTCAGGTACGTATGTGGGCCCTTGGGTGTGTGCAGGGCCCCTCTGGTGTGTTTGTGTGGGCCCGCAGGCATTCATGTGGGTCCTCGGGTATGCGTGTGGGCCCTTGGGTATGTGCAGGGGCCCTCTGGTGTGTTTGTGTGGGTCCTCAGGTATGTGCAGTGGCCTGCAGGTGTGCAGCAGCTGTCCCCAGCATCAGCCCGTCTGAGTGCCCCAGCTCTGTCTCTAGAGAATGAGGCTGGTGGAGAACTTGTTTTCGGAACTGCTCTGGAAAACAAGGTCTGTGCGGGAGAGGGCAGAGTGGCACAACACTGACACCAGAGGGGACACCAGAGGGGACACTAGAGGGGACACAGAGGGGACACTAGAGGCCCTCACTCCACACCGGGGAGAACAGGAGAGAACAACTCCCACCACCTGGGAGCTGGTGGCTTCTGTTTTGCTTCTGCTACAGCGTCTCCTGAGCGAAGAGATAAGCACTAGTAGATGCTTCCTCCCCAGCTGCCCCTGCTCATGCTGTTGACAAGGATTCTGAACGGAATTCCCAGGGAGTCAGCAGGATTCCACCCCAGAGGACAGCAATCCGGCAGCTCTGTATCATGGAGATGGACAATACCGTGTACCCCAAGAGCAACCTGCTGACACCACCTGCCCTTTCCTCCGCTAAGCTACAGGCTAGCACCTTTTCTTCCCACTGCCAACTCCAGTGCTCACCTCCCAGTGAGCAGGCCTAACTTCTGAGGCGAGCAGGCTTATCCATGCCTCTCTCCGTGTAATTTTTATTTTTAAATATATGTGTGCGCACGTGTGAGTGCAGATTCCCACAGAGGCCAGAAGAGGGCACTGGATCCCTGGGAGTTGGAGTCACAGGCAGTTAGTGAGCTGCCTTCCATGGACGCTGAGAATCAAACCCAGGCAGGCCCTCTTGCAAAGGCCAGCGCTCCTGACCACTGAGCCATCTCTCCAGCGCTTCTTTATTTTTAGTTGAAAAAACAAAAACAAAAAACCCCTACACGAACCATACGGGGCATTGTGATGTTTCAGTCCACACACACACTGCGGTGCCAATGAGCTCTGCGGATATTATTTCTGCCAAGTCCTGTGAGACCAGGGCCAGCAAATGTGTTGGTCTTGCCTGGAAAATTAACTTCCAGCTTCTGAAAAGTTTTTGACTCTAATTAGCTATCTGGTTTAACAACGCTGTTACCCTAGCGACATGGTGGCATCTCGTTACTAAACGGCATCAACAGTCCTAAGTTGTTTGCTTGTTTTGTTCTATTAAAACTACGTTTCCCATATTTGTAAAGGCAAAATAAAACCTGTGATTTAGGGGTTGAGAAGCTGAAAACTGGATTTTTTTTTTTTAACTAAAGGAATCTATGAGTCTGTCTGATCTAAATTAACTGGAAGGAAAACAATGTTTTTGTAGCTACAGGACAATAAAATGACAAACTGCCACCTGTACTACAATTTCCTGTTTTCTGGGTCTGTAGAAACAAGCCCTGGCCTTCAAGCCAGGCCCCCTGCTCCCCCACTTGCTGTCGGCTAACTGCATCTTCTTGGTGAAGTAACAGGCCTGTGCGCAATTTCTCTTTTCTTATAGGAATACTCAGAGGCCAGCAAGATGGCTCTGCCAGTAAAGGACGCTGCTAACAGGCTGACGGCCAGAGTTCAATCTCTGGGATCCACACGGCGAAAAGAGAAAAACAACTCCTACAAGTTAGCCTGTGACCACCACAAATACCACGTGGTGCTCGCGCGCACACACGCACACACACACACACACACACACACACACACATACACACACACACGAGAAACAAGATGAGGAATCCCTGTGCCTGTGCCTGGTAGGAAGTGGTCTGGGCCTGAGGCCAAGGCTGAAGCTGTAAGCAAAGAGAACCTGCTAGGAGTTTGGCTCCTCAGCCAAGCTTCCCAGATGCTGCAGGGAGCCTGGCATAGACAGAACGGTATGGAAGACACAGAGGAGCAGGAAGGCTATCCAGAGTCCCAGGGCCTTGAGAGCAGGGAAGGGAGGCCGTACCCAGCTCGTCCGTGATGAGATGCTTCCCTTGAACAGAGTTTCGGCACTGGTTGCTGGGGCGGCTGCTGTTGCCCAGGTTAAATTGGACCTTCCACGGAATGGGCTGCTCACGGTCTTGAACCTGGAGAAGGTTCCGGTCTCTTACTGCCCTCTCTTCCTGCAATGAGACCGCAGAGGGGGAAGGAAGGTTCAAAGCGTTTTTCCTGCTTCACTTGCCCTGCAGGAGAATACACCTCCGCCCCCCTTCCACCCCAGCCCCACCACCCCTGGCGCGGGCACCATCTGAGCAAAGTCACAAAATAAGGCAGCAGGAAAACGTGGTAAGTTAAAGCTATCCTCCCCAATGGCTGTGCCGATCATTCAAGGCCCCAGAAGCAGATAAAAGATTCGATGGAATTCTAGAAGAAAACCTTTCCCCTCTGCAGGCAATTTAAGCTTTGAAATACTAAAATGCACACACCACGGAACAGAACATAAAGCCCAAACACTTTTAGAACCAGGAGGAGGCATGTTCGTCTGATCATCCCATGTCGCCTAACAGACAGCTCTAATCCATGAGGCCTCAGCCGTGACAAGTACTTGCGTAGAAAACCCGAATCAGGTGGAAAACTTTAAGGGCAAAGCCTGAAAACTGGCGAAGATCGTCCTGTGTGTGACAACACAGGGCGGCCATCCTTACAGCTGCTCCTAGACGCCAGTCTCGCCACACAGCCCTTTGCCTAGAAACCAAGAGAGGAGCGGCCCTGGGGTGAGAGCCTGGATCTTTCTCTTAGACAGGAGCCACACCTTTAAACTAGAGAATGGAGCCCAGCCCTGCAACTTTTGGATGCACCTAATCATGAATGAATAACAAAACAACTCTAAATGACCCTCTCCCTCTGGCCTGCTTTGGGTTTTAAGACAGAGCCTCTCACCCTACAGTTCTCATCCTACTGCCTGGAACTCACAGCAATCCTTCTGCCTCAGCCTCCAGGTGCTGGGATGAGAGGATCATGGTGTGCACCGCCATGCCTGCATGTCCACACACACCTTGCTCTAGGAAACTCCTTAATGAGCGCCTTCCCACGGAACCACATGCTGAGCTTTCCTCTGCTTCAATAGGAGGAACACAAAACAAACAAAAAACCAAAACACATGAAAATGGGCTGATTGTTAACCACAGGAGAAACAATGAGAAACAGTGCCATCCTTGTACATTCCTGTTAAGCCATCATTATCCAAAAGAAAAGGGTTCATTCAAAAACAATGCTTATCAACATGAAATTCAGAAACTACCTAGAATCCCAACACTTAAATAAAAGTGCATTTGGTTCTGCCTCCTGAGTGCTGGGATTAAAGGTGTGCACATTTGGTTTTGGCATGCTCACCTCTGACCACTGTCATACTGGAGTCACTGTCAGTTGCTCTCGATGCTACTGGGTGGTTAAACATTTCCAAGGACCCACATTATCTAGATAATCAAATCTTCACGGATGCATAATAATCCATCATGCTGACGCGCCCTCGTTAAGGAGACACAGCCTCCACAGACCAGAAACAAGCCCTGGCTCTGCTTTCAGGATGACCCTGAAGATCAGCGTGGGACTCTGAAAAAGTCCCGTGAGTCCCTCACAGTGGTAAGTGCTAGGCTGTGCCGGATAACTGCCCCAAAGTCTGACCCACCACCTGCAATATCCCAGCATTTAACCAGATGACCTCTCTCACCACCACTGGGACTGGATCCCCCTCCTTCAATGTGCTCATGGAAAACAGTCCTTCAAGATGGCTTCCCTGTGTCCTGCTTCTCCTTTTTGTTTCTCATAAGAGATGTGGCTAGCAGACCCAGAACGGGACAGGTGATAACTCAGTAGCCCTGGGAGGCAGGGAGTCTCTTAGGTGCACCCTGCAAGTCGCTCAGGAACAGACCCTGACAGTGTATCCCAGAAGAATCTCTGCCACAGGCCCCCATGCCTCGTGGTTCTCCAGCACCTGAACTTGCCAAACCTGAACATTCAAAAACCTCTGCTGAGAGGACTCTGTGGGTTAAAAGCCGGCCGTGACCCACTTTTAAAGTCAGGTGGCCAGCCTGAGTTAGGGACAGAAGAGCAATCCATCCAGTGGGTACCGGGCTTTCTAACAGAGTTCCTGCTGCCCTTCTAGGCTGTCTCATCTTCAAGGCTTTCACAAATATGTGTATTGTTTTCATTCAAGATTCACTCAAAGCTGAGTGTGGTGGTTCACACCTTTAACCCAGTACCCGGGAGGCAGAAGCAGGTGAATCTCTGCGGATTCAAAGAAACCTGGTCTACATAAAGACAACGCAGAACAGCCAGGGCTACATAGAGAGACCCTGTCTCAGACAGCAATAATAGAAAAAAAATCCATTCAAAGGGGATTCTTACAAAGTGCCCTACTTTAGTCGGGTGCTCCAAGGGGCGGCTGACAAAGGCTATGGTCGTGAATCAGAGCCACCGACGCCTAGGGATGTTAGAAGTCCACACAGACCCACTGCCAAGGAAGGATGGGAGCAGAAGTGGGCAGAGACACAAGAGAACGTTCTTTGTGAGTGCAAGCATCTGTGGAGAATGCACAGCCACCGCACACGGCTTCTCCTCAGGGTTTTAAAAGGCTAATTAGGAAGCATGCTGTGTAGGTCTTAGGGGTAATTAGGAGGGTCAAATGAAAGGCATGTTCCATAGGCATACAGCACTCCCATGGGAGGCATAGCTGACCTTAAGGAATCTGCACAGGAGTCTGAACAAAGGAGGAGACAGGACCAAGGCCACCGCAAACATCTGAGGTTGAGAAGTGTAGCCCGGAAGCAGGGGATTACAGTTGTAAAAAATCATAAAGAACTTTAAAAATTTATTTTTATTATTTGGGGGGGAGGGGTGTACATGGTAGCCAGAAGAGGGTGTCGAATCCCACGGAACTGGAGTTAGCTGGGAACAGACCCCTGGTCCTCTGCCAGAGCAGCAAGTATTCTCAGCCATGGAGCCACCTTTCCAGTGCTGAGAGGTTTTAAAGATGGGGGAATCACTTGTACGTTAAGTGAGGAGCCAGTACACGGCAAGTAAGAGAAGAGAAAACATTCCAATGAAAGAACAGGAAGAAGCCGGGCGGTGGTGGCACACGCCTTTAATCCCAGCACTCAGGAGGCAGAGGCAGGCGGATCTCTGAGTTCGAGGCCAGCCTGGTCTACAAGAGCTAGTTCCAGGACAAGCTCCAAAGCTACAGAGAAACTCTGTCTCGAAAAACCAAAAAAAGAAAGAAAGAAAGAAAGAAAGGAAGGAAGGAAAGACAGGAAGAAACCATATCTGTATGCCGTGTGACCCCTTCTGCTGGTTACCCCCCTATGCCCGTGCCATGCTCTGTAAAGTTTGCAGAGAACAAGTCTTTGCTGGTAACCAGTTTCAAAGGGGGTGAGGCAGCTCTCTGTACTCACCCACACTTCATATAATACCTATGTAGTGATTTGAACAAGAATGGCCCTCATATGCACATATATTTGAACACTTGCTCCCCAATTGGTGAAACTGTTTGGGAAGGATGAGAAGGTGTGGCCTTGTTAGAGGAGGTGTATGGGGGGGGGCTCTGAGGTTTCAAAAGCACAAGTTAGCTCTCTGCTTGTGGTGGTGGATCAGATGTGCACTCTCAGCTACTGCTCAGCACCATGCCCGCCTGCTGCCTGCTGCCAGGATCCCTGCTGTGACAGCCATGGACCCTAACCCTCTGAAACTGCAAGCCCCAAACAAACTCTTTTTATAAATTGCCTTGGTCATGGTGTATGATCACAGCAATAAAAAAGTACCACAGACAAGTGGAGCCAATCTACGCAGTAATGCAGACAACGTACACCCATCCACATAGGTAACTGCTTTCCAGCAGAAGGGGTTAATGCATTTTCAAAGAATTCAGCAGACAGCCCAGCCCTACAAAGTGCTGCATCACCTAAGTACAAGGAGAACCTTAGCCCTTACCTGAGGCCAGATGCCCCCAAAATTGACCCACCCTGTGCTAGTGTACCGCACATTCTAGATCGGTGTCTGAAGTCATCTGCCCACAGACGGCAGGCACCCAGGGAGTAGACCTCAGTGCCCGCTCTACCACCTGTGCATAGTGCTGTGCCCAGGTCACCTGGCAACACTCCTCATCTCCACTCTCCCCTGATGGCATCCTCCCCTGCACTCCCATCTCTAACAATTTAAATTATCCCCTAAAGCATTAATTAGGTAGAAACCCAAAGAAAAGAGGCATCCAAGGATACAAGGCAACTGGGTCAGCGGCTGTCTGGGCAAAGGCTGCTACACAAGCTGGAGATGTCTTAGGGATGAGGAGTTGAGGAGCCCAGGGGACTTCGGTGCCACAAGCCTCCTCTCCATCTGTGATAAACATCACCCGGGACGTTCCTCTCACCGCCTCCACCTCATAGAAAAGGTGGAGCCCAGGCCGGGTCAGCAGTTCAGGACAGGGCTGACCCACAAAGACACAGCAGGCAGGGGGCCTGTGTGAGAACAGCCCAAGCCGTGGGGGACCCACCGTGTGAGTTCATGTCTCCTGGTGGAAAACTAAAACAGGACTCTGAAAATCTTTATTTTAAATCAAGTATTTATTAATGAACTCATGGCATATTAGCCACTGGTTTTCCTTTCTGATTTTGTTTTTTGGTTAAAGATGTTTTTAAAAACTATTATAAGCTGGGTATGGTGTGACACACGCCTTTGATCCCAGCACTTGGGAGGCAGAGGTAGGTGAATCTCTGTGAGTTTGAGGCCATCCTGGTCTACCTAATGAATTCCAGGACAGCCAGGGCTACATAGTGAGATGACCCCCCCACACACACACACAGCTGCTGCTGGCCACTATGTGGAGCGAAGCCAGGATGGGCGTTTACCTCCTATGAAGTCTCTGTGCAAATGGACAACTCTGTATAGCACCATGGTTGATCCTGTACCATACTAGACACCAAGTTCTATACCCAAACTTGACAGATGTCCTTCTTACACGTTTATTACAGGGCGACCACTGGGAAGTAGCCATGAGGATCCTCAAAAAGCCAGGCAGAGCGCTCGGCTTCAGCCCAGCAGTTCAGTCTTAGGCCTGTGCTAGTGAGTGATGGAAACACGTCCACACAAAAACTCATAAAGTGGGTGTTTTCTGCCCAAAGATGGAGCCCCAATGCCCATCAGTGATGTGGACTGATGTGACAACTACCTACAGGGGAACGCTGGGTCATGAGATAACACCACTGCGCTCACAGAAGATCACATGTGCATATGATTCCATCTATATGAAATACCCAAGTGGGGATGGGAGAGATGGCTCAGGGGTAAAAGCCCTTGCCACGTGAGCCTGATGACCAGTGGACCACTGCAATGACTCAGCAGGTGAAGATGCTGGCCTCCAACCTGACGAGTTCAGTCCCTGAAGACCCAAATGATGGGAAGGAAGAGCTGACTCCCAAAACTGTCCTGATGCCCACATGAGCAATGTGACTTATGCACACGCCTGCCTTCCCAACATCATACAAACACTCTCATACAAAATAAATAATAAGGTAAAAAAATATATTTTTTAACAGAAAGTAGGTTAGAGATTGTTTAGGGCTGACAGCAAGGGGAAAGTCAATGACTGTACCCTAAATTATGATGGTGGTAACGGCTACCTCACTGTGACCTTACTGAAAACTACGGGGCTGCACACCCAGGTGAGCTGCCACTTCAGAGGGCGAGCCCTGTCTCAGAGGGCACATCTGGACTCTGAGTGCAGCCTGTAGGATTCGCCCATGTGTACTGCTCTGTGAACAACATCTTCACAGAGCTGCCAAACGGTGTCCCACCCTGTCACAGTACACCCCAAACTCACAGCTGCGAACATCACAGCTGAGGAAAGGCACAAGCTCCGGGGAGGGAACACAGTCTCCAAAAATCCAAGCTTTCACTTGGAAACTCGTGTTTTATCCCTGGCAGAGGGAAACGTCAGATCACCTCTATGAGGAGAAGGCTCTCTCCATTCAATCAAGAGTCTGAGTTGAACAAACCATTTATCACTCATTCTTTCAGACAAGAATGTGGCCGGGAGTGGGGGTGGCTAGTTTAGCTGGTAACTCAGCACGCAGAAGGCAGCATGGGCTCCCTAGCTCCTGCCTCAGCACAGCAGATAGGAGCTTAAAATTAGTCATTTTCCCGACTTCCTTCTCAGTGAGTCACTGCTCTACCTGCCTAAGCAGCAGGAAAGAATATGCTGTAGGGTAGCGGTTCTCACCCTTCCTGACACTGCACCCCTTTAATACAGCTCCTCATGCTGTGGGGACCCCAAACCATAAAATTATTTCCATTGCTACTTCATAACTGTAATTTTGCTACTGTTATTAACCGTAATGTAAATATCTGTGTTTTCCAACGATCTGAGATGACCCCCATTGAGAATCACTGATGTGGAGCAAATGCTGTTCGTGGCCTAGTGTGCTGAGAACCACCACCTGTGTTCCAATTTAGGCTCTTTCCACCATGCCTGGTGACTGTTGAGGTAAGTGTCACCACAGGGAACATGGCCACCATGGTTTAAGTGTTTCTGAATCTAATTTAGACCTCACAGACTTCTTGAAGGGGACTCTCCTGGGGTGTGCATACCATATTCTAGAAGCTGATCAGCTAGGTTACTCTGAAAAACAAAGCTCCAGGAGTTTAACACAAATGTCTTGCTTGTGCTCCCAGTACCCCACAGTGAGCCTGCAGGGTGCGAACTACATCCGCACCAAGACCAGAACCCAAGAAGAGAAGCAGGGATGAAGGTGATGGAGAGACCAAAAGAGAGTGCAGACAGCACAGATTGAAGAACAGAGGTCATTAGACCCCTGCTAGAAGCCACCACTAAACATGAGACCTGGATTCTCGGGGGAAGATTTTTGAAATCTCCGCCTTTTTGGACCTCACTCTGTAGACCAGGCTGGGCTTGAACTCACGGAGATCTGCCTGCCTTGCCCTCCCAAGTGCTAGGATTAAAGTCATGGGCCACCACCACTCCCCCCAGCATGATCCCACTGTTTAAAACACCACGCACAAAACGTTAGCTGGTTCACTTCCATCACCTTGTCACAAACAGAGAACCTCGATTTGGAAATCTGGGCTGGTCTGTAACACAGTCAGACACCACTCCTTCTCGAAGAGGTCCAGTTCCTAATCATACTCCAGTCCTGCGAAGGACACTCAGCGGAGGAGTCTGATGGTCACGGGATCTGAGGGCGACACAGATGAGCAACACCTAGCCTTTGGTCCCACTTCAGACATGAGGCCAAGCTACACGGGAAGAAAACAGACTGAAACCCAAGAAAGAAAGAGGTGGCAGCTATAAACGAGTCTTAGGCAAGGCAATCTGACGGCCTGCAAGAAAGTGCTCCAAGAGCCACACAGGAGAGTGCTCCAGGAGCCGCACAGGAGAGTGCTCCAAGAACCAGAATTGAAACACAGGCTCTCAGCACCCCAAGGGCAAAAGCAGAGGCTAACAACACAGGGCTGGCTGGGTATGCAGAAGTACGCCTTACACTTCACAACCTGACAGCACTTCCTACCAGCCACTTTTGAGGGCTGTACTTCACAGGTGACAGCATCCCAAGGCCAACCGAGTTGTGTGTAGCTACCCAGTTGTGAACTGAATACCCATCGCTACACTGGAATCAATGCCAAACCCTTCACTCCCAAGATGACATTAGCTGATAGTGACATCCACAGATTGACAAGTGGAGTGTCTCTGAGGAAACTAGAATTCTGTGAGGTCATGGGGTGGGGTCCCCAGGGATGGAGGGACTGGTACATCTGAAAGGGGCTGAAGGCACCAGTGTGCAGCTGGGTTAGGGGGTGGGGGGACACCACACGCAGAATCTGTCGGCATCTGAGTCTGGGACTTCCTAGCTGCTAGGGCATGTGTGTTGTTCAGGCTGCCAGAGTTCATGTGGTGTTTCAGTAACCCACACTAAGAAGACAAGTTCATTCCACCCTGATGGGACTTGTGTCTCATATAGGCTCTGTACAGACGCCCTTTCGTCATCTACTAGTCAAAGGCTCTATCATAACAATAGGGCAGCAAAGGTTGGCAATGATTATCGAATGTTCCTGGCTTCAGAGAAAACAGAAAAGCAAAAACAAAACAAAACAAAAAAGACAAAGACAACAGGGTGGGGTTTAATAATCCCTCCTAAAAGACTTAAATCACAAGAAGAAAAAAAAATATGCCCACAGCCTACCCTCACCACACACACACACACACACACACACACACACACACACACACACACGTTAAAATGTGGCTGTAGGGAAGGCTGCCAGGTAGACAGCATCTGAGCCAAGATTAAGAAGAAGAAAAAAAGGAATAAATTGGCTGAGAAGTCAGGTCACCCCTACCAAGAAGACTCACTTGAACCAATACCCGGCCCCAGGAAGTCCTCAGGGTAGAGACAGAGAAGAAGGCTGGAGTGTGTCTGAACAAGACACACAGGTCTCTGTTCTCAAGAAAATTGTGTTGAAAAAGGGTGAGGTGACACAGATGAGCAAGCACACAAACAAGAAATACCGGATTTGTAATAGCCACGCCACACACGCAAATGGTGGAAAGGCAGGCAGGGGAGTGTGTGACACTGGGTCACCAGCATGACCTGAGTCATTAACTGTGATCAGTTGGGCCCCGAATGACCAAAATTCATTCAATCACACAGAGAACTCAAATGAGCTCTTTTCACTTGAGCAAAGAATTTCCCATTTGGGAAGGCCCATGGTGGAAACCTTGTCTAGATCATCACCCTGTCACTGCACAGACTGTGAGACAAACAGAAAGAAGACCTGTTGGGCTGCGCACCAGTCCAGGCAATAGACCAGAGTGTCTTGGCCCCAAGTGGGCAACAGACATAATTCTGGCCAATGAACAGGCACAGGACATTGCACATTGCAGAGCCAATGTTTTGGGGACAGAAGTGACAGAAGGAAAATGACAGAAGTGTGAACAGTAAAGTCACTTAGGGAGATGGTGAGGACTGGAGAGGCACAAAACTGGAAGAGGAGAACCAAGAGTTCTGTTCCAGGGGTGTAATGGAAACAATGACCTGAATTTGGAAAACTGAGACAGGAGGATTACAAGTTCAAGTCAAAGCTTGACAAGATAAGAAGACACACACACGCACACACCATTCAGAAAAGAAGAAAAAGGATGCAGTAGATAGAATTTGGGACTTTCTGGACAGAGCTAGGCTTAAGTAACATACTGAGATGCTAATGGCACACAGAGGAACAACCAAGTTAGTCCACACCCAGGCAGGTGTAGAGAGAGAACCTAGGCTCAGTTCCCAGCACACGCTAAGGTCCCATAGACAAAGGAAGGAGCACGGGGTGTGGAAATGAGTCTACAGACACAACTCATGAAGGCCAGCTGCTCATGTGACCACACATGGCTCTGCAATACTTGGCCTGTGCCTACAACCAGGTAAGAGGTGAGATGCACCTCCCCATAGCTCTCCTGCCACCCCAGCCCCCAGGGACATTTACTTTTATCTACATACTACTCAGCTATACATTTAATGCATGAACTTGACCCCTCAGGACAGCTGCCTCCCTCAGCCTTTCCAAAGAAGCGGGAGACATTTGAGGAGACTTTCCTCCAAGGAAGGTTTAAGTAGCCCTTAAGTTCCGCACCCTTAGCCCTTAGAAAATGGCAACAAAATTGCAGTGAGAACACTTTGCACCTGTTGTAACAAGGTAGCAAAGAGACTACGGCTGTAGCACAGTGAAACCCACAACGCAAAGACTGTGAGACATAAAAACAGGATGGAACGTAAGAGAAAAGAAGTAAAACCGAATCAAAGGATAAATGGGGGGGGCAGTTGAAGGGCAGAAAGTAACCCAGAATGAAACTTTGGGTATTGTTTTCAATTAAAACTGGATTCCAACTCCCTAGGGACTCACATTCCACACAAAAATGAAGAGAAGATTAAGGGGGAAAAAAATCCACCCAACTAAGGTGTGCACAAAAAGGGGCACCTCCAGGAGCCTGTTGGTCACCCAGGTGAACACAGCACAGAGCCCTTGGCCACTTCCTGGCCCAGCCACCGCTACCTACTGCCCACCTGTCCATCAAGAGGTCTGGGTACAGAGCAGGAGAGTGCCTGAGGAGGAAATGCTGGGCACAGGTCTGAGTCCCTGCTCTGCCTGGCCTACCAGCCAGGTCTAGCATAGGGGGAGGGAGGGTACAAAGACCTGGGATGTCCCCCCTTTCTGACCCTCCATATAGCCTTTAATACACAAGAGGCTAAGAGGGAAGGGTCAGAGGACAGGAGCGAGGGGAACAATCAGAGGAAGGAGGACTACAGAGCTGAGGACAGAGGATAGAGGACTGAAGGAGGGGTGGAGGGAAGACCAAATGATCAGGAGGAGGAGTACTGGATGATCCAAGACTTAAAGGAAGAGAATCAGAGGCTTGGAGGGGGTAGAGAATGGCTGCACATTATAAGGAAAAGGACTACAAGGTGGGACCGCAGGGAGGGGCATCAGAGGACCAGAGAAGACAGAGGACAGAGGATCAAGGGTCGGAGGGAAGAAGTGTGAGAACGGAGGATCAAGGATGAGGGCTGGAGACGGATGGAGGACGGGAGGGAAGAGAGTTGGAGGAGGGCAGGAGAGGACGGAGAATGGGCGGGAGGGGGGCTGAAGAAGGGAAGGAGGAGAGCTGGGGGAGGACGAAAGGTCAGAGGGAGGAGGGCGCCGATGGAGGACGTATGGGAGCGAGGGGAAAGGAAGGAGAGCTGGGGGCTAGAAGGGAGGAGGCCTAGAGGAGCATAGGAAACAGGGAGGAGATCTGGGGGAGGACAGAGGATCTGAGGGAGGAGGGCTAGAGGAGGAAGAAGGATCAGAGGGACGGAGGTCCCGAGCGCACTCGCTTACCTGCTTGAAGGTGCTGCTGAGGAAGTAAACCAGCGAGAGCCCGAAAACCAGGGCGAGCACCCAGCGCTTGCGCAGGAGCCGGCGCCACAGCAGCGCTGCAACGTTCAGCATCCCGGAGCGGCGCAGGCGCAGAGACGACCCCGCGGCATGACCCTCCAAGTTCGCTCCTAACCCTGCCCAGCCTCCCCGCAGCAGCCGCCCCGGCCACGTGATCCGCCGCACGCTCCGCCCCGCCCAGTGATGCCATCGCCAGGCCCCCCTCCATGCTTTCTTGCCATTGGTCTCTGCAGAGACACGGCCTTCTATTGGCTAAATCCGGAGGCAGGGGCGGGCCGTTGCAGACCAGAGGCAGGCGTTGCTGTGCCTGGGTCCTAGCGCCGACATGCGCACCTGGCTGAGCCGGCCGGAAGTCACGTGCCGCCCGGGCCGCGCCAGTGATTGGCTCGGCTGGATTAGAGGAGGCCGTGATTGCTGAAGTGTCTGGAAGGTAAACGAAGGCGAAGCTCGCCCTTCGCTCCCCTGCCGCCCTGCAAGCCTGGCCAGAGAGGCTTCCCCTGTGCGCGCGGTGCGGCCCTGGACCGGCCTGGGGACGCCGCTTGAGCCCAAGCGTCCTGTAGGGTGTGTGTGGCCTCGTAAGGAGGCCAGGGTGTGTGGAACCGAGGCGGTTCATTCATTCATTCTATTCCTTATATATGCTGCAGGATTCGTTATTAGAATAGTTGTACCTCCTGCCTGCAACAGAGTCGTGAGCATTTAATTTAGGACGTTGAGTCAAGCTTATAGATGGAAACGTGGCGATGCTGCGTTTTATTTTCCCCGAGGATGAGTAGTTGGGCCAAGGGCAGTATTAAACCAGATTGCAAGTTCTTGGGGACTTGTTACATGATGACATTTCCTTTCTTAATAAAGATGGCGGGGTCGAGGGTGTAGTTCGGTGATAGAGCGCTTGCCTGTATATGAAGATGATGCCGAAGAGTCTTTCCCCACCTAATTAAACCTTCCAAAACCGATAAGCGACTTAGCTGGTGGCATCCTAGGTGGTCTTATAAGGCTGTGCAGAATTAAGAAGCCCTTCAACGGCCAATTGTGTTGGCCTTGGCTAAGAAATGCTCCAGGAAGCTGAACCTGTTCGTGGAAGCATATCCTTTATTTCTTTAAAGATGTTTTTATTTTGTAATTATGTGTGAGTGTGGGTTTGTGCATGTGAGCGCGGGTTTGTGCATGTGAGCGCGAGTGCCTTCCACGGCCAGTAGAGGGAGCTGAATCACCTGCAGCTGTAGTTAGAGGTAGTTGTGAGCTGCCCACGTGGGTACTGGAACTGGACTTAGGTCCTCCGCAGAAGCCGTGTACACACTCTCCAGGCCCCGTCCCTTTTTTCTTGATCTTTTATTGGTGTGGGAGGTGGGACAAGGTGCAGGGATCTAAGAAAACTGTATCTGGGAAATCCGATGTATTTGCACAAGTACTTGATCACCTTCCATCTCTGCAATGCTGAGGTAGAAGGGCAAACCAGACACCGGTCTCCTCATGGCTCATATAAATGAACATGTATGTAAATGGTAAGGGCGGTGAAGACAGCAGCCAGACCCCACAGGAACCGGGGGAGAAGAGAAGGCCTCCGGAAGGAGGTGCCATTTGTATCAGAGAAGTCAGCTGTGCAACCCTAAGCTGGAAAAGCATTCTGGGGGAGGAATAGCAAGTGTGAAGACCTGGAGCCGGGGAAAGGCTAACGGGAGAGTGTCTGGGCACGGCTCACAGAGCTGAGGTTGTAAGCAGTGATGATGTTTTGGGCACAACCTGGAGGCTTCTGGCAAATCTGGTTTTACTGGGAAGCCAGTGGAACTTCGAAAATTGTTTTCTATATTCCCCAATCAAGATTCATGATTTTCTTTCTTTTCCTTCCTGCCAGTGCGAGTGTGTGCATGCGTGCGTACATATGCAGGGGTGTTTAGATGCTCACGTGTGGGATTGCACATGGGTGTGGACGTGCATACATGTGTGTGCCAGTCAGAGGCCACCCTCGGTATCTTTCCTTGGGAACCAGCTATTTTATTTTATTTTTGAGATAGGATTTCTCACTGGGACCTAGGGCTTATCAGCTAGAAAGACTGGGCCAGGGCAGCCAGGGCAGCCCAGGAATCCTCTGGTTTCAGCCTCCCCAGTGCTAGGATTACATGGCACCCACAATGCCCAGCTACGTACAGAGGTGCTGGGGATCAAGCTCAGGTCCTCCTGCCTGTGTGACAAGCACTTTATCAGCAGAGCTATGGCCTCAAACCCCAGGAGTCATAGTCTGCTGATAAGACAAATCTATTGAAGCCATAACTGGCCGTAAGTGCCTCAGAGGAGGGTAGCTAAGAGGCTACAGAACTACGGGGCAAATGGGATCACCTATTATAGTTACCAGTTGCACCCTTCAGTTTATTACATGACAGAAGTCATCCCATGACCTGTTCACCCAAGTGCTTTGTGCCACCCAAGGTCTGATGTGTTGGAGGAGCCCCTGCCCTGTGCTTCCCTCAGAAGAGGAAGGGAAAAAGGCTTGCTGTCTCTGGGATGCGGTAGCCACATTACAGCGGGAGCCCTGAACATCCACGGCACGTTTCGTCAACATGGAGGTCTGAAGTCCATGTGGCTCCTTGCGGTGCACCAGGTGATGCGTCTCCACGGGAAGTCACACCTTCATTTATCAAATGTGTGAGAGGGAAGGAGACTTTCAATCTGACCGTGCTATTCCCTCCCATGGGACAGATGGGGAGCGGAAGGCCACAGAGAGGTTTCTGATCTGTCTGAGGTCACACAGCAGGCGCTGTCTGCTTCTCACTGCACCCCATCTAGCGCCTGTCCGCAGTCGCATAAGCTATTTTCTCCTTTTACATGAGAACCACCTCCACCTGTGGCTCTCAGGACCTCCCTGTGAGATGGGGTAACAACTCTCTCCTGTGGGATATAATACCTAGGGTTGCATGGCAGAAATGATAGACATCTGGTTTGGAAGTTGTTAGAGAGCCCTAGCCATGTAACATAGGGGTGATGCTTGTTTATAGTTACCATGGCAACAGGCAAGGGTTGTGTCGGGGACGTGACTCACACATGTGTTGGCTTTCAGGTGCTAAGGAAAATGCAGAGGCGCCACAGTAGCAACACTGACAATATTCCACCTGAAAGGTAAGAATCCTCCTCCCCCAACTCCCCAACTTATGGGGACCCTACACTCTGGATGGTGAAATGAATTGGAAAATACCCACTTCTCAATGTTAGTTGTTGGGGATATAAAACAGACCCAACGGAAAATTGCTTTGCAGAACATTTGGCAGCTTTGTGTTCCCCTAAAAGCACACTTGAAGCATATGACTTCATAAAGAGAAAGGGCTTTTGTAGCTCACAGTCTTGGACGATGAGAGAGCAAATGGCAAGGCTGCCTCGTTGGCCACCTATGACCTCATCACCTCATGTCATGGATGGCTGTGGTGGCTGGCTGTATGTGTGGGTGGGAGCGATTTACTCCTCAAACATGGCAGAGAGGAGCAGGTAGACTCCTTGGAGAAGAAAGTGTTTGTCCAGCAAGCGGTGGACCAGAGTTTACATTCCTAGAACCCATGTAAAGACGGGCCAGCTTAGCAGTCACCTGGAATCCCTGTACCTGGGAGGCAGAGACAGGGACTCTCTGGGCACCTTATCTGACTAGACTGGTGGGGTTCGGCTTGCTCTGGGTTCAGCGGGAGATGCTGCCTGCAGAAATAAGAAATGCGGTGGAGAGAGCTATGCTCTGCTCAGACTGTGCTCCTTCCCGTGCAGTGTGCACCCTCAAGGACCTGAAGACTACCAGTAGGCACCACTTGTAAAGGCCCACAACACCCCCTAATAGCACACCCCATGACCCGTACCTTTACAAGCCTCAGGGGACTTTCTCCTTAGACCTAAACCACAGCGGAGCGCAGCAGCCTTGCAGCAGGACTGACAGAGCAGCTGCTGTTGTCTAAGGACAGTTCTCAAATCCTGTAAGACAGATCCACAAGGACCCATGAGACTCAGATGAGTGACTGTTCCTGCCGGGTTTTCCTTCAGAGACGCCTGGCCTCCGCTAGCTGCTACTACACACTGCGCAGGGTCCAACCTGCCTCTTGCCACACAGGCATCGGTATGAAGACTGGGAAGTTCAAGATCAGGGATCTGGCAGACCTGTGCCTGCTGAGAGCTGCCTCCTCTTTCCTAGAAGGCTGCGTGAGAACCATTGAGTTTATTGGGGTCACTTTCTGGGGACCTTGAGTGATTCAAAGGCAGTTGCATCACCAAAAAGCCCATCCCAACAGGGCTGCTACGCTGGAGTTCTCCCTTCAGGGGACCTTCCAGCACCCACATATATACATACCACCTCCCTGGAACCATGTGTAGCTGCTGGTGCACCCGAGGCAGGGGAGTGGGTGATGGTCTCCCTGCTTTTCCCTCTGTGAGACCCAATCTTGTGCGGATTGGGTGCAGCAGTCCTGATTTCAGGAAGGGAACAGCCACACCTTTATCCAGTCTCGGGCATTTTCATCGGCACAGATAGTGGACAGATACAGCAGCTGTAGTGCCAATGGCAGGAAGCGACACCTCCAGGTCTGAGTTTCCCCAGCCGTAGAAAGGTGATAAAAGCCAGCGTTGCTGAGGATGGAGGAGTGTGTCTCCTCCACGAGCACGAGGATGCACAAAGGCAGCACCTTCCTTACGATCAGTTAGCATGCCTGGTCGGATCTCCTGAGCTGAGGACAACTTTTCTTTCAAGTGAACCCAGACATCTTTAGGGGCAGAAATCGTGGCAGAAATAATACTGTCCACCATGCAAGAGCATACTCTGTGCCTCCGTTAGAGCAGGCTGAAGACGAGAGACTGGAGTTCAGGGAGGGCAAGTCCATTAGCTAAAGTCACACAGCCAGGAAATGGCAGGACTAAGATTTGACCTTTGGTCTATTTGTTCCAATCAAAATTTGCGCTTTAAATTTTCATTACATTCCGTGTTTATTTGGGTGGGTGCCTGTGTCATGGCACATGTGTAGGTCAGCTTGTGGGAGTCCGTTCTCTCTTTGCACCATTTGAGTCCCAGGTATCAGACTCAGGTTGGCAGCGTTGTTGGTAGACACCGTTGAACCCATCTTATTGGCCCCTTTTAGAAGTCATATTTTACCTTCTTCGACCCAAGCGGATCCGTTCCCCTGGGCTCTCTGAACCGTTGCCCTTAAGTGGTTAAGTTGGAAGTGCAGCCCCAACCCCCCAAGGAATATTCTTTCCCATTTTGGCTACAGTCCCAGCTGGATACAGGAGAAGGGCTGAGGAGAGGGAGGCCAACTAAAAAAAAGCCCTTGGTGGGTTGAGTGTTCCAGAGTTGTACTGAAGTTCCCTGGGGCCTCAGGAACTCAGGTGCGCTCAGGGATTGGGGAAGGCTTTCCAGCATCCCCTGGGATGGTAGGGTCATCCATACAGGCCTGGGCACCTGACAAAATGTGTTCTTTCTGAGCCAAGCTCTTGAAATGCAGAGAAAGCTCAACTCCTTCGAGACACATAGCCATGGTGCCTGTTGTTGTTGCCATTTATAGCATCAGTATTTTTATCCAGAGCCCAAGGGAGGAGGACCACACAGTTCCCAGGCCTTGGAGCCACCAGGGAGGGGGCCCAGTGGGGAGAGTGATGAGGTAGCCACCTTCAAGCTGTGCCAGGTTTAGGATGATGTACCATGAAGTCCATTTGTGAAGGAAACAGCTCTGAGACTTCTCCAGACCAGCCTGTCCCTCGCTGTGTGTCTCAGTATCCTGTATAACATTAATGGGTTTTCCAGGGATAAAAACAATTCTGGGATCAAATGAGTTTTATGAATACCAGGCTCAAGCAAATGCTTTTAACATTTTTTTTTCTTTCTGGAGACAGGATTTCTTTATGTAACCTTGACTGTTCTGGGACTAGCTCTGACTCTCTGACTCATTCCTTCAAACTACATTGGTGAAACATACTGTATACAAGATGCAGTGTGCTTTCTGGCAAAGGTACAAATGGGACTAAGCAGTCAAGTTTGTCCCTGTCACTGCTGGAATCTCCAGCGGATTTGAGAAGTTGAGGTACAGGGCCCACTCCAAAGATTTTGACACATTTGGTCTTTGATGGGTCTAGGCCACCTGCAGTTGTCCTGGGCTCCCCACAGTGAGGACAGCACACAACCAGGATTGAGAGTGTTGGGTCTCTAGGAAAAGGTGGACAATAAACTGACCACTGAGATCAGTCCTCTGCAGGCAGTCCCTGGGGTTAGTGAGAGGTGGCCCCTGCCTGCCCATCAAGGAGGAGATGTGTCAGCTGACATCCGATGGAGGCAGGGTGAGGTAACCTAGATGGGGGGAAGCAGGGCTAGGGGACAGCGTAGTGACTATGGCAGCTGCAAGCAGGAGGCCCTTGAGAGGTGAGACATCCAGTGTGAGATGAGAGCACAGGGCGCTTATCTGGCAGCTTTTATGGAGAGTTGGGTGCTTGGGTTGTGGGTCAGTGGGCACAGTGCTCGCCTCACTCAGGAAGCCCTATCAATCCCCAGCACGACATCAAACCTGATGTGGTGGTACACATCCATAACCCCAGCACTTGGGAGGTAGAGGCAGGAGAATTGGGAGTTCAAAGCCAGCTTCAGCTACCTAGCAAGTTTGAGGCCAGCTTAAGATAGATGAGAGCCTGTCTCAAAACTAAACACAAAAATGTAGGTTCTAGAGTTGGTCCACCTGGTTCCAAGTCCTTAGTTCTTATCCCTCACCAGCCGTTCACCTCTGACCAAGTACCTGTGTCTGTGTGTGCCTCCGTTGGTTTATCTGTGAAAGGGGATATTGTGTATACCTAACATGGGCTATGGTAGGAGTTCATGGGTCAGAAACACAGTGGACCCCAAGCCTTACCACTGAGCAACAGTCCCCAGCCTTCTTCCCACTTTCTCAAGATAGCCTGGTTTTGAAGTTAAGGCGTCTACTGTCTTAGCCTCCCGAATGCTGGGATCACGAGGCGCGTAGAGCTAGTGCCGCTGGTGACTCACCCAGAGACTTGCTTTCTGAAGTCTCTTCCTGACCCCTCCTCACAGGGACATCTGCCATACTGGAGTGGGGTCCTGCCCCTAAATAAGGTCACATTCTGGGGTTCAAGGGCTCAGGCTACACCCAACATTTTGAGGGGAGACACAGTTGGGTCAGTCACACTGTTGGCATTTCGTGCCCACCGTCCCATGAGGGTGCTAGTTTTCAGCCTCATAGCTGTTGCAATAATGGACCACTCCAGGCTAGGAGAGGTTATAAAGAAAGGAGGTGTGTTTCACTGACAGTTCTGGACGTTAGTGACACAGCCGGCCATCCTGTTCTTTCTAGTTTACTCCCTCTGAACATAAAGATCCCAGGATTTAACCCTGGGGGTTATATTTGATGACCTCATCCAGTTCTCCTTGTGCAGGCTCCCTTTCCCACTAGACACCATTGTGGAGTTAAGGCTGCACCTGTAGTGTGAGTTTGGGGCCAGGTCTGATGTGGGCTTTTTCTGCCATCCCATCCTGCAGAAGCCGCAGCCAGGCACTCAACCCCGAGGCCAGCGTGGATGAGGGTGGCGTATTTGAGAGCCTGAAGGCAGAGACAGCCTCCCCTCCTGCACTCTTCTCAGGCCTGGCAGGTGGCCTGCCTGCCAGCCCCTTCCCAGCAGGTCTGATGCTGGGCTCCACAGCAGGGGGCGGGGACGTGTTCATCCCGATGCCAGCCACCAGGGATGAGGCCGGTGGCCGCAGCACCGAAGGAAGCACCTACCACCACCGCCAGCCCCACCACCACTTCCACCATGCCGCCCACCGTGGGGGCTCCCTGCTGCAGCATGTGGGTGGAGACCACCGTGGGCACTCGGAAGAAGGGGTGGACGAGCAGCCAGGGACTCCAGCACCCGCACTGTCTGAGCTGAAGGCTGTGATCTGCTGGCTGCAGAAGGGACTGCCTTTTATCCTCATCCTGCTGGCCAAACTGTGCTTCCAGCACAAGCTGGGTGAGTTCCCGTGGGCCTGCAGCTCCAGGGAAGGGCTGGGTGTGCCCAGAGCCAGGATCAGACAGTATAGGAACCATGGTGCTCCATGCTTGAATGCATGTGTGAAGTTCTGAGTCAGACCTGGGTTCAAATTCCAGCCCAATTGTATGATACAATCTTGAGCAGGTGGCCTGGCCTCTCTGAGCCTCAGTTTTCTCCTCTGTCCAGTGGGGTTGAGATAGAAACTTTTTTTGTTTGTTTTGTTTTGTTTTTGATTTTCAAGACAGGGTTTTCTCTGTGGCTTTGGAGCCTGTCCTGGAACTAGCTCTGTAGACCAGGCTGGCCTCGAACTCACAGAGATCCGCCTGCCTCTGCCTCCCGAGTGCTGGGATTAAAGGCGTGCGCCACCACTGCCCGGCCGAGATAGAAACCTCTCTAGCTGGTCTCTCAGTAGGCTGGAAAGAGCTGCCTGGCATAACTAAGAACTTCAGGGGTCAGAACCACAGCCCCAGCCTGTCCTAGCTGCATGACACTGGGTGTTACTTAGCTCTCTGCCTTGGTTCCACGTGTCTTTCAAATCGGGCTTGAGTACAGACAGCTGTTCTTCTCAAACCCCACTTCTGCATCTGTAGACTTAACCAACTGCACATGGGACATTCAGGGAGGGCTGGGGTGGCTCCAGGGAGTAAAGTGCCTGCCCCATAAACAGGGGACTTGTGTTAGGGAATCACAGTTCTCATATAAACAGCCAGGTGGCACGCCTACCATGCCAGCACTGGGGGGCGGGGGCAGAGACAGGGAATCACTGGCCAGGTTCAGTGAGAGACCCTGTCTCCAAAAACTAAGGTGGAGACACCTGATGTCAGTGTGTGGCCTCCAGGTGCATGTTCACACATCCACACATGCATGAAGACACAACATTCAGGAAGAGGGGAGTGTCTGTACTGAACATGCCCAGACCATAGTCCATCCACATTACAGGTCTTTCTGTCACCGTGTGCACAGAGACGATTTAACAAAGGAGGCTGTGTATAGCTTTTATGCAAATACTGTGCCATTTCACCTTCAACTGAAACAGCCGCAGATTTGGGTGTCTACAGGGATCCCAGAACACTCCCCACAAATGCCGAGGGGTGATATACTTCTTGGAATCATGATGAGGCTATGTTTGAGGTCATGTATGTAATGCATGTGGAGGAAGCGCTGCAAGTGTGTGGTTATTTGTGTTCATTACCGCCACACATTCAAATAGCCAGAGCCAACCACACGGCTCAGCAGGTAAAGGCACCTGGCACCAAACCTAATGACCTGAGTTTAGTCCTCCGGACCCACGTAGAGAACCCACTCCTACAGGTTCTCTTCTGACCATCGCGCACACACACACGCACAGACCCCTGACAGAGCCTGGCACACTGCAGGTACTCAGTATGACAGTGACTTGTGTAGTACTTAGCCAAGTACCTGGCACATATTCATCATTTCATGGTGGTCTCTGCCCTGCAGTGCTTACAGGCTGTGACTCAGTTGCTTCTTCCCATACGAGACAATTTCAAGGGCCAGCAAGGTGACTCAGTGGGTAAAGGTGCTTGCCTTGTAACCCCGATTTGCTGAGTTGGGTCCCCAGAACCCGTGGTGGAGAAAGAGAACTCCTGAAGGTTCCCACAGTCAGGTGCTCACACATGCGCGCTCACGTGATCTCACAGTCAGGTGCTCACACACAATTAAAAAATAAACAGCAAAAAAGAAAATCTCAAGATGAGACCATCTTTTGTTTCTTATTTTCCACTCTCTGTGGCGTCCTTGCCAACTCTATCACCCCCTCCTTCCTGGAGCCCCAGTGTCACTACCCTTCCCTGCTGTTCCTGAACATGGAAGCCAACGTGTCCTCACGTCTCACCCTGAATTCTGCCAAGCTTATGTCTAAGGGATTTTTTGTTTTTGCTTTGTTTTATTTGTTTTTTGTGGCAAGGTCTCTTTGTAGCCTTGGCTGTTGATATAACTGTTTGTTTCTGAGGCTCACCTCAAATTTGCAGGGATCCTCCTGCCTCTGCCTCCCCAGTGCTAGAATTCTAGGCCTGTGCCACAAGCCTGACCTTGCGGCTGTGTGATTCTCGAGTGTTGTTGTTTCTTTCCTTATCAGTTTGTTTGAGGTAGCTCAGCAGATATCAAACTTGGTGTCCCCTACCTCAGTGTCCTCGGTGCTAAGGTCATAGGTGTGACAGATATGCACCACGATGCCCAGCTCCAGTGAACTATGTGGTTGTTTTTAATTTACATTTGTTTGTTTAATGTGTGCATACAAAAATATGTACAATGGCATATTGTACCTCTGTTGGGTCAGAGGACATATTTTAGGAGTCAGCTCTGTCTTTCTGCACTATGGGTTCTGGGAATTTAATTCAGATTGTCAGGCTTGGTAGCAAGCACCTTTACCGGCTGAGCCATCTCCACCCTGTTTATTGTGTTATCCAAAAAGAACGTATTAAAAAAAAGAAGAAGAAAGAAAGAAAACAAGAAAAAGGACTAGAGTTAACCGTTCTTACCTGCTTCTAATGAAGAGAAACACTTCTATTCGGTCTATCTGAGAGTCCTAGAGAACACCTAACACTAAATCCGTCCTAAGCCAGTTATGTCTTAGTCTAAAAGTCCTTCAAGTCATCCCACAGGAACTAGCCCGGGCTGCAGACTGGTGGGCGGTGGTGAGGAGGCCAGTCCAATCCCATGCCTCCTCAGCCTGCCACCTGCGGCTGAGAGTTTCATCTTCTCCCTTAGCTTTGCTTTGCCTCCCCGGGGCCTCCTGTGTCTGTGTTACCAATCGCTCCACGTTTGTTCTACAGTAGACGGGGTTTCCCACAGAAGTCACTGCTGGAGGTTACCTGTGTGCCTGCCCCTCTGTGCCCTCTGTGCGGTGGCTGCTGTGAACTGTCTGTCAGTCAGTCACATAGACGAGGGAACTTGGGCTCAGAGAGGGCCAGTAACTTGCTTGCACTCACACAGCAGAAGTGACAGAGCTGGAATTTGAACTCTGGTCTGGCCACACCACACAGTGACCCCCCCATCTCTCTAAACCCACTCCCCAGATGAGTGACTCAGCACTCTAGCCAATGTGCCTGGTAGCCTAATCCCTGGAAGTTGGTCTTTCTCCCCTCAGTTCTTAACTTGCCAACTCCAGGGATGTGTTGGATGATTCTTTTTCCAGCATTGCTCAGGGTCTCGGGCTAGGCTGGAGAGGTCTGAGTGGGTGGAAGCCAGCATGTCACCCTTGTGCTTCCTACAGGCATTGCTGTGTGCATCGGGATGGCCAGCACCTTCGCGTATGCAAACTCCACCCTCCGGGAGCAGGTGTCATTGAAGGTGAGTCCCTGGGACTGCCACAGCGGTTGAGTTCCCATCTAACAGCTCTGCAGACTTGAGATGACACACAGGTCTGCCTAGGCCAAGGCCAGAGTAGCAAACAAGGTGGAGGACGAGGAGCTGTACCCAGGGCACATGCACGCCGCCGTTCGAGTACACCCCCCCCCACACTTTAAAAAAAAAAAAAAACAATAACTCTACTCATTGTCAGGCCCACAGTAGGTACCTGGGAGCTGTCAGTAACTCCATTCACCTTCAGGCCCGCAATAGGCTGTTAGCCACAGGCTCCTCTCTAGAAAAGGGTTCCATAGAGTTCTGCTGGCTCATCCGTGTGACAGTGACAAAGCAACACATTCATCCGGCTCAAGGCGGTCTCAGCGGCTGCACCTTTAGTCCCAGGACGCGGGAGGGTGAAGTGGGAAGACCTGAAGGCCCGGAGTTCCAGGCCCCCTCCCAGCCAGTCCAGCGGGTGACAGCGTGCGAGCTACAATGTGCTGGAGTACTAAACAGGGCCGCTCAGCAGGCCGAGTGTGTCCAAAGTGTCGTCATTGATGATTTTCAACGTGGAATGGGTACATCAGAGCGTCACCCCTCGTAAGTCCAGGCACACTACCAACTCAGACCCACGAGATGACTAAATAAGATAAAACATAGAAGGGGTTGAACATGGTGCCTGGCCTATAGAAAACGCTAAATTGATCTGTTTTGCAAAACTGCTTTCTGTGTACTGTCTTCCCCATTGCTGCAGGGTCTCTCACTGATTGGACGAGGTTGGTGCCAGTGAGCTCCAGGGGCACTGTTGTGTCTGCCTCCCCAGTGCAGCTCCATGCAGCACCACGCCTGGCTTCTGTAGGTGCTGGGGAATCAAACTCACGCTGGTGCAGCCAGCACTTTACTGACCCACTCCTGGCCCTTGGTGCTTCCTCAGTCATTAACCTGACTCTTGGAATAATGGGAGCCTCAAGATAGGTCTGTCTGCTCTTTCTCTAGAAATGTGTTTCACAGCAGAGCACAGGATTCTGGGTCAGGTCTCAGACAGTGTGTGTGGAGCATTTACCGAAACTGCAAGGAAGGATCAGTGGGAAAGCTATGACCTCATCTGTTCCAGCAAAGCAGCCACCCTGGGCCAGGAAGGACTGGCTTTGGAGGGTCAACAGCACAGGAATCTGCCTCCCAGGGCACTAGGACAGGAGCCTGCCCTTCTCTGCAGACTCTGGACCTGTTCCGGGATTGCTGTCAGGCCCAGAAGCTACTGGGCAAAAACAAAGGAGCCTTTGCATATGTGAGAGACAGTGTGTCACTCTGTAGACCAGGCTAGCCTCAAACTCTGAGAGACCAGGCTAGCCTCAAACTCTGAGAGATCTACCTACCTCTCTGTGCTGAGATTAAAGACGTGGCTACCGCTCCCAGCTTTCACGGCCTAACTCTTAGCCACACTTAATGCTTTGTTGTTTGTTTTAGTTTTTACTAGTTTGTTTATTGGGGTGGGGCACACGTCACCGCACATGAACGGGGGTCGGAGGACAACTTGCAGGAGTTGGTTCTCTCCTTCCACTGTGTTGGTCCCAGGGATTGAACTCAAGACCCCAGGCCTGACAGCAGACTTTTGTACCTGCAAAGCCATTTCCCTGGCCCTGGTTTGCTTGTTCTGAGACAGGGTCTCACCCAGCCCAGGGTAACCTCAGACTTCTGATTGTCCTGTCTCTATTTCTGGGTGCTAGGATTGCAGTTGTGTGCCACCATGCCAAGTGCGTGTCCAGTTCTTAACATCAGCGGACACTCGTGCCAGGCTCTCTAAGTAGTATATGGACACTCCTTCTTAGGATCCTGTGCAGTAGATGCTGCTACGAACCTGTTTAAGTAGCTTGTCCTGGGTTGGCCAGCTCCCAGGCGGGGTGGAGCTAATGGGAGTGTGTCACATGCAGGCTAATGGTGTACAGCTAGCCCATGTCACTCCAGAGACTGCTGTGATGTAAGCTCTGACCTTTCTAGATGGTTCTTCAAACAGGCATCCACCTTCCTGTCACCTTCTGTATGGGTCTCAGTGAGATAGGAAGACACCAACAACCTCACCATCAGCCCTGCTCCCTTCAAAACTTTGAAACAGCGAAGTTTCCACTCATCCCAGAACATTCTAGAAAGATCCGCTGCACACACCATTGGCTTCACCACATCCTCACGGTTCTTTTCCTTTGTATGCAGGAGAAGAGATCGGTCCTGGTCACCTTGTGGATTCTGGCCTTCCTGGCAGGGAACACACTGTATGTTCTTTACACCTTCAGCTCCCAGCAACTCTACAGCAGGTGAGGGGCATTGCCGGACTTGGGGTGCACAGCTGAATGCCGTAAGTGAGCAAGGACACCAGCCTCAGGCCGTTATTAAACTCAGATTCCTCCTGTTGTCACACATGCACACTCACCTAGGACACCAGTGGATATGCCACTTTACATTTTCCAACCGTCACATGAAGGCAAAGAGTAAGACCTTGTGGAATTAATTTCAGTAATAATTTTATTGAACTATCAACTTTCCATAGCTGTGGATTCTGCCCCTGTGGAGCAATAGTTGCAGATACTGAATACTTAGGAAACAGTTAAGTCTGGACTGAATGCCTGCAGGCTCTGTCCAGGCTGCTAAGCCCTGAACCACACAGCAGGACAAATATTTACATGGTATTTACATAGCATTTACATAACATTGGGTATTAAAAGTCCTCTAAAATCTGGCTGGTGAGGGTGTGTGAGATAATTTGCAAATTATAGACAAATGTCCTTAGATTTAGGCATCTTTGGACCTCCCTGGAACAAATCCTTCACAGGCACCTAGTGATGACTGTGTATCCAAAATGTTTTAATGCACAAGAAAGCTGAGGTGGGAGGATTTCAAGTTGGAAACCTTGTCTCAGTGAAGGAGAGAGGGAGGTAGGAAGGGAAGAGGAGGAGAGAGGAGGGGAGGTGGTTGGGAGGACTGGGGGAGAGGAAGCGATGGCTTATTGTTTAATTGGTTCTGGTGTTTTGTGACAGGAGACATTGATGCTAGTGAGAACGGTCCACAGTGTGAACGTGGACGTGAAGTCACACACATAAATGACCAAGGGAGCAGATTGCCCATTGCTCATGTTTTACCACGGGTTGAAAAAAATCACACATGTCCCAGCATCCCTCCCTTCCTGAGGGGATGGATGTTTTAACAGCAACTGTCAAGGAGGAAGAGTGGTGCTGTGGACGGAGTGAGTGTCGCTTCATTGTAGGAAGTGGAAATCTTAGGTTAGGAGCCGCTCACCAGAATCTCCTCACTGCGGGGTGACAGTCAGAAGGGTTCCTGGGGGAGGGGGTGTGAACTCAAGGTGGGATCTTGGGTTATCATGGTCCCCCTTGCTGTGAAAACACAGAAGAAGAGAGTTCAGGTGGCGCTTCAGAGTAGTCTTGATAGTCTAAGCATCCATGCTGTCACTCTCTGCGCTGGTCCTGTGGTCCCGTGGTCCTGCTGAAGGGCGGGGGGTGGGGTTTCCCAGCAGCTGGGACCAGTTTCCCACTCCTGCTCTTTTGTAGGCACCATCGTGTTCTTGGATGCAGACTCAGTGCCTCCATCAGACGGGGCCCGAGTCAAGCTGTCAGCACAGGGCACTAGCAGAGAGGGCAGCAGAGAAGGCACAGGTCCAAGAGCTCATGTGTTCTGGTGCCACCAGTCTCCAGCTGGATACGAGTGGTTCCCACAGCCACTGTCTTATGCTGCCCAGTAGGGCAGCATCTCGTGTTGTTACAGTGGAAAGAGGCCTCACAAAGCCTGCTCTTTCCTGGTATTGTAATGAAGTACTTGAGGTTGGGTACTTTGTTTTTTGCGACAGGATCTCATGTAGTCAAGCTCAAGGTGTAGTTGGGGATGAACTTTAACTCCCAGCCCGGCCTACATAGCAAGACACTCAAAAAGTAGAAATAGGGGCTTATGAGCTGGCTCAATGGTTAGAGCGTCCTTCTCCTGTGGAGGACCCAGGCTCAGTCCCCAGCATGCACAGCAGGCAGATTGCAACACCTGTTCCTGCAGACCCTATGCTCTGTGGCCTCTGTGAGCACCTGCGTGCAGGGATTGCACATAAACTCATGCAGGGGCACACTTCCATCACATAAATGAACAAATAGTTTTTTAAAAAATAGTAAAAAAAATACTAATATCCCCCTTCCTCCTCCTAATATTTTATATGCAATCACTGCCGTTCTTGGCGGCACCTAAAAGACAGACTTGTAATAAAGTAACAGTAAGTGCATTAATGAGCAAAGACAACTTTGGAGATGAGTGAACGTGGGGCTTGGCCGTGGGGACACACTTATGTATTGCTATCCCACCTGTTGCCACCGCTGCCGCCACCACCACTACCGAAAGCAAAGAAGAAAAGTCATCCAGACCGAGAGCTGCACGTGCCTGTCATCCCCTCACTGGGGTGGCTGAAGCTGAAGGGTAGGATGGTGAGATCAAGGCCAGCCTGAGCCACGAAGGAAGACTGTGTCTCAGCAGCAAGGTCAGCCAGTGAGGTTGGGGTCCCCAGGAAAGGGTGAGAGCAGATCCCAGGAGTGAGGCCAGTGCTTCAGCCTTGTCCCTGGAGGCTAGGAATGGCCACTGCAGCTGGAAAGAGAAGACCCACAGAGACAGGGCTGTGATGGAAGATTCTGACGTCAGCAGGAGGAGCTACTCGCGTGGACTCTCAGGATGCTAGAGTACTGGTCTCACTGCACACCCCTCTCTGCCCCTGTTACATTTGCCGGGCAGAGAAACATCTCTCTGTGTTTACTGTGAGTTTCCTAGTGATGGAGGAGGCAGATAGGAGCCTTGTTGGCCCCTTGCCCAGTGCCTCTAACCCAGCAAGAAGAGAGGAGAGAAGCCAGTGTCCACCAGCCTGACTCCAGTCCTAGTGCCATACTTTAGCTGAGGCAGCATGAGCAGGTGACTCCACCTCTCTATGACAAGGTGCCCTTAGCTTGGACCAGGATAAGCTTTGTACCTGCATCATCCTTCCTAGAACCTTTGGAAAGGTGAAATGAACAAAGTCAACAGAGCAGAGTTGGAATGACAGAGGAGCCAAGATGTTTTTACTACTGTTAAAATTATGAATGGGATGTTGGAAAGCATAGCCAAAGTGTGGGCCATGGACCAGGACCAGTTTGGAAGCTATCTGTCATGTGCCTGCAGTGAGATAGGTATAGCAACTGAGCGTGAGATTCAAAATGCTGAGTCCTAGACAGGCGCTGTGTTTGCAGCGTGCTTGACATGGGTTTGCAGCTTACGGGACCACATACAGGCAAATGAAATTGTGACCCGCCTGGCACAGACAGGTGCACTGGGCCTACATCGTGTCTGGACATGCACAGGTCCCACAGGTTTGCACAATGAGTAGCTGCAGTGTGCAGCATGAATTGATTGGCAGCCAGGTTGCCTGGCTGCATCCACCTCTGTCCCCTGCTGTCCACTTTTCAGGTGACCCATGCAGAGCTTGTCTGCTGGACCTGGGATCTGAGGACCTGAAATAATGAGGCAGACTACAGTCTAACACAGTCTACTGCTCAGACAGCCTTACTCCAGTTTCAGTGTGCTTTACATACACTGTGTAACAAAGAAAGCAATGATCCAAGGAAGGTTGAGTTCAGAAAAACATGTAAGCAAACACCAACAAGCACTTACTAAATAGTAACAGAGCAGCCTTTCCCAGAACTTTCTCGGCACACACCAATTTAAATACAATCGTCTGGCATGTTGCTGGGGAAACTCCTTCAGCCAAAGGCCTTTGAGATGCTGGACCAGATTGGGCATGGCCTTGGGTACCAAAAAATCATGTGAGCTTGCTCGCTCGCTCTCTCTTGGCTGCTGGATTCAGTTCCTGTTCCCCACTCGCACAGAGGACTGTGATCTGTGAGTCTGCCCCTAAATAAAGAACCCTTCATTATACCCGATTCTGAGCTAGGGGGGCTACTCCATTCGTGTTCAGCTACAACACAGAGTATAGATTGTATCCGGGAAAGCAGGAAAGCGAGACCGAAGGCCACATCCGGACTCGGGTCTCTGAGGACAGCTTATCCTTTCTCCAGATGGGATTCTATAGCCGTGCTCTGACCTCCAACAGGAATAAACTTGTCTTATAAATTAAATGTAAATCTTTGTTGCAAGAGGCACAAAATCAGATCTAAGAAGAACCCAGGGAACAAACGCACTGAGGCAAAGGCCCGGCCTGTTCCTAGAGCCTCTCTCACAGGTCCCCATGGTCCTTGTTCCGACAACTTGACCATGTGCCTCTGTTTCCTTATCTGAAAAATGGGGCAGATGACACTACAGGCCTCAGGGGTTCTGTTGCCCCAGTCACCACGGTATGGCTGGGTCTGTAATACATCTGTGATCATCCAGGTCTGGAATCTAAGCTAGGGAAGAGGGAGCGAGCCCTGATTTGCTGATGACACTGAGTTAATTTGACCAGCCTAGATAAGAATGCAAGTCTGGTCCTGGACGCCCTTGTAGAGTTATCCTGTGGCCTTGAGCTTCAGCCCTCATCTGAGTGGAGCTAAGCCATGCTCCCTGCAGAGCCCCTTATGGTGGGAGGGTTACCAAGACCCATGAAGTAAGGACCTTAGCACAGAGCACAGGGTTTTCCCCTCCTTGCCTCCTCTCGTCCATCTTTCTACGAAGACTATCTTGGATACATAAAACTAAAGGGGAGGGTGGCAGGATGGGGGAGTGTGGCCATCAGTAGGCAAACACAAGGACCTGTGTTTGATTTCCAGAGCCCTATTACTGAGGAGGTGGAGGAAGGGGCACTGACTGCCCTGGGGCTCACTAGCAGGCCAGCCTAACCTGATTGCTGAGTTCCAGGTCAGTGAGTGATCCCGTGTCAAGAAAAAGAAAAAGAGAAACAGTGGATGGCTTCTGAGGAACACCTGAAGTTGACCTCTGACATCCACATACTTACAGGCGCGGATCTGTACACACATGCACCTGAACACACAAGAATACATATAACAAAATGCAAATGGTGGAGACCTTTATGATGTTCCAAGTCATTTAATCCTCAAGGGAATTAAGGCTCAGAGAGAGGTCACACAGCAGGTCAGTAGTAGAGAAGCAGCCGCAGAGGAGAGATGCCAAGGCCCGTGTGCTTTCGTTGGTGATATTTCCAAGGTCCCTTCCTGAGGGAAAGCTGATAGGTCCAAGGTCTAAACGAGTGACTGATTCTCTGAATGCACCCCCAGCCTCATATTTCTGAAGCCCAACCTGGAGACCCTGGACTTCTTTGACCTGCTCTGGATTGTGGGGATCGCCGACTTTGTGCTGAAGTATATCACCATCGCCCTCAAGTGCCTCGTCGTGGCCCTGCCGAAGATCATCCTGGCTGTTAAGTCTAAGGTAAGCTCTGGCTGCTGCCACCCCGAGGCCCTAGTCACTGCGCAAGTGTGGGGCTCCGGGCACCTCCCAGAGGAGGAGAGAACTGGAGCAAAGATAATGCAGCGCCTGCCCTCCACCCACCATGATACCCCTGCATCGGCACCCCTCAGTACCTTCTCAAAGCTTCCCTTGACAGAGTTTTCTTCTGATTTTACCTGAGGGAGGAGCACAAAGCCTGTCCACATTCCTGGGTCCTGCATCTCCCAGAAAAGGGTAATACAGTGTTTGACTCTGTACAGTCCACAAACTCCTGTAAACGTGACTGCTTCTCAGAGGAGAAGGGCTCTGTGATCAACTAGTAATGCCTGCCGTGGGCAGAGTAAGGAGTGGGAGCGGGGCTGCTTTGCCGTGAGCAGCAGTGGGTGAGCAGCTTCTGGATGCAGGGGTCTTGAGGAATGGCCCCAGAGCTCAGAGGACTGTCACTGTCACTCCCTCTGAGGACAGCGGGTTGAGTTGGCCCTCAGTCTTGCATGACAACTGACCCAACTTACTAGGGGTTACACTTTGAGCATCTTCTTTCCCTTCCCCACCATGCACTGACTTGGGTGAACCCAAGACCTTGAGGTTTTCTTGGGTGAGGCCACATCCTTGTGCCCTAAAGCAGGGTCAGGAAGCATAGCAGAGAGAGGGAAGTAGGGAGAGGAACCACTTGGCATTAAGGAGCCCTGAGCCGCTGCCTTGCCAGACTGGCCCAGACCATAATAACTGTGGCCCTCTGCCTGTCTAGTTCGTGCCATATTCCTACAGGCGCTGTGAACTTGACCCCCAAAACTAGCATGGCCAGTGGTCAGACAAGGGCTTCAGCCTCGGGCACACTTATGTCTGGACCTGGCTAGGTTTCTCTGTCTGTGTCAGGTTGGTCAGAAAACGAAATCTCTCCGGGCTTCTCACCTGTCCACCACTGGAAACTGTGCCTTCCCTTAAAAGTGCTGACCTCGTAGAAGCGGTTGCTTTTGGAAAAGAGAATGTGCTTTGCCCGGGCCTGGTGCCTAGGAAGCTGTACGAGGAATGCTTCGTGGCACAGGTTCATTGTCCTCCTTCCAAGATGCTTGGATCACAGTTTTGTTTTGTTTTTTCAGTTTTTAGGCTATATGCATATTCATAAGGAGGTATGTTGGGAATGTGATCTGGGCATAAACATGGAATTCACCTGTCTCACCCACATGGTGAGAAGGTGGCGTCAGACAATCTTGTTGGCGCACCCGCTTTCCATTGCAGTGTGTCATGGGAGGTCAGGGTGGTGGAGGAATCTCCTGCTTGTGTATGTCTTCATGTCTGATCTCAAACAGTTGCAGATTCTGAGGCCTTTGGGATGCTGTAGTTTTGGGTTGGGGTGCTCCACCTGTACCAGGTATATGACGTAATCTTCATGACACCTAATCCGGGGGCTTCCCTATGTTGCAGGGTCCTGGCAAGTGGCTGTCTCTCAGGCTCTGCGTTCACTGTATGCTTTGTACTCCAGGACTAGAACACCCAGGGTTTGGGAAGCTTCCACCTTCCTGTCTCCTCCAAGCTCTAATAGGTCCAGTGAGTAAGAATTCGAGAGTCATATTGTCCACCTCACGGAGGCCGTATGCCTCAGCCAGGAACGGCTTGCAGCCATCAGCTGCTCGGACAACATAGGCCACTTCCTACAGGAATACAGGCCTCGGCCAGCTGCCTGCATGCACAGGGCATTCCGCCTTCAGGACTCTTCTCTTGTCCCACAGCCAGGTTTGGAGCACAGCAGTACAAGCGGGGGAGGAGCCTAAGCATGGAGCACAACAGTGCAGGCTAGGAAGGAACCTGGGCAGAAGCTAGCAGACACGGCCATGCCCCCTCCCCCCACTCACTGGAGCACCCGTCACTGCTGGAGCCTCCTGGCTCTGCATAGTCTGCAGGGTCAGCCTGGATGGTGGGAGAGGCAGAATCCCTACCAGAGCTTGCAGTTGATGCTAAATGACCCTGAGAACAGTCTGTCAATAGAGGTCATTTTTCCTGCCCATCCTGGTGATGTCAACCACCCGTAGGGCACTTGGCATTTGCTGCTTGCGGACTTGATCTCATCATGACTCTCACCCCTTCTCACATCTTTGGTGACTGTGGTATAGGGTGGTTTGGTGACTGTGGTACAGGGTGGTTTGGTGACTGTGGTACAGGGTGGTTTGGTGACTTTCCCAGGACTACAGTCAGAAGCTGAAGAGCAGTCAGGACTGTTCCTGTGACTTCTGGGTGACTGGAAGTCACCCCCCACCAAGTTACCCCCAAGTCTGAACGCTGTGACTTTGTACTGTGGATGGACACAGACACTGTGCCCACCTGCTTCAGACAGTAGACTGATGGCAGAGTGTGACACCAGAGGCAGGGGGCCTCCCTGCAGCTCATGGTCCATCATTTGTGGTGACACATGTCATGTGCCTTGTCCTCTTGGACAGTGTCCCCAGCAGGCTGTTTGTTCAAGAACTCTACAGAGAGGCTGCAGGGGTGGGCTATGTCAGAGACACAGGGGACGTCTCAGGCAAACAGTGGACAAAGCCCTTCGCGGCTGCAGTTAGAGTCTCCTAGCACATTGTTGCCTTCGGTCTCATCAGTCCCCAGAGAGGAGGTGTTCTGACCTCTCTCCACACAGACTGAACTAAGTAATGTGGCAAAGACTGTAGACCTCATGGTGACCACAGGCCAGTCACAGAAGGAGGGCGTGGCTCAGCTCTTCTCTCAGCTGCCCTTGTGCACAGAGGCCTCATAAGGCAAGGACAGTCAGTTGTCTTTGGCCTTAAAAATATTTTATTTGAAGTAAGATTCCCATAAAATTAACCACTAATCATTTCAAAGGGTGTCATTAATTCTGTGACACTTTGTACGATGATAGCACCAGCACCCTGTGTAGTTCCAGAGTGTTGCCATCACCCCGGAGGGAAGCCTGTATTCACGAGGCAGCCACCCCGGGCTCCTCCCGTCAGTCCTGGGGGACCACTAATCTGCCTTCTGTCCGCGGATTTGCCCACTCTGTGTACTTCCTACATGCAGAATCTTGTCGTAGCTGTTAACCAGCAGTCACGTCTTCGAGTTCATCTGCATTGTAGCACAGGCTGGCACAGCCCACACACTTGTAATCCTAGCCCTCAAGAGGCAGAGGCAGGAGGATTGAAAGCTCAGGGCCAGCCTGGGAGCAGTAAAACCTTACTCAAAAGAAATAAAACAGAATTAAGAGATGGCTCAGTGGGTAAGAGGTCCTGGGTTCAAATCCCAGCACCACAGGAACACCAGGCATGACTGAGGTGCCTGTAACCCCAGCATTGCAGGGCATAGACAGACAGATCCCAAAACAGCGAGTTTCCAGTTCAGTGAGAGACTCTCTCGGGCAGTAAAGGAAGAGAGCGATAGAGGATCCCTCCCTGCCCCTCTGGCAGAGTACCCCCACTCATATTAGTGCATTACACACACCCTCGCGCATACACACCCACACGCACACAGGCACACATGTATGCATGCTGCATGTTCACACACATACAAGAAAACACACCACCATCACACAGTAGCATGGCTCAACCTTCATTTCTTTCTGTGACTGTTTCCCATCCCACATGTTCATTTAGCCATTTGCTCTTTGAGGGACTTGGGATGCATCCCAACTTCTGACCAGTGTGACTGATGCTACTTGGAATCTTTCGCATGAAGGAATGCAAATATGGTTTTTCTGAGTAAATTTGGTTTCCTAGGTTTGTTTAGTGAGCTCTTCTGAGCTGGTTAAGAGTCAGGTCCACTGATATAAAATCCCTGTCCACCCCCAAACCAGGCTAGAGGGTCTTCCCTCCCCTTCAGATGGCAGTGTTTGGACCAGGGGGTGGATGTGGGCCCTGCCACCCTTTCCCATACCTCTGAGGTGTGGTGACAGTTATTAATGCCTCCCTGGCAACTGTCCAGCTACTTCCTTGATGATTATTATTTTATTCAGAGAGATTAATGTGCCAGGTCAGAGCATAATCCAGCCTGTAACAAGTGATGTGAATGGCCCTCCCAAGATAAATTGCAGTCTGGGAAAAGGTCTGCAGCCTCTCCTTGCCTGTCTGCGAGCTCTCGAGAATCCTCATCAATCCTTGTCTGGGAGGAAGAAAGCCGCGGGTGTTCCTCTGCAGCTGGGGTGGGGGAGTGGGGGGAGACACATCTGTCAGGGACCCCTAATGGTCCTCAGCACAGATGCTCCTGTGATGGCCCCCGTGCCATCCACTGAGAGAGCGGGCTGGTTGAATATCGCAATTATGATATTGGAGGCCTCTGGTATTTGGCCCCATTTGATGGCCTGACGTGAGGCTGAGTGAGACACCTTGCCTGGGGACTTGGGGAGTGTCTTCATTTTCTTCCTTTTCTTAATCATCCCTCTGCTGTGACCAATTCCCAAATTCCCTCATGCCTCCTAGCATGAGAGGATCTGTCAGGGACCCTCACGGAGAAGCCCCTTCATGAGTCAGGCTCCTTGGGTTAAAAATAGTGGCTCAAATGAGTCAAAGATGGCAGCCACTGCTCCTCAACCTCAATCCCAAGTGGTCACCCTGGCCTGGTGTCCTGAGCTGCCATTTGCTTGTATTTATTTGTTTCTTAGAAAGAGTTTCAGTGTGTATCCTGGGCTGGCTTTGAATTCCTGATCCTCCTGCCTCAGCCTCTTGAGTGCTGGGATCCTGGGTGTAAGCCACCACACCTGGCCCTGAGTTGAATCATCACGTGTCATCAGCCCGTATAATGGGCTGGGGTGTAAGCTGGGAGAGCACTTGCCCACATCAAATTAATCAGTTAATTAACCACATATAATATATACAGATCATGTATCTTGGGTCTGCCAGATCTGGCTTCTCCTCCACCTCTCTCCTCACCATCCTTCTTTCTTCCCTCCACCTAGACCAGCCCTTCATACTTCCTGACCCCTCTGTCTGTGGTAGCATCCCCTGCTGGTCCCACGGCTGTATCCTTCCCATGGTGACCCGCCCTGTCAGCATCGTGAACTTCCTCCTCGTATGTATCAGACTGTTCTGTCTACATCTATTGTCTGCCACCCTGCCCTGCCCTGCGTCACCTCCACCAGAGTGTGAGCTTCCATGCTCAGGAACCTTGTTTCTTAGGAGTGTCTGTCCTGAGCAGTGTAGCTGCTATGACTTGAGAAGAAGATGCTTACCTACTCGCTTGTCAGGGTTAAGGCTGAGCCAGCCTCTCCCTCCGCATTGTCCTGTCTGGTTCCAGTTCACTGAGGGTTCAAAGGTGTCTGCTTGTAGGGCCATGCTGCAACCGGAAGCTGAAAGCTGAGCAGAAGCCTTCCTAGCCATTGTCCGCTCGCTCGCTCCACTGCCAACACACCCGGCATGCCATTCTGTTGTTTCTTGTTCTTTGTTTGTTCTAGTTTTGTATTGCATTTATTTACAGCACAGAGGACACTGGGTGGTCAGACAACTGTTGCAGGAGTCACTGCTCTCCTTCCATCGAGCGGGTCCCTGGTTGGACTCGGGACTCCAGGCTTAGACGTGAGCTTCTTTTACCCACTGAGCCATCTGACCGGCCCTTGTTTCTGGTCCTTTGAGACAGGGTAGTGCGGTGTAATCTAGGCTAGTCTGGGCCTCTCGGTCCTTCTGTCTCAGCCTTCTGAGTTCTGTGACCAAGGACATCACTCCTCACATCCACGCCCACCCTGTCCCTAATTAAGAGGCTGAAATAACCTAAATTCACATGACACCATCTCCCTACCCCACTACTGTTTTTAGGAATAAAAGGGATTGGCTAGTCCACACTGCCTTTCTTTTTATTAAAATGAATGTCTCTTAACCCAGGATTCTAGAGCTGTGCTGGCCCCATGTGGCGGATACAGGTCACATGTGCTCTCTACATGTGAAGTAGCTGAATTCTAGACGTTCCTCTCCTGCACCAGCCACATTAGCTCAGCAGCTACAATGCAGCTTGTCCCTGTGCAGACAACATAGATACAACGTCTCCAGGGCTGAGGCTGGAGCTCAGTGGCAGAGAGCTGGTCCAATGTTTGTGGTACTCTGAATTCTATCCCTACCACCATTGCCAAAATTCCTGCTGGACAGTACCATTCTAGCACATTCTTAGAATGGGGTTTACTTCAACTTCCCACAAATATGGTAAATGAGTTTGTCATTATGAGATAGTCATGAGCCTATGGGAACAAGTGACATGTTCGGGGGTGTTTAGTTGACAGGGGTGGGCTTATTATGGTTAATACTGATTTTCATCTTGACAGGATCTAAAATCCCCTAAGAGACACATTTGTGGATGTATCCAAGCTATTTTTTCTGGCCTTTCAGCCAGCTCCCAAATTAATGACATGGAAACTTGTTAATTGTGAAAGCTTGGTCTTTGGCTTAGGCTTGTCCCACTAGCTCTTAGAACTTAACCTGTTTCTAGTCTTCGTTTTGCCTTGAGACGTTTCACCTTTCTTTCATTCTGCTTTCCCACTTCCTCTGTGTCTGTCTGGCTGACTGGCCCCTGGCGTCTCCCTGTCTCTGCCGCGCCTAGACTCCTGCTCCTCCTACTTACTGTCTCTGCCCAGGAGCCCCGCCCATACTGCCTGCCTAGCTATTGGCTGTTTATCTTCTTCTTAGAACAGTCATGTGCCTTAGGCAGGCAAGGTGAGCAGGTGCAACACATCTTTACATGGTTAAGCTAATATTCTGCGACATAAACAAACACAACACATCTTTACATAGTTAAATAGTCTACATCATGTGGGCGTGCCTGTGTGGGAGTTTCTAGACTGGGTTAATTAAGGTACGAAGACCTATTCTGAATGTGGGAGCTCCGTCTGTCAGCTGGGGTCCTGGACGAAGTGGGAACAGGAGAGACAAAGAGAGAGCACACTGAGTTCCGGCATTCACCTCTTGCTCCTAACCATGGATACAATGTGGCCAGCGCTTCAAGCCCCTGTAGCCCTGACTTCCCTGCCACAATGAACTGCATCTTCATCTGTGAAATGAAATAAACCTTTCTTTTCTTAAGATAATTCCTTGCAGTACCTGTCACAGCATCTGTGGAGGTGATCCCTGCATAGGTGTAGCTGGCAGGGGTCATTCTGCTATTGTCTCTGATGGAGAAGACGTAAAAACAGAAAGTTGTCCTCAGAACTCTGCAGGCCACTTGCCAGATACCACCCAGGTCTTGAATCATCAGAGCTGAACTGCAGTCCTGGCTTCCTTGTTTATTGCTGGCCACCTTAGCTGCTCACCAGTGCTCAGCTTCCTCCTCTCAGTGGGACCATTTATCCCATTGGACACTGAAGACAGAGCCAGGCATCTATGACGGCAGCACAAGACAGCAGAACAGGGCACGCTCCATCCAGCATGGCAAGCAAGGGCTCTGCCAATGTGACTGCTCCAAGGGACCCATTGATAGGCTGCCTGCCTTCTCCCTCAAGGTCAGGGAGGAGAGAGCCACTGCCAGCACCTCTCCAGCCTCACTTAGCAAAACTGTGAAAACTACGAAAGAATAGGCCAAGTGTTTGCTTGCCCCTGGGTCAGCCCCTACTGTGACAGACTGAAATGTGTCCCTCAGCATATGGGTGTATTTGCACTTTTAACTTTTTAAATTATATTTCTTTGTTTAGTGTATGTATGTACATATAATATGCCAAAGCACACATGTGGTGGGTCAAAGGACAACTTGCAGGTGTCTGTTTGCTCCATCTAGATGTGGCCCAGGGAATGGAACTCAGCACTTCAGAATGTGGGAGAGGGAACTAGAGGTTACATAATGTAGGCAGTAAGGAAGCAGAAACAGAATGGGGTCATGCCCCACATCAAGCCTCATCCCACATTCCTTGTCCAAAATAGCACCTTCAGGTGGGGACCAAGTATTTTAAATACACAGTTGCAAGGTAGATATTTTGAGTTCAGATATAGCAGGAGGTCACAGGGACCACCTGTCCTGACCCAGTGTGGTCATTATTAGTATCTTATTTCAAGAGGACATTGGGATGTAGATGGGTGCAGAGATAGGAAGCAGCCATTCCGAGACATGGAGGCAGACTGCCAAAGGATCCAACCCTCTCAACACTTGGCCCCCCAGATTCCAGCACTGCGAGGAACTGAATTCTGCTGTTGAGCTAGGCATGGTGGTGCATGCCTTTGATCTGGGCATTCAGGAGGCAGAGACAAAGGAGCTCTGAGTTTGAGGCTAGCCTAGTCTATATAGTGAGTTCTTCACCAGCCAGGGCTACATAGTGAGATCCTGTCTCTAAAAAGAAAGTAGTTTCTGATCTTGAAACCAGCCACTCTGTAACACCTTGTCACAGACAGAATCGTACCCTGCAGAGGAGCCTTCCTAGAGCCCTTTGATCCTAGAAGATTTTTTGTATCTATTTGGATATCTACCTTTTACTACCATAGAATTATTTTGTTAATATTAATAGAATCATGGCGTTCAAAGGTCAAAACAGTGTCTATATTTATGTACACATATGTACACAAACCTACACAGACACATGCACACATACATGTTCATATGCTCACACACATACACACACATGCTCAAAGGCTCACATACATGCTCACTTGTGTGTATCCCTTCCTGTTCTGGACACCAAATTCTTCCTCCTGGAAGTGAAAATCTCATCCTTGAGTCTTTTTATAGCCGCTGTGTGCACACAGAGGCAATGGTGTGTGTGTGTGTGTGTTCTGCTTTTCTTAGCTCCCATCTCATTGGCCCTGGAGACGGCTCCAACTAAACATACAGGAAACAATCTGGCGACTGAAAGGTGGGACCCAGAGGCTGTGCATTTCCTGTCAGAGTCTGTCTGCCACCCACCAGTCACATCCGTAAACTAGAGCCCTGCTGCTCGCTTTCAGTCGCTGCCCAGGAAATGGCCTCAAAGTCAGCCATCAGGGTCTAGGGAGGTGACTCAGTCAGGAAAGTTCTTGCTCTGCAAGTAGGAGACTCTGAGTTCTGGTCCCTGGCACCCAGCTAACAGCTGGACATGACAGCGCACACCTGTAACCCCAGCCCTGGAGAAGGGTACACAGTGCCGGCAGACCCCTAGAGTTCATTCAGTCCAGTCTAGGCAATTGGTGAGTGTTCAGTGAGAGACTGCCTCCAGGTGGAGAGCAACTGGAGAAGACACCTAATGTGGACCTCTGGTATCTGCTTACACATATACCCACACCACAGACATACACACACTCCCACACATGTGTGTGCTTGGCCTTAGCTCTGCTGGCAACCAGCAGGAAATACACATCCTTTTTTATTTGTTATTTTTATTTTGTTTGTTTGTTTTTAAACTGTTTTTATTTTATGTACATTGGTGTTTTGCCATGGGTATTAGGTCCCCTGGAACTGGAATTACAGATTACAGACAGGTGTGAGCTGCCATGTGGGTGCTGGGAATTGAACCAGAGTTCTCTGGGAGAGCAGTCAGTGCTCTTAGCCACTGAGTCATCTCTCCAGACCCCCCCCCTTTTAAAAAAAAAGTTTTATTTATTTATTATGCATACAGTGTTCTGCCGGCATGTATGCCTGCAGGCCAGAAGAGGGCACCAGATCTCATTACAGACAGTTGTGAGCCACCGTGTGGGCGCTGGGAATTGAACCCTGGTCCTCTGGATGAGCAGTCAGTGCTCCTAACTGCTGAGCCATCTCCCCAGACCGAAATACACATCCTTAGGGCCTACCTCCAACCCTGAGTCAGAATCCTCCCTCAGGGATGTGCGCTGCTGTCAGGACCATAGCAAGCGCTCTAACGGATCTGAGCACACACCATTGGCCTGCACAGTTCATTCCTTTTCAGTGCTGTGCAGTATTCCCCGGGTTAGCTGACCCAGTTGAGTTGTGATGGTTAAACTATTTCTTCACCTTTTACCAACAAGACAAATATAATGTCCAACATCCCTGCAGACACGCACGAGGTTTCAGTAACATGGCCGGCCAAGATGGGAATGTTGGATTGAGTATCTTCCACTTAATGGAGAATCCCAGTGGGTCCCCTACCCCAGATGATTATAGCAGCTTGCATTGCCTCCAAGGCTGGATACAAGCTGCACTTTCCCATGTCTTTCCTGCTGCTTTAGTAGGACTGTGGCGTGCCTCATCTTCAGGGTGGGCCAGGAGCCAATCCCAGTGAAGGCTTTGTCACTGTCTTTTGGAAAGGCTGAGGTTTAAATGTGGACCCAGAGCATGACTCCAGCCTGCCCTTCTCTCCCGGCCTCCATTGGCCCAGTAGCTCCCTCTTGCTGTTTCGTTTTTGCCTGAGCACAGTGGGCAGTTTTGTCTCCATGACTTTGGTGGGAATCAGTCAAGGATTCTCTATCAGACAGACAGATCTCTTTCCAGAGAAATGGAGCCACTGGGTGGTGGTGGCAGCGCACCTTTAATCCCAGCACTCGGGAGGCAGAGGCAGGCGGATCTCTGTGAGTTCGAGGTCAGCCTGGTCTACAAGAGCTAGTTCCAGGACAGGCTCCGAAGCTACAGAGAAACCGTGTCTCGATAAACCAAAAACCAAACAAAAGAAAGAACAGAGGAATGGAGCCCGTAGCTCACTTGTGCTTTGAGAGTTTTATTGCAGGGAACAGGTCAGTGGCGGCAGGGCGAGCTCATCTGCAGAGCAGCCTGGAAGCCTGGGCAAAAGCCCCTTCTGCCACCAGGAAATGCCATCTCTTGCTCAGATGGCCTTTCCATGGGTTAGGTAGGACACACCCACGTGATAGGCAGCAATCTCTACCACTTCCTGGCTGAGGTGTCAGCACATCTGCATCTCACGGTGACGCCTAGGACAGCACTCAACAGCGGAGTGGACGCTGTGCCCTTATTAGCAAAGAGGATGCAAGATGACCGCCTCGGGCGGAGGTGATGCTTTCCCTAGGCAGGAAAGCATCCAGAAGCACAAATGGGGCACTCCTCACCCCAGCAGGAGGGTCTCGAGTTCAAGGTCAGCCTGGGCTTAAACAAACATGCAAAATACTTTTAATTATTATTTTCATTTCTCTGTGTGTTCATTCATGTGTGGGTGGGGGTTGTGCATGTTTGCGCATTGCACGCACGCATGGCACAAATGTGAATCAGAGGACAGCCTCTGTCGTTTCTCAACTACCATCCAACTTTTTTTGAGACAAGATCTCCTCTCAGCCAGGAACTCAACACCTTGGCTGGCCATTGAGCCTCGGGGGTCTGCCTGTCTCCGCCTCCCACCTCTTACTCACTGGGATTATGAGTACTTTGCTTCTACACCTGGCGTTTTGCATGGACACGAAGGAAAAGCTTTACCAGCTGAGCCTTCTCCCCAGCCCCACAAACAACAACAAAGAACCTTTCAGAGAAAAGTATCACAAGGTGGTGATGTACATATTCATTATACATGGGGGGACTGAGGCAGGGGGATTGCCATGAGTTTAAGACAAGTCTAGGTTACATAATGAGATCCTGCCTCAAAAAACTAACCGTAGGAAAAAGAGCAGAAAACACAGGAAGTGCCCATTCCAATTATCAGCATTGAATTTGATGAAAAGCATTTCATTTTTGTCCTTGGAGCTGTGACTGGGAAGCATTGCTTTATGTCATCATATAATTTCCTATAAATCCCACATTCCCAGAGAGAGTGCCACCACCAAGATGTCAGGGCCTTCAGCAGACGTCTGCATTCTTCACACTCTTGTCTTTATTATTATTGTTATGTTAATTTTGTTCATGTGTTTGCCGTGTCATGTGTGTGGAAGTCAGAGGACAGCCTGCAGACATCAGCTGTCTCTTGTGGGTCCCAGGGATAGGACGAAGGTCCGTCAGGCTTGGCTGCGAACACCTGTACTGACTGAGCCATCTCGCCAGCCGAGGCTCCTGCCTTCGGGCTTTTGCATTTGTGTCCTGCATATTCTTCTCCCCAAAATCAGCTCCTGTCCTTTTTGCTTAGATCACATTGGTTTCTGCTCAGCCATACATATGGACCAGTGGGCTGCCCTGGGAGCCGAAGGTATAGCCAGATGCTGTTGAACCTAAAGCCACGTGGAAAGTCTTCTGTTGAAAGAAGGGGACAGAGGACATGTATAAGCATGGGAAATCACTGATATGTCTGCTCCCTTCTTAGGCGCTTCATCTTTGTGAGTTCATTCCATGCTGTCTTAGTTTCTGTTCCATTGCTGTGAGGAGACACCATGACCACAGCAGCGCTTACAAAGGAAGCATTTAATTGACAGCCTGCTTATAGTTTTAGATCATGTCATCGTGGCAGGAAGCAGACAGGCATGGTGCTGGAGCAATAGCTGAGAGCTTTACATCTTGATCCACAGGCAGCAGGCAGAGAGAGAGACACTTGGGGCTTGATGTAAACTTTTGAAACCTCAAAGTCCTCCCCTAGTGACACACCTTCTCTAACAAGGCCACGCCTCCTAATCCTTCCCAAGCAGTTCCACTAACTGGGGACCAAGCATTCAAGCATATGTGCCCATGGAGGTCATTCTCATCCACACCCCACACTTTCCGGGGACACCTTGTAAGCAGGTGTTCTCAGACGCTCCACTTGGCAGACAGGGATCCTGAGACACAGAGAAGGTAGCTGGATTAGCCAGCAATAGGTCAGACACTTGAATCCTGTTTCTTTAGTTTCAGAACTCAGGGACTCAACATGCTATCAAACACACACACTTACAAGCATTACATGTATGCATGTACCCCTGCACATGCACACGTTCCAGCCCACACACCTGCCAATTATCACTGGGCAATGGCAGCTGCCGCCACTCTGCAAAGTGGGGACATAGTCATAGCAATCCCCCTGTCAGCACAGGCCCATACCCTCATCCTGTCCTCGCAGACTCACACCCCAGCCCTCGGCTGCCCAGCACCCCCTCATGTCTCAAAGGCCTGACTGTCATTTTTGTTTGTTTTTGTTTTGTTTTGTCCCCCTCCCTGCCTCTTTACTCTGTCCTCTGGGAGACTCCCAAAGATTACAGTCAGCCACCAAGGAAGACAGCAAGGACGGGGCACAGTGGACACCTGGGAGTTCTCACACCTCAGCCTGCACTAGTGTGTGGGGGAAGGGGAAGGGTTACTTTATTTATTTATTTATTTGTGCGATCCTGCCCTGCTCCACACCCCGCAAGCTGTCGTTCCCCACTGGGAAAAATGAAAAACAGCCTCAGACAACAGCAGACAAGACAGACCACATGGCCTCCGCAGTTTAATTTCCTTTAATTCATTTTATATTGAACCAAATGATACTGTTTGTTTTTAATGGCAAACACTCAGCACGGAGGAGGGGCGGCCAGAATCCTAGGGGAGAATCAGGCTCACAGCTGCTGTTGAAATCCTGGCTCCTTCGGCCCCCAGCCCCCAATTACCACACCCCACCCCATCTTCTTTGGAAATAGGCTTCCAGGTTGAAAGACAATACCCTTTACCAGCTTGGATGGTGGCTGTCTAGAGCGGAGGCCTGCCTGTGCCCCAACTGCGTCACCCATCCTAGGGTGACCCCAATGGAGAATGGGCTGGAGTCCGGGATTGCTCCTCCTTATCACTGGCAAGCAGGACCTACCCAGTGCCTCGTCCCAAGGAGAGGACAGGACACATGGAGCTGGGCACAGTCCAAGTGCATGCCTTAACTCCGGAGCCTGCGGCTGCATCAGAGGGCAGTCCACAGCGGCTCCCCGTGCTCCTCAAGAAACAAGCAACAGGGGCAAGGAAAAACCTTCTACATCCAGGCCAGTTATCTGGGACCCACGCTTCTGTGGCCTGGGTGGGGCCGTCTGTGATTCTGATTCTTCACGACCCTTTTTTGCTGAGGTGGACCCTGACTGGTGGCTGTTGTTACAAGTGAAGAGACTGAACCTCTGAAGGAGCCCCTGGGCAAGGAGGCGGAGGGCTTTGGCCTAGTCATGGTCTTTGTGAGGCCAAACCAAGCTGATAGACGCCCCGAGAGACCTCCCCATGCTGCAAAGGTGGCGTTATACCTGCTTTCTTGTCCACTTACATAGACTCAGAGCCTGGAAAGGAGAATGTGCTAGTTGTGGGTCACATGACTTGCCCCCAGGCATGCTCTTTCTGCTCTGATTGGATTCCACCCTGTAGCCAGCTGATGCTGTGAGGGAGAAGGACCCTGAGCAGCAGGGGGCGGGTAGGAAAGCATTGTCCCGACACTGCCACCCACAAGGCCTCCCTCATATTACCCTGCAGCCGAGGCTGGCCTTGGACTCAGGGCAGGCCTCCTGTCTCAGCCTACCAAATGCTGAGATTACAGGTGTCTGTCACCACGTGAGAAATGTACGGGGCCAACTGGGATGTGAGGCAGAAGGGCCTAGCACAGAGAGGAACCAGCGGCCACAGCACTGCGGTGACTTTCCAGGTTACAGCAGGGGTCTCACTCCCAGCGCTGACATCTGCCAAGCTCTCCCGCACACAGGCAGTCACAGTGGCCAGGAAAGGCCGGGCATGGGGCATGAATCTGAATTGAGGACTAGAAGGGAGGCTGAGTCCTGGGCTCCCAGCATCAACTGTATGCTACCATGCCTCCCACACTGTGGGTACAGGGTGGCGACTCCCAGATGTGGGCTACTGAGAGGATCCAAATGCCCCTCCAGCTTGTGTCCAGGGCATGGCCTCGATCCCATTTTCCCTAGCAACCCTCCTTCCCTGGTAAAAGAAAGGGAGTCAGCGCTGAGGCTGGGCCAGGAGCCCTCTGGTGTGAGCCTCCACTTTCTTGCCTTTTCACAAAGACTCTAAGGTGTAGGAAAGAGCTGGGCTCTAAGCCAGGCTTGGTGACTCCTGCCTTTAATCTCAGCACTTGGGAAGCAGGGGCAGGTGACTCTCTGAGTTCATCAATGTCTAGATAGTGAGGTCCAGGTCAGCTAGGGCTACATAGTAAAAACTCTGTCTCCAAAGAAAGGGAAGGGAAGAAAGGAAGGATACAAAAATGTGTGGAGATTTTAAAGAAAGTGCATAATGCTTTGGAAACTCCTCTGCTCCCTCCTGGGGCCATCTACCTCCCTTCTCTTGTCCACAGGAAATCATTCCGCGCCTGCCTTTTATACATTCTCTGTCTCCATTCTTGCCAACTTATTGATCATGGGTTGAGCAAGCATGGAATACACCCAGTTTTACCCCCAGCCAGACTTGAGTTTGGATATCAACACTGCCCAAGCCAACAAATACTTTTTTTTTTTTTTGCATTCACCTCCAAAATACGCACAATTTGGTTGACACTAGTGTGGGTATAGGAACTGAACAAAAGGGACTTAGTTGAGGAGGCAGGGCTGGCCTCTTTGGCCAGATCATTAAATGTGAGACTTGAGATAACAGCTCTACTAAAACACTGGGAACTGGAGAGATGGCTCAGAGGTTAAGAGCACTGGCAGAGGACCTGGATTTGGCTCCCAGCACCCATAAGGAGGCTGACAACCATCTGTAACTCCAGTTTCAAGGGACTTGATCCCCTCTTCTGGCTTCCGTGTGCACTAGGCATACACGTGGTGCACATACATAATGCAGACACATACACACATGCATACACAAAAACCATGCCCTGGAGGCCTGGCTTGGGTCAGTGGGAAGGGCTTTGAGCTGTAACTACAATGATCAGATTTTTCTGCGGTGGGTTTGGCCCTAGCCTGCGAACTGGGCAACAGGAGGGTGTTAAGTGCGGGTCCAACGTCACAGCAGGTCTGAAACAACACAGAGACCTGTCAGTCATGCTAAGAGGTCAGCGCTCTTTGGGCACGGAGGCCTCACGGCGCGGAGTGACGTCATCGGCCGGCGCCGCCCCTCAGACCTTGGGCTCTCCAGACGCTGGCGGGGTGCTTGGGAGGCCATGATGATCTCATCCACTCTGGAGAGACTGGGCCGCCGCTGACGTCAGCGCAGCGCCCATTGCCAGGCAACGCTGGCCCCACCCCAGCTTCCGTAGGCCCTGTGTTGTTCTCACCTTCCCGCCTTCCCTTTTTCCTCCTCCTTCCTCATAAATCCTGCTTCCGCCTGTCTCCCTTTCATCTTCTCCCCGTTCCTCCTCCTCTTTTTCCTCTCCCCTTCTTCTTCCCTCCCCCCACATCTCATTATATTTCCTGTCTTCCTCACGGTGTCCTGAAGCACCCCACAGAATTTAAACCCTGGCTCCTCTTCCTGTCCTAACTGAAACCATTTCCTCACTTGCTAATGGTGCTAATAAGAATAGCACCTAGGCCTCCAATCAGCCCTGGAGATAGCATGAGGGTGCTGTTTCCCAGCGCCTCTCCTGGCCCCACAGGTAGCCTGCCTCCTTTTCTGTCCCTTTTTCTCTCTGCTCAGATGGTCCTCTCAATGACTTAGTTAGCCCAGTGTTTGAGTCGTCTTATCTCAGGCTTGGAATTGGTCATAACCACCTTCCCTCTCAGAGGGGCTCTGGCTATACGGTTCCTGTTGGGATGGGCTAAGAAAGAGATTATAAAACAGGCCGGGTGGGGTACCTGTCATCCCAGCACTTGGGAAACTGAGGCAGGTGATCATGAGTTTGAGGACTTTAAGCTTCAGGCCAACCTGCTCAGCCACTCACTCCCAGTGACCTTTTCCGTTAGGTCTCTGCCTGGGTCATTTCTCTCATGTCTTGGGCCCAGTCTTTCCTCCCTGTTGCAGTTCTCTCTTTCCTCCGCCTTCCTCTCCAGCAGCCTTCCCAGTGCCTTCTCCCAGAGCTCAGAGGTTTGCTAGGTACCCCCTCTTTTGGAGAAGTCGGGGTGGGTGCCTCTGCTCATGGCTCTTCTCTTCTGATGACTGCCAGGGGCTGTTTTCCTGAGGTGGCTGGCAGCTGAGGCCCCAGCATCCCAGCAACCTGGCAAGTCACTTTCCTAAGAAAAGCAAGCCTTTGTTTTCAGCTCGGAAGCCTTTGTATATCAGCTTGGAAAAAAAAAGCAAAGGGACTGGAGCCGAGGAAGCCCTCTGTCCTCGAGGCTGCAACATTGTCTGTTTATTCCCGCCACACACACTAAAGGAGGCTTTGGGGTGCAGCTCAGGCTGTGGGGCTGTCTACCTACCTTTGCTGGACCCTAGGCACACCAGGGGAACCCACTTGACTCTGCAGTTTTGAAAGAATTGTCTGTCATGGGGCCTTCCCACAGTGGCCATTCAGAGAAGCAGGTGGCTGAGTGTAGACTCAGCCTCCATTCCCACAGGGAGGCTTGAGACTAACAGGACCCTAACACTTGCTACTTACTTTGGCGCCTGGACTCGGGGAAAAAAAAACACAAAATCTGTCCTTTCTCTGGGGACTAAAGCTGTCAAAACTGTTGTCTGCTGGCTTTCATTCTCTTAATAGATCTAGGGTCAGCATTTTCTAGGAGTGTGACTTGGAGAGCTTTTGAGCAGGACCCCTTAGTACTCACTCTGCCTCTGTTACCTGTTCTGTCCAGTGAGAACGCCCGTGGTGCCTGCCTCTGGTGCAGTGTGTGGGGTGGTGACCAGCACATAGCCTTGCCAGGACACATAGCACATAGCCTTGCTAAGACACCAAAGAGGAGCAAAGGCAGCCACCGCTGATAAATGCGGACGTGAATGAGGAACCACAGTGGCAGAGTCTTGATTCCACGTTTGAGCTCCTGGATCCACCTGTACCTGAAGCTTCAGCCAGCTTGTCCCCAGGGTTTTGAGATAGTCCCTTATTTCTCAAGTTACTTTGCTAGCTTTCTGACCCTTGTGCTCCCAGGAGACAACAGTACTTGAATTAACAGTGACTAAAGACTCAGAAGGTCAGACCTGGGTTAATACCCCCAGCATACAGAGCAGGACATTGAGGTGCAGAGAGAGAGAACAATTCACTCAGGGTACCAGAACAGTGAAGGATGCTCCCTCGGCTCTTGGGCTCAGAGTTGTACACTGAGCTCAAGCTGCTGGTGTTGATGCAGGAACGCCGTTCCTTTCCCACTCTTGTCCCCCAACCAAGAAGGCGTGGTGCATTTGCCACAGGTCATTTTGTACTTGGCAGACTGCACATATAGCCACAGCTGACCCTTGTTGAGTCCTTCCATGTCTCTGGATGGCCCCTTCACCTCTCAGGCCCTAGCTCACTGCCTCCATCAGTCCTAAGAGGGGGGCTCTCATTGGCCCTGTGTTACCAAAGTCAGTAGCTTCCATTGTTGATAGTTGCCTCAACAAGAGAGCGTTAGAACTCTAACCCAGGGTATAGGACCATAAGTCCACACCTTCGCCTTGAAGCTGCTCAGATACCAGGAGTCGTCCCAGGTGACTCCCACCTGCACCACAGCCCTGCTTCTCTCTCTCTTCACTGTGTCCTTTTCATGATAACTTTGTGTCTAGCTCATCAGTAGCCACTAAACCTTCACTCAGCTTCGGAGGTTTCATTTCAAACTCGTTTTTGAATGCAAGGACGGTCTGGCTGTGACTTCTTTTTTTTTAAGATTTTTTTTTTTTAGATTTATTTGTTTATGTATACAGTATTCTGCCTGCATATATGCTTGCAGGCCAGAAGAGGGCACCAGATCTCATTACTGATGGTTGTGAGCCACCATGTGGTTGCTGGGAATTGAACTCAGGACCTTTGGAAGAGCAGGCAGTGCTCTTAACCACTGAGCCATCTCTCCCCTGGCTGTGACTTCTGTCATCCCATTGATCAGCAGTGGTGATAGGAACGAGCTGGCTGGGTGGGTGTTCCATCTCTCCCTCACCACTCCTTATGCATCCCTCGCAAAGCTGTGCCCTCAATCAGCAGACGAAGACACTCTTCTCTGAACTGAGGAGGACTGGTCTTTGGTCCAAGGTCTGCGAGTAGCTGTCTCTCCTGCTAGACCCTCCGAACAACCTCTCAGAGTCATTTTCTGTAAAACTCCTTATGGGCAGAGATCCCTGCTGGTAGCATCTTTAGCGGCAGGGTTCTGAAGCCTGGGGCCATAGGAATCCGGCTAGCTCTTTGAACAGCATCCATCACCCAGGCTCTCCGCCAAGCTGCAGAAAGCGAGGGAGCCAGCCTGGCAGGGAACAGGAGCTCTGGGCGGGTAGTGGGAGCCAGTGCAAAGGCCCTGGGGTTCGACTGTGCCTGACTCACAGGATGGAGGCAGGTGGTGCATTTTGCAGCAACTGGGAGACACGATAAGCGCTTCAGACACCTCTTGGAGTGCAGCAGGAGACCCTGATCTGAGCAGTGTCTGGCGCAGTTTTGGACCCAGGATCGGCCTTGTGTTCTAGACACTTGTTTTGGGTGCCATGTGAGGAATTTACAGCATAGAGCAATTGGGGAGCTCTATGCAACAGGATCTCTAAGTGAGTTGAATGTTGTTTATGAGAGCCAGGGGTAACAAGTGCATGGGAGGGGTTTGGTCACAGAGAGGGGACATACTTCACCAAAGGTGTCCAGCCGGGAAAGGGCAGTGTTAGGATTTGAGTCCAGCCAATAGGAACACACAGAGACCTAAGCTTGAGTCACAGGTCCACTTCTGGCCAGCCCCAGTCATCTGTTTAGGTTGCTATGGCAACCAACCTGAAACTGGATGGCTTCAATGGAGGCTGATTTCTCACAGTGCTAAGGGCTTCAGAACCCATGATCAAATTCCTGAATGATTCTGTTCCCACTGAGACCCCTCATCTGGCTTTTAAGCATACTCCTTCTCTATATATAAGGCAGTCCCCCTGTCTCAGCCCCACAAACCTCAAGAAGATGAGGTTGAAATTACAGAGCTGAACCTAGCAAATTTTTTTAAAAAAAAAGGTTTATTATTTTTGTGTATGTGTTTGCTTGAGTGTATATGGGTACCCAGAAAAGCATTTCAGGTATTCTGGAGCTGGAGTACAGGTGGTTGTGAGCCTCCTGATGTGGGTGCTAGGAACCAAACCCCAGTCATCTCTGCAAGAGCAACAAGCGCTCTTAACTGCTGAGCCACCTCTCCAGCCCATGGTGCCACCCTCACATCCACATCACCTCCCAGGGGTCTGGTGTCTCAATGCAGCTGGCTATGTCTCCAGGTTCCACATTGGCCATTTAAACCCACTGTGGCGCCACATAACTTGGGGGAGGGGTAGTTGCTGCTATCCTGAAGTGGGCGGACTTTTTGTTACAGTTTCCTAAGCAACAGAGTCTATTTACATAGTATTTACATTGTATCCACAGTAGAAGCCACTGCAGGCTACAGGGTGTGGCGTCTAAAGCAGATATTCGACTGCTTTATATGAGAGACTTGAGGTCACAGATTTGACCAGGTTTTGTTTGGAGAATTCTGGAATCTTCCCCTGGATGCTGACGGAGGGGGATTAGGGCTTTGGTTTGAAGAGATGTAGTGCAGTCCAGAGACAGCCAGACACCCTCACCTGAATGCTGCTGCCGCCTCCTCCTGGTCTTCCTCTTCCTGCCCCTTCTCTTCTTCCTTTTTGTTCTTGGCTTGAAACTGCAATCATTTAACCATCTCTGTTCTGTGACCCCGGCGTCATTTGGGGTATGCTGGGGACAGCTCATCTCTCTGCTATGATGCCCTCTGTGGCTGGGCAGACCATACGGGCTTTGTCTCTTAAATCTGCTATCTCAGCTGAAGAAACAGAAGTGACTGGCCCAGAGTCCAGGTCCTCACCCTCACACAGCCTGTTCTCTTGCTCCCTCCCATAGCCAGTCTCACAGACAGCAAGAGCAGGGAAGGGAAAACGGCCTCATCCCTACAGGTCTGGGCTTGGACAGTCCAGACATCTCTCCGCCTCAATTCTAACTTGCTTGCTTTCTTTTCTTCCCCCTTCGGCTCCCCCACACCTGCTTCCTTCTTCCCACTATGTGATGTTAGGGATCTCTGGGACCCCGAGTTTCATATGTGAAGCCCACTCTGTACCACTGAGCCCCTCACCCCTTATTTCCTTTTGAACCTCCACTAACCTGTGCCTCTTTCCAATGTGGCACCGTATGTCACACTCCCAGGCCAGGCTGAGCGCTGGCTGCCGCTGTGACCTGCACTCTTGTGTGAACCTGTATTTTAGACCTTTTATTGCCTTGGATCTGCATGCTGTCTGTGGTGTGGTGGACCCAGGTCACCTGGGCTCCTGAGAGTAGAAGGCTGAACTTCCAGGGTATTTGCAGTGGACCTTATGGGAATATTTATACCACAGAAGTTGGCAAACACACGGGGCTGGAGAGATGGCTCAGCGGTTAAGAGCACTGCCTGCTCTTCCAAAGGTCCTGAGTTCGATTCCCAGTAACCACATGGTGGCTCACAACCATCTGTAATGAGGTCTGGTGCCCTGTTCTGGCCTGCAGGCATACACGCAGATGTATACATAATAAATAAATAAATAAATAAATAAATAAATAAATAAATAAATAAAAAGAAATTGGCAAACACACAAATCAGGGACCGTTTACCCCCAGGGACCTGGTTTACCAGAACTCCGCTGCATGCAGTTGTGAGTGTGTGTGTGAATGTGTGCATGTATGTGTGTGTGTTGTAAATATCTGTGTGAGTGTCGGGGGTATGCTAGTGAACATTGTGTGTAAGCGTAGGTAGGTATGTGTGTAAATATGTATATCTTTGTATTTAGAGGAAGGAGCTGAAGCACAGAGAAGTTGTGTCATTGTCCAGAGTTACCCAGTTTAGTGGATGGCGTAACCATGGCAAGTCTCCTACCTTCAGCTCTGAGTGTCCTGCCCTACCTCATAGATGAATGCGCTTCATGAATATTCATTACTCCCAGGAACACGTGAATAACCAACCCTTCCTCTCTGTTCTGTGTCCATACTGATGTCTTGGGTGGTGCCTCCCCTCTGTCCTCCCCACTTCTCAGATCAGCTGATCTGTTCTTCTCCTTCCTCAGTCTCCCAGCCTCCTCCTCAGCCCCAGGTCGTCTCCAAGCCTTTGTCGTTTCCCTGCTTTCGCTGTCCCTATCCATCCTGACAGCAAGGAAGGCAGACTGTAGCTTGCCTGGTACCGCCCCTGTCACAATCCAAGCCCAGAACCACCCCACCCCTTGCCCCACAAGTCTTCAGGCAATCTCCACATGCCTCTTTCCTGGAGACAGGAAGAAGAGGTGCCCACATCCATCGTCCCTCTCATTGTTGGACATGCCATAGAAACCCGCCTTCTGTTCGGTGGTCGTCAGAAGTAACAAGCTTGAGAAACCTGGAATTAGGAAACTGCTTAATTAGGGAGGATGCTCTCCCTGGATGTGCACAGCTCCCGGTGGCCACCCAACCCGGCAGCTAATTGCTACTTTTAAGATGGGGCTGATTTCATTTTCTGTGACACAAGAGCTTGCTGATGAAGTGGAATTCTCTTCCATGTTCCCGCTCCACTTTGCTGTCAGCAAACTCGAAGAAGGTGCCAGGGGTAGCGAGGGTGGAACTTTCAGCCTTAGAGACCCCTGACCCGCTGTGTGCAAGGATGTGCCTGAGCTGAAGATGCAGGATGGATGCCCAAGGATCTCCTCTGACGGGGGTCAGAGTCCAGTGGGAGAGCAGGGGGCTAAGGGAAGAAAGGAGAGTTCTCTGAGGAAGCTGAATTCAGGAACAAGTGGAAAAGCAGGTTACTATTGGAAGGTGGGAGTCTAGAGGTAGACATGGGACATGCTAGAGCAGACTGTCACCCAGACTGGGTTAAGGGCTGTGAGCAGGGGCTTTGCAAGCAGCTCCGTTGCTAAACTGCCGGCCATGAATGCATGAGGGTTTGCATTCCTTCTCCAGCTCCACATTCAAATAAATAAATTGGTCAGGGCAGTGAGTACACCCATAATTCCAGCATGGGCTGATGGCAACAAGAAGGTGGTGAGCCAGCATAGCAGGCGAAACCCGGATTCAGTGAGAGAACTTGCCTCGGAAAATAAGGTGGACATGATTGAGGAAGATACCCACTCAGCTTCAGTCTCTGGCCTCCACACATGCACAAAAACCTGTGTGCACATGTACCCATTGATGCACACACACACACACACACACACACACGTAATCTGAGTCTGACTGAGGCACACCTCCAGGTGTGTCTGTAAGGATGTCTCCAGAGACAGATCTGAGGGGCCTACATGATGGATGGATGGATGGGTGGATGGGTGGGTGGGTGGATGGGTAGGTAGGTGGGTGGGTGGGTGGGTGGGTGGATGGATGGGTGGGTAAGTGGGTGGATGGGTAGGTAGGTGGGTGGGTGGGTGGGTGAATGGTTGGATGGGTGGGTGGATGGATGGGTTGGTGAGTGGGTGGGTGGATGGATGGATGGATGGATGGATGGGTGGATGGGTGGGTGGATGGGTGGATGGATGGGTGGATGGATGGATGGGTGGATGGATGGGTGGATGGGTAGATGGATGGGTGGGTGAGTGGGTGGATGGATAGGTGGGTGGATGGATAGATTTCTTCATGGACACATAATTGTGTGGCATTATTGGGAAGTGGTGAAAGGTGTGGGTGTGGCCTATCTGGGGGAAATAGGTCACTGGGTCATGTCCTGGAGGATACATCTCGCTCTGGCACCTTTTTTCTGTTTACTGTCTACCATGAAGAAGCGACTCCATCACACACTCTAATCACCATGGTGGTCCTCTCAGTAGACCTAGAAATACAAGCCAAGTGCCCATGCACTGAGCTCTCTGACACCAAAATAATTCTTATTTCTATCTGTTTCTGCCAGGATGTTTTGGTCTAAGCAGTGAGACAAGTTGCTAATATACGTTTGACAACTGGGAAGTATCAGGGAAGCATGGGACAGCTGAGTCTGGGAAACCAGGACAGTAGTGGGATTCTGCAGCGCGTGGGACCTGCTATGGGATGCAGACAGGAGGCTTCCTTGTCATCCATGGCTCTGTAGCATTGCCACATGGCAGTGATCCCCCACATTCCACAGGTTGGTGTCAAGTGTCTTCCTCAGTAACTCTCTATGTAGAGATTATTATGTAGAGATCTAGGAACTAGAGTTGCCTCCAGGTGATACTTCTGGGCCACATGGAAGGAGTACTGAAGGGAAAGGAAGGCCCCTTCAGAAAACGGTGACCCCACACACACAGGGACTCAGGCAAACAGTCATGAGGATAAAGGGGAGCAGGTGACTGGATGGTCTTTCTTGGTCCTTATGTGCATCTGCTTCAAGGGGGTCGCCTCCTGGATGCTTGTGCCTGAGTGCCATGATCGATGCAAAGAACTGGGTAGAAAATCTCCCTTTGGGTGGGGAGATGACTTAGCTGGTAAAAGTGCTTGCTGCCAAGATTGACAGGTTGGGTTTGACCCCTGGAGCCCACATGGTTGGGAGGAGCGTACTGACTCCTGCAAACTGTCTTCCGACCTCCACGGGCTGTGGCTCACACACACACTCATACACTAACTAAATAACATATGACCACGTTCTAAAGAATTCAGCCTTACATACGGCACTAGTTCACCGTCTCCCCTTGGCTTCTCCTGTTGCGCTGTCCTTGACTGTAGGTTCAGTTGTTTAAATTCAACTCTTGTTTTCTGATGGTTTCATTGAGGACCACAGAAGCGACACTGTCCTTCCCAGTGTTCCGTATCCCAAGGTTCACGGTGTGAGGGTGACTTATTACTGGGGGTGCTGACCTTGGTTGCTAGGGTAACAGGGTGTGTGGTTAACCACAGAGTTGCTGATTCACGGGGTAATCTGTCATAGTTGTGTGGCTTCTGCCATACAGCTCCGGCAATCAGACCCCACCGCTGGTGTACTTCCTTTGCGACAGAGGTCACCCTGGTGACACTCCTTCTTGGCGCATCTTTGTGCGGAGCCCTGGTGGTTTTGTTAGAAGGGTTACAGCTACTGAGCTCGCTCACGTTTTTCAGTCTGTGGAGACTGAGGAAAGGCTATTGGCTCATGCATGTGTGTGTGACTCAGTCTTATTCAGGTGTGATTTCCATATTATAAAGTACACAGCTTCACAGCACAAGTTCTGTGAGCTGGGTCACGTGACCACACCCACGTAAGCACCTTCACTATCAATGAAGAACCTTCTGCTATTTCCCATAATTCTCTGGTGTCCCTTTAGAGTCCCGTCCTAACCCTGGACAGTCAGGGTTCTGGTTTGACCACCATAGCTTAATGTTACCTATTCTGAGACTTTATATAAACAAGAATTATCATGTACAGTCTGTGTGTGTGTGTGTGTGTGTGTGTGTGTGACATCCATGTGTGTATATATGCCTTCTGTGTGCGTGTGTTGGCTCCAAATTGATATCGAGTGTCTTCCTCAGTAATTCTCTACTTTGTTGTACTGAGGCATAATTTCTCACGAAACCTAGAACTCACTGATCCAGCTACTGTAGTTAGCGGGCTTTCCCTGGGATCCTTTGTCCCTGATTCCCAAACTCTGAGATTATAGTGGGCTGCCTCGCCTGCCTGGCTTTAGTGCGGTGGTAGGGATCTGAACTCCAGTCCTCACGTTTGTTTGGCGAACCCTTTATCCACAGAGCATTTGTAACCATCTTTGAAATACCATAATGCTTGTGAAATTCAGCCATGTTGGTAGACATACCAGTCATCTGTTATTGTTAGTTTCAATAGCCAAGTAGTCTCCTATTTTATAAATATTGCCTGAATTTGTGTTATGTGTTCGGCTATGGGTGATACATCTGGGCAGTTTTTAGCTAGTGGGTCCTGTGACTACAACAGCCTAGAACATTTCCTACAAGTGGGCCCATGTCCATGTCTCTCAGGGAACCTCCCTGGAAGGGTGCCAAGGGTCCCCCATCAAGCTAGTGTTCACGGTCATTAGATTCTGTGAAGGGGGGATTCACGTCTGCCCCTCTCCTAGCTCAGGCCCTCGTGAGACTTGTTCAAGGCCAAAGGGAAGAAGGACCCCCACCCACCCCTCACCCCGCGGCCTGGCACTGACCCGGCCTCTTCCTGCTCATTGTCCTTAATTCTCGGAGTGAGTCCACGGGGTCAAAAATGGGAATCTCATCCGGGGCTTGTCTGTATGAGAGTCAGCCCAGAAAGAGTGAGCCCCCTTGTCAAGATCTTTCACAAGGTAACATCTGGCCGCTTTGGAGGCCACAAGAGGTAGAAGTGCAGAAGTGGGTGCCGGCCCTTGGCTCCCAGCCTGGCTTTCATTGCTCCTGCCCTGTGGTACCAGAGTCAGCTCTCTGTGGTTGCGAGGAGGAGGCAGCGACTGTCCTCCACCCTCCACACTGTACCCAGTCAGACAGTGATCACACCCGCCCCGTGTGCCCCGCGTGGTTTCTCCATCCCTGACACCTGACCCTGGCACGTGGATCTTGTGAGCAGTGGCCGTGGGCCGTGGACAAGGACTTCGGGCAGGAGCCACGTCTCCCTGGCCACATCCATCCGTCCCCATTAGAGCCAGCTTGAGTGCTTTCCAAAGCTGATTAATGGCCTGCCCGTGACCTGGACTGTCATTATGGCCGTGCCTGGGCCCCAGCTCTGTCCTCTGGGTCTTGGCTGCTAACACTAATTGATGCTTTTTGTGTGGCTGCAGGGTAAGTTTTATCTGGTCATCGAGGAGCTGAGCCAGCTGTTCAGGTCACTCGTTCCCATCCAGCTGTGGTACAAATACATCATGGGGGACGACTCCTCCAACAGCTACTTCCTGGGAGGGGTCCTGATCATTCTCTACAGTCTGTGCAAGGTGAGCAGGCCCAGGGCATGCTGGGACTGACTTGAGGGACTGCTGAGGAGTGAGGGCCAGCCACTAATGTCTTCTGGTTTTCGAATCAAAATACATTTCATATAGCATAGAATTAGCCATCAGTCAATCTATCTCTTCCTTCTTTCTCTCATGCTGGGACCCGAACCCCTGACTTTGCTCATGGTAGGCGGGCACTCTGCCATTATGCTGTGCCCCTTTAAAACTCCGACACAGTCTCTCACCAAGCCCCCAAGATACCCTTGAACTCCCAGTCCTCCTGCCTCAGCCTCTGGAGAAGCCGGGAAGGATTACAAGCCTGCATCACCAGGCCTGGCTGCTGCTAACCTTATGTCATGTGCAGTCAGTGGCATTTGCTGTCACTGTGCGCTGCAGCCACCTCCTCAGACCTGCCCTCATTCCACAAAGAAACCTAGGACCAAGCTTTCCTGGGTAGCAGCCATTTTCCGTTCCTCCCACTTCCCAGAGCCTGGCAGCCACTAACCCATGTCCTGTGCCTACGTTATGTGCTGGTGTTGGGTGTTACATTATCAGTGGGCTGTGTGTGCAGCGACCTTTTGGATGTGGCTTGTTTGACTTCATGGTTTTGAGATTCACCCACATCATAGCATCATAGCATCAACCAGTACTGTTTTCAATGAACTTATTTAGCGTTACAGATGAGGCATACACAAGCTACAGTGTACATACGGAGGTCGGAGGACAACTTGCCAGAGTCAGGCTTCTCCTTCTCCCATGTGGGTTCTAGGGATCGCCTCAGGAAGTAAGGCTGGATGGCAAGTGCCTCTACCCACTGAACTATCCAGCTGGTCCCTCCCTTCTCTGTTTCTGTCTTTAAAGGGTCTAGGGACAGTGAATGCATTCACTCTGCTTCCTTTCAGCAGGACCCGTCAGGCAATTCATGCAGAATCAGCTTGGGGCTTTATCTTGCTCACTGTGATCAGCTACCAGTGGCTGGCTCTAGTGCTGGAAAAGGGCTGTAATTGATTAGTAGTGCCTGCCCTGGGCTTGGCAAGGGGAAAGACAGTTTATCCGCTATTTATCTGATCAGGGTAACAGAGGGGAATGTTGATACCGGGCGTCAGGACAGAAGTCGGGCAACATTGATAGAAAGGGGAAAAAGGTTCCTGAAAATGATCAAAGGCAAAGGTGGGGGCTTCCGGGAGGAGGTGCTAGCCTTCACTCTGCTTTGCTTTCAGTCTTTCGACATCTGTGGTCGTGTGGGCGGAGTCAGGAAGGCGCTGAAGCTCCTTTGCACCTCACAGGTGAGTGAACCTCTGGTTCTGGGAACCCGACGCTGCCGCCTGCAGCAGCATTCCTCACCCCATGGGTACTGCCTCTGAGGGCTCATGCTGTCTGTCTCCCCTCCCCCTCTTCCTCACACAGAATTATGGGGTCCGAGCCACAGGGCAGCAGTGCACAGAAGCGGGCGCTATCTGCGCCATCTGCCAGGCTGAGTTCCGAGACCCTATGATTCTCCTGTGCCAGGTGAGTGGCAGTGCCCATTGGGACTCCGCTCCTCAAAATGCCCATCCTGGGAGCCCATCTCAGGGCTCTAGCGTGGTCTGTGGGGGCAACCTGTCAAGACCAGAGGTGGCTGGACCAGGGTTTGAATCCCACCCCTGCCCCGTACTGGCTGGGTAGCCAACGGCAGGCTGCTTTGCTCTCTGAGCCTTGGTGTCATTGGTAAATGTCCATCTTGGTGTGTGAAATTAGACCATCACGAGTGCGAATTCCAGCCACATCAATTCTTTAAAAGTGTCTGTGTTGCTGGGCGGTGGTGGCGCACGCCTTTAATCCCAGCACTCAGGAGACAGAGGCAGGCGGATCTCTATGAGTTCGAGGCCAGCCTGGACTACAAGAGCTAGTTCCAGGACAGGCTTCAAAGCTACAGAGAAACCCTGTCTCGAAAAAACCAAAAAAAGGGCTGGAGAGATGGCTCAGCGGTTAAGAGCATTGCCTGCTCTTATAAAGGTCCTGAGTTCAATTCCCAGCAACCACATGGTGGCTCACAACCATCTGTAAGGAATACACACAGACAGAATATTGTATACATAATAAATAATAAATATAAACAAAACAAAAAAAAAGTGTCCGTGCTGTGGATCTAACTCAGGACTGGCTCACGCTGTGTGCCTTGTACCACTGGGCACTTCCGGCCCCAGCAGCATTCTGCGCTTTTTGTTATTTTGAGACAGGGACTCACCATGTAGCTCAGGAATCTTTGAACACAGGATCCTCCTGCTTCCACTTCCCAGCACTGAGATCACACATGTGTTTTTGATCCCTGGTGCAGCGTGGGGGGGTGAAACAAATCCATCCCCCCATGACAAGTATAAAATGATCATGATACTGCCTACTGGATATGTGTCCGACTATAGTTACAATAAGTCTAATACTGTCCGGTGGTGGTGGCTCACACCTTTAATCTCAGCACTTGGGAGGCAGAGGTAAGCAGATCTCTGAGTTTGAGGCCAGCCTGGTCTACAAGAGCTAGTTCCAGGACAGCTAAGACTGTTACACAGAGAAACCCTGTCTCAAAAAACCAAAAGAAAAAAAAAAAAAGTCAAATACTGCCTGTTGCATCAGCTCTGGCTGCATTTAAATGAGGTCTTCTGTGCAGCGCTAAACCCTAATGGCTGAACAGCAGCAGTTGCCAGTTGTCTGCGTAGTTATCATTATCCTTTGTTTCCATTGCTTTGGGGTCCCTAAGCCGTGGTGGTAAGTGCTTTGACTCCCTAATGTGCCCCTTCCCCTCTTCCTGACATTAGGGGCCAGGTGTCAATTCAGCGATTGTGAGCTGGGTCAGAACAACCTATCATAGTTGAGAGGCGAGGCCGGGGACGCACAGAGCCTGTCCCTCCTCTGGAAGCTCAGTCTCCTCAGGGATGCAGACACATCGTCATAAATAACTATGAAACGAGGCAGGCAGTGATAAGAGCCGTGTAAGAGAGATTCATGCAGAGTCCCCAGGGACGGGGCAGAGAGTGACATGCTCCAGTCTGAGGAGGCTGTTGCATAAGCCTGGCTCCAGAAGGAATGAGAAGAGAGGCAGATGGTCCCCCTAACACTCTCAGAAGATGGGATTGGAGGTAGGGTCCTCTTTTTAGCATTAGCAAGAAGGAATTTGTTATTGCTGCCTGAGAGACTTCATAGGAGTTTGTTTCTGAGTGCAATTTTAATGTCCTGTCTTTTTTTTTCTCTTTCTTTCTTTCTTTCTTTTTTTCTGTGAGACTGGGTCTTGTGTAGCTCAAACTAGTCTCTTAGTCTCAAACTCACTTTGGAGCCAAGGATGACTGAACCTGATCCTTCTGCCTCTGCCTCTCAAATGCTGGGATTGTAGGTTCACACTACCATGCCCGGAGCCTCTTGTGTGCTGGGCGAACAGTCTGCTAACTGAGCTATAACCTCATCCCCTTAATGTTATTTTTTTTTTAACTGATAGTGTATCCAGGTGTAGTGGTTTACAGCTTTAATCCCAGCACTTGAGAGGCAGAGGCAAAAGAATCTCTGTCTAGAAGTTCAAGGCCAGCCCAAGCTCCAAGGCAAGCCCCTATTAAAACAACAACAACAAAAAGACATTTAGTTTACCTGAGTCAAAATTCAGAAAGGAGACATGACAACTAAATACAATTTGTAACTGTGTTTGGCTCCTGGGACAGAGGAGGATAAAACTGCTGTGTTTTGATTAACTTTAAATCGAGCCTAGGATCCGTCAGTAGTCACATGTCAGCCCAGTTCTCTGTGCTTTGACAAATCCCCTTCATGAATAATGCGAGGGGAAACTGAGCCTGGATGAGGACCATCATTAAACTTTTCCATGACTTTAAACTTCTTCCAGAACAAAGGGTTGTGCTTTGTTTTGTTTTTTAAGGAAAAAAATGTTTTGCAAGACACAGCAAGATGGAGACAGCAGGGCGACAAGGTATCTCAGCCGGTGACGGCGCCTGCTGCACAGCCTGATGGCCTGAGTTCCGTCCTCGGAACCCGTTCATTCTCCTCTGACTCCCACACATGCCTCAGACACACACACACACACACACACACACACACACACACACACACCCCAAATAAACAAACAAATGCAGAGACTAGTGAGAGGCCATGCGCCCTCAGCCTCAGCTCTCGGCCTGAGCCCGTCCTCACAAGCAACTCAGTGGCCAGCTTCCTTTATTTCTTGCCACAGATATTTTATAGAATTCACAGCCTTGTCAAACATAGCATGTGCACGTGTTAACATACACACCCATAAACATCTTTTAAAACAAACTGAACTGGTCGGGCAGTGGTGGCGCACGCCTTTAATCCCAGCACTTGGGAGGCAGAGGCAGGTGGATCAATGTGAGTTCAAGGCCAGCCTGGTCTACAAAGGAAGTTCCAGGACAGGCTCCATGGCTACTGAGAAACCCTGTCTCCAAAAACAGACAGACAGACAGACAGACAGACAAACTGAACTTGTGGCATAGTTTCACTGAGCTGTGTGTTGCTCTGCACCTTTGTAACCTGTGGCCAGCGCTTAGAGATCAGTCCTTATTCTGTGTTCCTGCCGCAGATCTGACATTCTGTGGATAGACCACCATTTGTTTAGCTATTTCCTCACTGAGGCCACGCCTCCTAGCATCTTATGTTGCTGCAAAGGTGACTGAAATAGATTGATCATGCCCACCTGAGCCCATGGTGTTGATTAAATGAGTTCACTCAGGGAGAGCCTCTGAAGCCCCACATGGCCTGTGATCGGGGTTCAGCACAAGGTATCTCTTCCCAGCAGGCATTCTGACATGCTCTTGGTAGCTTGAATTCCTAGTGGTATAATTACCGAGGTCAGAGGGTCCTCCGTTTTGGCGGATCTTGCTAAATTGCCCTCTTTGGAGCAACTATGTGCCTGTTCTTCATATGGAGTGTGGCCAGCCCCTTGCTCCTACCCTCGCTTGCGCACAGCGTCACCAAACCCCTTGCTTTGCCAGACTGACAGGTGACAGTGCTGTCTCAGCTCCTCTTTCATTTGCATTTCCCCAATTATGAGCGTGGCTGGGCTTTGCTCAGGCTTTGGAGCCATCTGTATTTCCTTCTCTGTGACGAGGATTATCTGAGCATGATGGCCAGGGGAAGCCACTCTCCTGGCAGCCTCTCCGTGCCTCAATCTGTCTGTTTCTTCCATTCTCCTGGTACCACATCTTCCCAAAGGTGGATGAGGAATTCTTGGGAGGGGGTGAACAAGACACCATTGTCTTAGATCCAGGAGTGGCAGCCACATACAGGGCTGACTGAGTTCACATCCCCACCTTGCTCGTCTGCTGTGTGCTGGGCCTGCAAGGGCAGAGGAGACCCATGCGGGTGAAAGTGCCTTTCTGTCATTGAATGAACAAATGAATGAATGAATGAATGAGCGAGCTCAGACATCACTTAAGGAAGGTTTCCCATTTGCGCGTCCCCAGACTAGCCATGTTCCTGGCTACTGTGGTCTTGCACACTGTGGTCTTACATAGTGTGTTGTTATACACTATGCTGTTACACACCATGGTCTTATACACTGTGGACTTTCACCACAGATCCCTTCCCAATTGTTAGCATGATCATTTATGGAGCTAATGATTGTGTAAGGTCTGTCTTCCCTTGGCCAGACTGCAGGCACCTTGAGAGTGGAAGTTATTACTGTCTTGTATTTGCAGAGACATAGTACTGGCACAGTGAGTATTGTGTGGGTGGATAGATGGGATGGATGGGTGGGTGGGTGGATGGATGGATGAATAGATGGATGGATGGATGGATGGATGGATGGATGGATGGATGGATGGATGGGTGGGTGGATGGATGGATGAGTGGATGGACGGACGGACGGATGGATGGATGGATGGGTGGGTGGGTGGGTGGGTGGGTGGAGAACCCACCTGTCTCCCTTTAAAAGAGTTACAGGGTGAACCTCAGCACATCACTTCCTCTGCCCTTGAGGTAGTGCCTCCCTTGAGGTAGTGCCCCAGAAACAGTTTGTGGATATAAGGTCAGCAGGCAGTGAGTGTCTACAGAGGCTACAGCTCTGTTCCTGTGCTGGTCCGTGTAGCCTTTCCATGTGCTCATGGTGTGTGCCTGACTGAGTGTGAACATTCTTGACCCCTGTGAGCCTGGCTGAGTGTGAACATTCTTGACCCCTGTGAGCCTGGCTGAGTGTGAACATTCTTGACCCTTGTGAGCCTGGCTGAGTGTGAACATTCTCTACCACTGTGAGCCTGGCTGAATGTATGAACAGCCAAGAAGTCAGGAGAACTGTGACACCCACTAGGGCTTAAAAATTGCTCATGCTTGATGCTTAAGAGTCTGTATCTAGCTGGGCGGTGGTGGCGCACTCCTTTAATTGCAGCACTCAGGAGGCAGAGGCAAGCAGATCTCTGTGAGTTCAAGGACAGCCTGGTCTATGTCTACAGCATGAATTTCAGGACAGCCAGAACTACACAGAGAAATCCTGTTTCAGAGAGAGGAGAGAGAGAGGGGGAGAGGAAGAGGAGGAGATAGGAGGCCTGGGCCAGGCACTCACACTGGTGAAGAACAGGACTCCCATGAAGAGTGTGATGATCTCACCAGCCAGCCTCAGGTGGACGCCGTGGTGCGGCAGGGTAGGGTGGCTGGGGCCAGAGGCTCGTGAGCTCCTCAGCTGCGGCTCTAGGCAGACCTGGTTCCTCGAATTCCTGCGCTTGGCCCTGAACTCTGCCAGTTCTCCCCTGAGGAGGCAGACCCAGGGTCTTCCTCAGCCTAGTGCCCCACGAGTCTCTGTCCTGACCCACATTGATTTCTCAGACACAGCGATGGAGCTAATCAAGGCTGCACCCTCATGGGCATAGACATCCGACATGCCATCCAGAAGCCAATGGAAACACCCCGTGTTTGTCCCTGCGTCTAAGCCGTTTTCATGTGTCTGCTAAGCGTGCTAGGACAGGGTAACTACCCCCATTTTGCAGATGAAGAAAGTGAGTCGCGAGGAAGTTGTCACTCACCCAACTTGTGTGACCTGTGTGGGGACTTGTGTGGACCAGCGTGTTCTCAACCTAACAAGCAAGTGGGTCTTTAATTTATAAAATTATCAGCTGCCTGCTGGCAAAGACCTCAGCCGGCAGCTCGCGCCTGACATGTGCGAAGTGCTGGCGTTGGCCTCCAGTACCGAATGAACCCGGCATGGGCACATGCCTGTCACCCAGCGCTGAGGAGCTACAGGCAGGAGGGCCAACAGTTCAAGGCCAGCTTTGGCTTTTACAGTGAGTTCTGGTCAGTCTAGACTAGAGAAAGAGACCAGAAAGAAAACTGTCCAAGTTCTCACATGGCTCACAGGGTCCACACGGTCTGCGCCCCCATCAGCCCTCTGACCTCGTGTTCATTTGCTCTGTGTGCCTGTCTGCCTCAGCATCCCCCTGTCCCTCCGACCCAGCCGCACATCCTGGCCTCAGGACCTTTGCACACACGCTGTTCAGGTGTGCTCCTTATCCCCAGCCAACTCCACCCTCCCGCAGAAGGTGCTGCTGTCCCAGGTGTGTTTCCCCAGCCCCCACCTCTGCCTTCCAGCCAGAACACCAGCCACTGATACTGCTGCTGTAGGCATGTTGTAGGCATGTTGGGGCCTATGGTCTCCCCTCCTGGGATGCGGTCCTGGAGGGCATGGGCGACCAGGTCCCCAAGCTCATGGACCACGCTCATTCCTACCTCTGCCCCACAGCACGTGTTCTGTGAGGAGTGCCTCTGTCTGTGGCTGGACCGGGAGCGCACCTGCCCGCTCTGCCGCTCCGTCGCCGTGGATACCCTGCGCTGCTGGAAGGACGGGGCCACATCTGCACACTTGCAGGTGTACTGAGCTGGACACACAAGTGTCTGGAGATGCCAGAGGGCCCAGCACTGCTGAGCCCAGCCCTGACGATACCTGGGAAACAACCTCCAGCGCTTTCTCCTGCCTTCCACCACCTCTACCTGATGGCCCCAGGGTCTCCCCAACAACACATTCCTCATCGCCCTGGTAGTGTGTGTATTCTCCTCCCTCAGGCTTAGCTTCCCTGCAGGTAGGTGGTCATCTGGTCATCTCCTCAGTCTCCCCTTGTTTAACCTGCTTCCTGCTGCTGGCACTCAATGCTGCTGACTGGTATGAGCTGAAAGAGTACAGCCTCTCAGGACGTGACCCAGGTCTGCAAATGAGAGCCACTGGGGAGAATGTTTAGCATGTGAACACCAGGCTTCGCCCACCCACATCACCCACATGAGGAGACTGCTAGATGTGGTCCCCAGCTAACACAGGCTGGTGAGTCTCCAGTGCAGAAGCCAGCAGAGTTAGCTTGTCAGAAGTGGAGAGGCTGGGCTCACATCCCTCAGTAGTGAGGACCAGTGGCCCGAGTGTCCAGCATGGCAGAGGCAGCCTGCACTGCGCACACGGGCTGTGAATGCTGCCTCCTGAGGTCAAGTAGTGGGAGCCATGGAAAGACCTGACCCTCCTGATTCCTTCTTCCTGGGTTCTGCCAGGGACAGTCCATCTCAAAAGGGTCCAAGGTGCGTGCTACTGGGCCTCTGTCATTTCCTCTCTCCTCATTCTCTTCTGTAACTGTCCCTCGCTGACAGCTCAGGCCTGTGCAGAGCTCTGGTGGGCATGGCTGCCTCATCTGGGAGCCTTCGAAGCTAACAGTTCAGTCCATGTCCTAGATAGCACACGGCTCGGGAACAATCATTTTCCCCTCCCTCTCTCTAGTGAAGCAATTAGCTGAGAGAAACAACAGTCCTTCCAGAGCCTCTAAAAAGACTGCTTTACATCTTTAACCAAAAGCCAGAGAGGGGCCGCAGGGAACACTGGGAGTAGGCTCGCAGGTGCACTTCACATGCCAGTCTCCAGGACACAGCTGCCACTTCCGTTGGGAAACTCTGCTTGGAAAGCTGGGCTGAGATAGCACAGGTGACCACGCAGAAGCCTCTGGAAGCCTGCCTGCCTTCACCCTCTCCCAACTCTGTTTTCTCATTGTTGACGTCCTCACAACAGGCTGGCCCCAGCCAAATTTGAGAAAACTGTCCATGGCTAGCGGGCAGATTAGCATTCATGCTCTGGGGGAAATGGGAGCCTCACTGCCATCTCCCTCCCCCAGGAGGTCCAGGACTCACGCCCCTGGGTAACCCCTCGCCTGGATTTCTTCCTTTCTCCTTGGCTCTTCCCTGGTACCAGCAAGACACCTTTTCCAGGAGACCATAGCATCTTTAAAGCTCTGTTACTATGGCAATGCAATGGCCATGATGTTAAACAATCCTGCTGTCTGGATGTTCTAAGAAGAGAGGGAGGATGGGTCCTCTGTTCTCTCTGGCCCAAAGGGAGAAGCAGTGTGGCTGCCTGCAGCTGGTTTTCATCAGAGAGATCACTTTGTCTGGAAAAATCTGTCTGCATTTTGGAGGGATTGGAGCTGGGGGAGACTCACAGAAGTGTAGCATGGGGTGGAGCAGAGGCAGCCACTGGGAGTGGGGCTTGGAAACCCGACCCCAAGCTCTGCATGACAATGTGACATCCCTATATCCTGTAGCCATCAGTGGGGTTACAAAACCTAGCATGTTGTGTTTGAACTAACAGGTCTTCAGGTGTAGCTCAACGAGTAGTGAGCTTGCTTAGCATGCAGGAAGCCCCAAGTTCTGTGCCCAGTGCCACATAAACTAGGCATGGCTGTGCACACGTGTAATGCCAGACTGGGAGGTAGAAGCAGGAGGGTTGGAAGTTCAAGGTCATCCCTTGGCTACAAAGCAAGTTCTAGGATAGCCTGGACTACATGAGACTCCATTTTGAAAGGGAGAGAAAAGGTAAACAGTGTGGGTTACCGGCAAATGCTCTACGGGTTTTACCACCCCCATTACTTCTCTAACATTGTGTAAATGTAAACTACCCACCTGCCATATAAAGAATGCACAGGTGGGGCCCTCCTTAGCGACAGTGAGATGAGAGACAGTCTAGGATCTTACTGGTTCATTTTCCATGCTTTGAGGGGGACATCTCATCAGGGGCTTTCTTCCAGGTGAGATGACTCTGCTTCTGTCCTAGCTAGGGCAGAGCTTCCCAAACACGGGGCTATGGAAAAGTGTCCCCTGGAGAGCCCTACCACACCTTTCGTCTGCAGCGGCACGTGAGTTCTTTGTATTGAGGGGATCAGTGAGCATCAGGTTCTGTATCTGACGCCCAGCCCAGTATCTGTGAGACACAGACTCAAATTGCACTGAGTCCTTAGAGTCTTGTTTGTGCGTAAGAACCTGAGAATAACAGTATAGGGAGGGCTGGAGAGAAGCCAGAGCAGTTAAGAGCCTGCTGCTCTTCTGAGGCCCAAGTGCAATTCCCAGCACCCACATCAAGGAGCTCACTACTGTTGACTCCAGCTCCAGGGAATTGGGGTCTCTCTTCTGACCTCCGCAGGTACCTACACATACATGAAGTATATATGTGGGGGGGACACATGCACACACATAATTTAAAACAAAATAAATCTTCAAGAAGTGTGTGGGAAGAAGAAAGGCCTGCTTTGGACTGAGCTTGACAGGGCCAGCATTTTCTGAAGGGAATGACATACAGGTATGGAGCACTGGGAACAGGATTGATGCTAAGGACAAAACAGGAGCTGTCCTGAGGTCTGTGGTGCTTTCGTTTGGCACACGTGGCTGTCTTCAGTGTCTTTGAGAACCTTCTGCCAATAAACCTTCTCCGTGGATGCAACTTATACTCATGGGTCAGTCTGCCTCCTAAAGCCAGATAGACCCGTTTTGAAGTGTGCAGCGCCTGTGGAGATACAGCAGATGCTTCTCCCTAGAGAAGCCGAGAAAGAAATAAGGAAGTGGGTTGGCTGCACAGGTGCCTCTGTGGGTAGAATGCATGAGGAGCTGAGTTTGGATCCCTAGAACCCATGTAAAAAGCTGGGTGTGGCAGTAAATCTGTGGGGGCAGGGAAGACAGGGATTCCTGGGGCCAGCCAGCCTAGCTCCAAATTCAGTCTGAGATGCTACCTCCAAAAATGAAGAGGAGAGGGACAGATGGAGACACTGATTGTTGACCTCTGGCCTCACATAGACAGACATGTATGCACATACACACTAGCATAGACACACAGAAGAGGAGAGGAGAGAGGGAGCCGTATTGGACAGTGACTTCCAGGGAGATCGTCTTCAGGGACATCCCAAAGGAGGCAGCTGGCATAGGCTGTCTGAGACTATCACAGTCTGACTTTAGTACCCACAAAAATACACCAGGGTGCTCTTGACTCTGAATTGAGAGATATCTTCAGGGCACTTTAGTCTGTGCTCCGTGGAGGCCCCACATCTCACTGCTGTTTGGGTGCCTGCACAGCACACCCCACTGCTGGATGGGGGCGTGAAATTGGTGGTGATCAGGAAACACTTGCTTGGCCAGGGCTCTGCTCAGCAGCAGAGAATCTGCTTACGTTCTGCCTGTGAGGGCGAACATGTGGTCCAGTGGCGGTGAACGCACAGGGCTCTAAGTCCCATCTCCAGCACTGGTAGATAGAGGGGAGGGTGGCCGATTCGTCCACATGTCATGGCTCACAACTCTAATGAGACTGAGGATAGGATTAAAAGTTGGAGGCAGGTCCCCGACTGTACTGTGACCTCCATCTCAAAGTCCATAATAATCTAAAGAAATAAATACAGACCTTGCCAGGGATGTAACAAGGGTGGAACCCTAAGTACAAATTAGCAGTCTCAGGTGCCACTCATGCCCCTAAGGGGCTTGCTAGGCACCTAGTCTAGCTGCCTCAGTGAGCTGCAGGTCAACGAAGAAACCCAGTTTCAAAAGACACGGTGGAGCTGGGCACAGTGGCACATACGGCTTTGTAATCCCAGCACTTAGGAGCGGAGGCAAGTGGACCTCTGAGGACCTGGTCAATTTATTGAGTTCCAGGGTAGCCAGGGCTGTGTAGCCCTGTGAGATCCTGTCCAAAAAAAAAAAGTGACAGTTCCTGAGGTTGACCTCTGACCTCCATGTGCAAGCACACACACAAAACAGGAGGATGCATGTGGCCTCCCCTGGGCAGAGCTGCCTGTGCAGAGCAGGAGTCACCTGTCACCGTGCAGCCATGCATCTCGTGGTCCCTGAGGACCGACCTTCCCAAAGGAAATGAACACGCACAGGTCTTCCCTGGAGGTGCACAATCAATTTTTTATTAAAAGTGTAACAAATATGTACAAAGCGTCCAAGTAGGAAATTCCACTTACAAAAGAGCACAAGGCAACAATGTCAGGACCCAGACAGAATGTCCCCCAGGTTCCAAATGCCCTTCACAACTGCCTCTGCCATGTGTATGGGCTCCTTGACTCTTATAGTGCAAAGACTTTGGGGGAGTCTGGGGTTCTGGGGAGAAGATAGATAGAGAGGTAAGAAAAACTTCCCGTAGCCTAGGAAATGCGTGGGACAAGCCATTTGCACATTAGACACCCCTTCACCCTGAAGTTTATATTAACTGGGAGCAACCCCCTGAAATCATTCAGCCTGCTCTCAAGTGCCCCCAGATAAGGTATTCTTTCCATTGAGCTAACGTAGACACTCCCTGCTGGCCCACAGGTGCCTCCTTGCCTTTGGACTAGCAATGTCTGCCTGGGAGCTAGAAACCGCAGTGCTTGCTTTCAGATGAACAACACCAGAGCCCCTTGGTCTAATGCAGGTGCCTCCCTGCCTCACATGGATTCAAATGCAAACCTTGGCTCAGTCACTTGGCTGTTGGGCACCTTCAGCTTCTTCGTCTGTAAAATGGGCTCAATGGCACTACCAGGAGGGTGGGGGTCTCTCCTCGCGCAGTGCTCCACGATGGGCGATGCTTGTTCTGTGAAGGGGGGGTGTCTTTGATTATTGTACAAAGGGACCAATCTTCCCACTGAGGAGACAACACGGCAAGTTTTTAAATTGTATTCAGCCCAGAGCATGGCATGCAAAAAAAAAAAAAAATACTATATAGCAATCTGCCAGCAAGGCGTGAGGTCACCATGGTGACCTGGCAGATCTGTTACAAATTGTGAGCCAGACTGCAAAGGGACATTTCACAGCATCTGGTCTCCAAAAGGACCGTTGCTGTACCATAGCTAAGTCAGTTCGTTCCGAGGTGGTGGTCTCCAGCTGGCACACTCTAGATGCTCAGTAAATAGGTGTGGAGCGAATTGATCAAACTCTTAAAAAAGATAAACTTTTGGCTAACGGTTTCAAAAGACACTGTGATGTCAGCATATCCCCTTTGTGGGCCTTCGGATCGGATCAGCTCGTGCAGGAATAGTCTGCTCCTCTCCTACTCCCCAAATCCTCAACCAACTTCTGACCCCCTGGGCTCCCCCAATTTAACTTTAGGCTCAGAAAAGAAGATAGTATAAACACAGCAGAGAATCTGTGTTCCGGTCACTGCAGTTTCTAATAATTCACTGTGGACATTCAAACAATCCACAACATAAGGCAGGTGTGGTGGACCACACCTGTAATCAGGAAGTGGAGGCAGAAGGATACCAAGTTTAGGGTTATCCACTCCTGTATAGTGAGCTCAAGACCAGTCTGGGCTCCAGGTCTCAAAAAACTGTAACAAACATAAATAGTGCACAGTAGTGACCTACAAAGTGTCTCCCGGAGATATTCGTGTAGGGTGTGCCAGCACCTGCTTCCTCCCTCAGTCCTCAGTGAGGAAGAAACATGACAATAGTCAGATGCACACAAGACATGAGCTCAGCTGTATGACGTGTCACGGGGCATTCACAGCCTCCTTATCCTGGGACAATATGTTGAGGTCCCCATTCCCCATCACAGTGGAAAGGAAACAGAACAGGCTATCCACAGAGGTGGGGAGGAAGTATGGCTGCGAAGCTGGGGGAGTGGGGGCAGGAAGTGTCCAGGGGCTCTGCAAAACAACTCTGGCTCAGACTTATCTAGACAAAGGGAGCTGAAACATCAAACTTGAACAAAGCTCTTGATTGTTGAGGATGAGGTAAAGGAGAGAAGCTTCCAGAAGGGAGTGGACCTACTCTGGAAGGCTTCAGTCCCCCAGACTCCAGGACCCTCACCCTCAGAAAGCAGGCAGCAGCTTTTGGACCCGGGTGACAGATAGCGCCTCATCTGGTCACACAGCTAGCTCCCTAGCGATGATCTCAGCGACCTCCTAGGCTTTGCACGGACACACACACCACACACACACACACACACACACACATACACACACACACACACACACACGAGCGCACGCGCTGCTGTCTGCTGACCCAGTATGAGGTCTTTTTTAAATTTATTTCAAAGCCTCTTTCCCTCTCTTTCCCTCTTCACAGACTGCAGAGAGGCAAATCAAAATCAATGCTCCTTGGCAGCCAGGGGAAGCGGGGGATAAAAGGGAGGGATGGTGCCAGCCCTTCACACACTGTGGAAGTTGGGTTTTTTGTTGTTGTTGTTTTTTGTTTTTTCCTTTTTGCAATAACACCATCAACAGAAAGCCCATCCCACTATCTCATGCAGTCCAAGTAACGCCACATCAGAGACAGTGGAGACAATGGACGTGGCTAGCATGCTTCAATATCCTAATACAAATGTCCATCAAGAAGTCAAATCTTATATAAAAACAGCATTTAAAAACAACCCCATCAAATTCGGGGCAAAGAAGAAGTGCAGTCAAATGAACGGCGCGTGAGCCAAGCTCCCCCTCCCCCACCCCACCTCCCTTTCGATAAATACATGGTTTCCATTACTACGGGAGAATATTTACAGAGGGCTTGGCTGGCAAGTTCCATCGCGAGGTCATGGGTGCCCAGGTTCTCTCCGTAGCACAGCTTCATTGAAATGAAAATCATCGGAGATGCCAACTCCTGTGTTTGGAGTTCAAATCCTCCAGAGAGCCTATGCTAACAGGCAATGTCAGGCTCAAAAGCAAAACACAAAGAGAGGAATTCTCTGACCTCTTGCCCTTGTGCTGGGTCTCTCTGGGGTTAGCATGTCCCCACTGTGATCTTGACAATATCTCTTTAAATGACCTGACACCCCTGATTCCCACCATAGCAAGCACCTTCCCTGGATGCTCTGCAAGGACTCTGTTCCTTGCTAGGAAAGAGACTAAATACAGAGAGTGTTTTCCAGATCCTGTGTAATTCCGGCTTGGTGAGGAGGGCTCGGCATGCTGCCTGCTGCCTCCCTGCCAAATAAACTCTTTGTTATTTTTTTTTTCCTTTGCTGATTTCAATTCTGGCAGTTGAGGGGGGGGGAGGCTTCAGCATTGAGTTCTCAGTTGCATTTTTCTTTAATGGGTTATTCAGAGAACTGTAAGGCATGGATTCAATATGGAGAAGGAAAAATGAATGAAAGGAGCCAGTTGTCACCGGACTTCGAGGGTGTGTACTTTAGGACCTGATCACACTCAGCATAATTGACTGGGACCATTTCCATTGTAGCCCTGTGCACCCTAATAACTGATGCTTCCTAGCAGACCCCCTGGTCCCCAGGCACCAGGCAAGTGACCTGCAAATCCAGCCAGGGGAAAATGACTGTCCCCCTGGCAGGCAGTGTCCCAAATGCCAGATGCCCAAGGCAGGAGGCTCAAGAGCGGAGGTCAACCTGGTCTCCAGACCAGACCTTGTCTCCAAAATTAAAAAGGAAAAAAAATTAAAAATAAGAGTAACTGTCTCACTGAGCACACAGCAGGCTCCCTCACCATCTCAGCCACGAAGATCACAATGGAGGCAATAAAGTATCCGTGCAGAGGAATAATACCTGTTTCTGTTGTTTTGTTTTTTTTTTTAAAGTGAAAGCAAAAATTAATCATCACTCCTGAAGCAGTGAGCCTTTGCAGTCAAATATCAGTCAAGCACACAACTTCATTATATATATATATGTATGTATTTATATATCTATTTATTTATATTAGCCCTTCGAGAAACTTCTGAAAACAGTAGCTTATCCTATGTGTGTGTGGGGAGCAGGGGAATCGGACATTCCATTTAAAAGGTCCGCCCCCTCCCCAACACCCCCTGCTTGTAAATCACGCTCCATCAGAACGCAGCCATTTCTGGCTCTTTATAAACCTAAGCCCTGAACCCCCTCAGGAAGTGGGGGAGGCCACAGCAGTCTTCCAGGGGAGGAGGGAACTGCCAACTCCTAAGCAGCTTCTGCAACCTTGCTTGCCCCTCCTCCCTCCCAGGCACCCAGGGGTTTGCTCCTAAGCCCCTGTGAGAATTTCCTGCTCCCCCATAGAAAGACTCTCCAGTGGCACTCATCACTTGGCCCTTAAAAAAGGAGGATATCCAAAGAGCAAAATAGAAACCTGTCATCCCCTGGCCTTCTGGGTCTGTCAGTTAAGACTCTGACCACACCAAGGACACACTTAGCACCAAGAGAATTTGAAGTGAAGCACCACACACACCAGATAGGTAGGAAAAGAAAATGACATCCCGTTTCTCTGGCTGCGACCATGAGATTTAGAGAGCTGTCTAGACAGGGACACAGAGAGAGACTAGGACATGTCAAGAAATGGAGGGACCCCAGGCAGCACCCAACAAAACGGGCCCCACATCCCCTTCGTTTTTGTCCATCTTGCAGAGTTCCCACTACTCCATGCCAACATCTGTGCCGGGCAGTTGGTCCATGCTGAGGCTGATCCCACCAGTCCATGTAAGTTTCCAGCACACACAAAGCAGCAAGCATCTGTCTCCCCTGCTGCCCCAGACATTACAAAGTCTCAAAGTTCACATTGCAAGGTGCAGAAAGGGGAGGGACCACATGCCCCGCAGCCAAGCAGATACAGAATTTTGTATTTTCTCTTTTTTGTGTGTGTGTGTGCGTGTATATATATGTATATATATATATATAGAGAGAGAGAGAGAGAGCTATATGTAAATAGCATTGGGGTGGCTATCTCTGCAGCTGGACTTTCCGGGGGCTTCCTCAGTCCGTATTTCCACCATCAGCTCTGGGTGGGTCTTTCCACTCGGCCTTCTTCCAAGGTCCAGGCTCCCCCCTCAGGAAAATGGGAACCAGCTTCCTCCAAGGATACAGGGTTTCACCAACCTGTGGAAATAAAGATTTGTTCTTCTGTCAGTGCAGTCAGCTTCCCGGGTGATGTCAGCGCGGAAGGGGAGGGGCAGAGAGGGACTTGCAACACAAAGCTCTGACTGGGGGGAAAGGGCTCTCCAAAGCCAGAACTGAGCTCTCCTCACAGCCCCAGAGATTCTGTCTGTGTGGTCGTAGCAAGCCTTCCTTCCCGGAGTGCACACGCCCCGCCCCCCCACGCTTTCAAGCCTTCCTTCCCGGAGTGCACACGCCCCGCCCCCCCACGCTTTCAGACCTGTACATTTACATGGGCACGATCTGTGATTAAAAACAGAATTTGAGCCAGGCGTGGTTTGAGAAACTCTTGTAACCTAGCATGCAAGAAACCTCTGGTTCCATCCCCAGTATTGCAGTAAACCACACATGGTCTTGCATGCCTGCAATTCAAGTTCTTGGAAGGTGGTGCCAGGTGAATCAGGAATAGAAGGTCATCCTTGGCCAGTCCTAGAAACTAGGAAGTTCCAGGCTAGTCCATGTGACTACATAAGACCTTGTCTGGTGGGATGAATTTTGGTCCTGAAGGTAAATACTATTCTCTGTACCAAAATTAAATAAGTTTATAAATAGTAATAGATAAATAACAGGTAGATGATTGATAGATAAGTCATCAGTAAATGATGGATGCAAGGGAGGGAGGTCAGTAGGTAGGTGGTCGGTAGGTAGATGGACCAATGAAAATCTAGAGGGTCATTACCCCTCCCTCTACTCTTCTCACACCTCCATCTCCCATATTCCAGACAGAGCTGGGGACAATCTAGTCTTCTAACTCATTCTTTCACACACACACACACACACACACACACACACACACACACACCAGTGCTGTGTGCTATGAGCCATTGCTGTGCCCCTTGCTCATGGGACATTCTAGAGCCACCAGGGGCGGAAGAAGTTCATAATCTCCCCCCCCCCCCAGAGCAGGTGCAGTTCAGGGGAAATGTGGGCTATGGCAGCCCAAGCAGAGGCAGCACATAGCCACCTGAGAGAGAGCCCTATTGGGGGTGGGATTCCAAGGACCTAGCCAGGGTACAATGAGGCTCTCAAGTCTGGGTATGTGGGAAGAAACAGAGCTAGCAGACAAGTGAGCAAGCACATACCCCGAACATCAAAAACTTAGCTCCCAGTCAGCCCCACCTGCTACAGTGAGAAGATTCTCTGATGAAGACAGGAGGCAGCACCGATGTTTAGAGGGCAGTTTGATAACATGGCTATTTAGTGAAACAGTAACAGTAGGCTTCCCCCTTGGGCTGTAGTCTCCCCAGAAAAGGGTTCTTGATCAGCTTCTGAGCCTTGAGACACAAGCATGGTCTTTCCATCTATAGAAGGAATCATTAAAGTAAACTGGAGCAACCAGAGGACTCCGCACAGGGAAGCACTAGGAACTGGGGTTGCCTCGGATGTTAGTTGAATGCAGCTGGCAAAGGGAGGACAACTGTGGCTCCCAAAGAGAGGAGACAGTTACTTTCAAAACTGTCATCCCCTTTGATCCCAAAAGAAGGCAGTTTTCTTTCTAGGTAGCCAGCAACTGAACTGACTTGCCTATCCTACCTGTAAATCACTGAGGATAGAAGGAATCTCAGGGTTTCCTGGGTTTGTCAGTCAGCTTCCCGCTGCTGTAACAAAATACTAGAGGTGATGATCAAGAGAGAAGGTTGGCTTTATTCCTTTGAGGCTGGGATGTGGGATACTGCAAAGCTGCTCTCCTCCTGCTGACCAGGAAGCAAAAGAGGAAGAACCCGGGGTCCCAATATCCTCAAGGGTACACCTCTGGTGACCAGAAGACTTTGTACCAACGCTTAAAGGATCTACCACCTTGAGGTAGCACAACAGAGTAAAAACAAGCCTTTTAAACAAAGCTCAGCCTTGGAGGATGCATCCAAGCCACATCCCTGCAGCTGCCAAAGGGACCAGCACTAGGGCCCGTTGAAGTACTGTTTACTGAGTGATACCCACAGCTATGAGCCCCACAAACAAGCGTGTGAACCGCTACCGTGTTCCTCACACTGCAGTCTCTATGTGACCAAGGCTGGCCTGGGTGTGCATTGTTGTTGCTCTTGGTTTATTTTTGTTTTTGTTTTTGTTTTTTTGAGGGTTGCAGATCTCACTTGCAGAACAAATCCCACAAATGTACCCAAAGACCCACTTCCAGCTTGATCTGTAACCTCAGCCGCCATTTGAAAGGACTCAAGTGTTCCCCAATAGGAGGTTGGATTGGCAAACGAAACTATGTGTGGATTAGAAAGATAGAAACTGAGGCGGAGCGTGGTGGCGCACACCTTTGATCCCAACACTCAGGAGGCAGAGGCCGGTGGGTCTCGGTGACTTCCACGCCAGCTGAATCTTGTCTCAAAAAAGAAACATAGACAAGACAGAAGACAGACAAAAACGCAATGATACTAGAGCTGAGCTCGGGCTCACTGGAATCGTCAGGCCCTGCCTTCCATCCCCAACACCACACCGAGTAAAGTAAACACACCGAGACAATGTTGTGGTCTGAACTGAAAAGAGTGGTTAAACATTAAGGTCCTTTTCTCCTTTAGTGAGTATGTTTGTAGACACACACACACACACACACACGCGCGCGCGCGCGCGCGCGCGCGCGCGTTCATACTTTCAGATTAGGGGTGCTGAAATTGTCCAGCTAGGTGACACGTATGGTCTAATACATGTGTGTATAATTTGGCAGAAGGACAGATGCTCTAAGTTTCGAATCTCCCCTGCCCAGACAGGCATTAAGGTTAGTTCTGCCTGGGATCTTTAATGTGCATTTACCAACACTGTCTTTTTGTTCTTTATTTCTTTTCCTTTGTTGGTTGTTTGTTTTTGTTTTTTCAAGACTGGGTTTCTCTGTGTAGCCCTGGCTGTCCTGGAACTCGCTTTGTAGACCAGGGCTGGCTTTGAACTCACAGAGATCCGCCTGCCTCTGCTTCCCGAGTGCTGGGATTTAAAGGCGTGCGCCAGCTCCCGGCAGCTTGAGTGCGTGGAGCGAGACAGCGCTCCCTAGTGCAGGAAGTGACGAGAGCTCTTTGGGCAGCATCCTTGAAGATGGAAGATTGCTCTAATGGGTTCTCACTTCAGTCTCCATCTGAGTTTTTCCTGCTGGAGGCTGAGGGGAGCCAAGGGGACTGATAAACATCTGGGAAGGGTTTCCCCTTGGCCTGGCCCCTGCTAGCAGTCATTAGGTGTTGACACAGCCTGTGAGGTTACTGACTCCTTTAGTGTATGCGGAGACTAAAGCATCCATAGCTTCTGCCACTGCCACAGCCCAACAGCTGACTTTCAGAAGGGCTCGCTCAACATAGGAGCAAACCCAAATAAGCTGGGCATTCTTTTCCGTTTTGGAGACAGGGTCTTGCTCTGCTGTTGAGACTAGCCTCGGACTCCTGTCTTAAGCCATCCTCCTGCCTCACACTCCTGAGCTAGACTACAGCTGTGTGCCACCAAGCCCAACCGGGACAGACAGGGACTGACCGATGTCAGCATGATTGTGCCTGTATGTGCTAGGTGTTATAATATGGACTTGCTTTGGTGCGATGGTGTCACCTCTGAGAACTACACGTTTTGCTTAGAAGGTGTCCAAACAAAAATGTTCACAGCAAGCTGGTTTCTAGGGTTACTAAGTGGACAGGGTAGATGTTCACGGAGAAGGTGACTAGATAAGCAAGCGGCGGTTCACGCAAACAAAGGAATGGAGTGTAGCCATTGAAAACGCTGATGCCCATCTTGCAGTGCTCACAGGAGGAAGATCTCAATGGATGAGCTCAGGCACTTAAAGTGGGACCTGCACAGGTGTGTGTGGGCTGGAGGGAGGGCTTCCAGATGGAGGGAGGAGGAACTTCTAGGTGGAGGGAGGCCTGCCAGGGAGGATCCCACAGGTATGCACTGAAACTCACTGAGCCTCCTTTAATAAGCCAGGATGAGCTGTGGTATTGATGGGTTTGTAACCCACATACAGGGGTCTACTGTGGACATAGAGAATGTTGCTAAAACTTTCCATATTTTCAAGAAAAACTGGAAATACAGACTTCTGGAGGAGAACACCTGCTTTGTAAGTGCTTCAGGGAAATCCTAAATCAAGCAAAACTGAGGCTGTGTTCCCCGTGGAGGTTGCCCACACTCAACCCATGCTCTGAGGAACAGCTAGCTGGCTTTTAAGCTTACCACATTTTACCACCAGGGGTTTCCTCTGGGCCTCACTTTCCCCATGTGCAAGATACAGGAGTTGGTTTAGATGGTACGGTACCTAATAGCCTGTTCCGGTCTGGATGTTTCTTGAAAGCTGGTATTGGGGGAGAGGTGTCACAGATCTTTTGAGAATTGATCAAGACAATGGCTCCTCTCACTGAGGATGACATCCGTCGGGCTGTGTCATTTCCAGGGACTTGCTGATTCCCCACATCCATTTTCTGTTCTTTTTTTCTTTTTCTTTTCTTTTCTTTTTTTTTTTTTTTTTTTTTTTTTTTTTTTTTTTTTTTTTTTTTTTTTTTTTTTTTTTTTTTTTTTTTTTTTTTTTTTTTTTTTTTTTGGTTTTTCGAGACAGGGTTTCTTTGTGGCTTTGGAGCCTGTCCTGGAACTAGCTCTTGTAGACCAGGCTGATCTCAAACTCACAGAGATCCGCCTGCCTTTGCCTCCCGAGTGTTGGGATTAAAGGCGTGCGCCACCACTGCCCGGCTCATTTTCTGTCCTATGAAGTACTGATGTGGCATATGGTACGGGACGAATGCCCATGCTTGCCTGCTCCATTATGAGGAGTTCCGAGCCAGCGTCAGCCAGCCTGGGAGCACGACCAGGGCACTTGACCACGCAGTCACTCTCTCAGCTTAGACCTGGTGACTTCAGCAGGCTCCTGAGTCACAGAAGGGGGAGAAGAGAAGGAAGCACTAGCAGCTGCTTTAAACTGAGGATGAAAAAAAAGTCCTCAGGTCGGTGGTGGCGCACGCCTTTAATCCCAGCACTCACAAAGCAGAGGCAGGCAGATCTCTGTGAGTTCAAGGCCAACCTGGTCTACGAAGAGAGTTCCAGGACAGGCAAGCAGAGAAATGCTGTCTTGAAAAGCAAAACCAAACCAAAAAGTCCTTAGAGTTCTTTCCCACACCATCTATGAATGTGGCACACAGGCTGACCTCCGCCCCCCCAAAGAAAAGCAGCACGGAACCCCAAACTATCTCCAAGGCACATCAATGCCAGGCCATGCACAGCAGCTTAGATCAGCCTGTCTCCTGACACCAGACACACAGGCCGGGTGACGTGGAACCAGGCCCTCAATAGACAGGACCCATGGGTGCAGGTGTCATTGTGATTCCAGTTCACAGAGGAGCACCCCGGAAGGTAAACGGATGTGCTCAGGGTCACACAGCTGGTAAATGGCAGGTAGAGGCTTTATTTGAAGTCATTCTGACTCCAGGATTCATGTCCCCCAGCTACTCTCCCTCAGGCATGAAATATGGGTGAATATTCTTTTTTTTATTTTCTTATTTATTTATTTATTTATTTATTTTTTGGTTTTTCGATACAGGGTTTCTCTGTAGCTTTGGAGCCTGTCCTGGAACTAGCTCTTGTAGACCAGGCTGGCCTCGAACTCACAGAGATCCGCCTGCCTCTGCCTCCGGAGTGCTGGGATTAAAGGCGTGTGCCACCACCGCCTGGCCAGAAATATGGGTGAATATTCTTAATGGTGAAGTCAGAATTGGTAAGTAAGACCCATGGTCTGCCAAAAGGTGGCATTTCTTTTGTTTTTGTTTGTTGTGTGTGTGTGTCTTTGTGTGGGTATTGTGTATTTATGAGGCCAGAAGGGTCAATGTCAAGTGTCTTCACTTCCTCTCCACCTTAGTTTTTTGAGACAGGGTCTCACTGAACCTGACTGAGTTGCCAGTTTGGCTGGGTGGTCAGTGAGCTCCAGAGATCTGCCTGTCTCTGCCTCCCCAGCTCTGAGATTTCTGGCATTTGTGCAAAGCCTGGCTTTTATATGGGATCCAAACGTAGGTCTTCTGGTTTGGGTAGTAAACACTCCATTCACTGAGCTGTATCCCCACCCCCTATAGACTGTATTTTAAATCTGGGCTGGCTTTCAAAATGCCAGTTCTTCTGGAATCATTGGGCTGATCATGTCCCCACTAAAGATCAGAAGTCACTCCACTAAAAGTCATTTTTCCATTGCTAGCACGATAGCACCCTGCATGGTTCATTAAGTCCCAAGCACCACAGCCAAGACTGTATGGTAGACATGAGTCCTGGCCTGGGGGGTCAGGTACCCTGGGAAACATTCCATGACTTTAGGGAGGTGGCCAAGACTTAGAGTTATCTGCACTCCTCATTGACAAGAGGTATAGATCTTAAAGAACATTCCGGAGAAAGGCAAGCACTGGGCAGCAGAGACAGGCAGATCTCTAGGAGTTTAAGGCCAGCCCGATCTATAGAGAGAGTTGCATGCTAGCCAGGGTTACACAATGAGACTATGACTCAGAAAGAAAAGACAGACAGACAAATAGAAAGAAATATTCAGCTAGGGATGGGAGCAGTCAGCTCCAGAGTCAAGCTGACAGGCAGTGATGTATCCAGGTTACATCTTTCTCACAGAAGAGCGAGAGTGTTAAGAGACCAGCGTGAATGACAGTATGTATCTAGATTCTAGGCACATACTCAGGTCTTCTAGGCCTAGAATCTAGAAGGTTCCTTTGAGTCTTTACCATGAGATTTCATTTTCTAGACAGTCTCTGTCACACACACAAATGCTGCTGGGCGGCGGTGGCACACGCCTTTAATCCCAGCACTCTGGAGGCAGAGGCAGGCAGATCTCTGTGAGTTCAAGGCCAGCCTGTTCTGCAGAGTGAGCTTCAGGACAGCCAGGGCTACACAGAGAAACCCTGTCTTGGAAAACAAAACAAAAAGGTTAATACACAAATGGTGACAAGCGCTTCCCTACCAGAGTTCCACTCTTAAAAACGTGGCCATTTTAAAGTCCGGTCTGTACAGAGCAGGGCCACTGGGCGTTCCTCACCACGCCACAAACACCTGGACAGCCAACAGCGGTGGGTAGGGAACACAGATGAGGAAAGCCACAGGCTGCAGATCTAGTCAACCCTGAAGTATCACAAGGGTGGGCCAGTGAAATGGCTTAGCGGGTAAAGGTGCTTGCCACCAAGCTAGAGGACCCGAGTTTGATCCCCAGGAGAGAACTGATTCCAGCAGGTTGGTCTCTGACCTCTACACCTAGGCTGTGGACACACATACACACAGACACATACACACACGTGCACATACATATAAACACACAAACACTGTGTGCACACACGCAAACTTTTTTTTAATATATAGAATACAGTTTCCAGGACGTCAGGGATTTCCGGTTCTTGGCCCTTTCTGTGCCCACAGTGCCTAGCATACAGAAGGCGTGAAGTGATCACTTGTTCAGGAATGGATAGAGCAGGTGCCTGGCACAGCCGAGGCTCTGGATTCCATGCCCAGCACCACAGAATTCTACTGATAAGAACGTGAATAGTGGTAGAAAATCAGAGAAAGTGGCTGTGGGAAAAACAAATAGCTTGCTTCGTTCGGTATAGATGTATTTCCCCAGCGCATAGCTGTACAGCAGGGACCAGTAAGTCTCTGGGGGCTGAACAGTGCTGGGTCACACAAACATTAGTGATTGAGTGGAGGGAAACAAAGCAGAGTCCCTTCCTGCCTCCCAAGTAGCCTGGCTTTTTAAAACCTAGTGGTGGGACAGCTGGATCCACCTGGCTGCATCTGGGGCATCTTTAAAGCGCTTCTACTTCCATGGCACTTGTACATGCGTGGCCCTCGCACTAGGCAAGCGAATGACTCCAGACAGGGACCGTGTGGCCAGAAGGCTGCTGCTGTCCTGCACATCTGGCCCCTTCCCCGGAGTTCATCCTTAACAGCTGTTGCCTGTAGCAACTGCCTCCCTCCCCTGCCAAGGAAGAGCCTGGGCTCCTGTGAGCTGACCTCTAATCCTGGTGAATGCTGGGAGGCACCTCCAGATTTAACCACTTAATTCCCAAAGTGCCCTGTCTAGCTGGTCAGCCAGCCCAACATTAATTCATTAAAGCATCCCCATTATCTTCCTTGTAGCTGACCGCTTTGCTTCTGGGGCCCACAGGGTCCTTTTTCCTCCTCTTCTAGTCCCAAAGCCGGAGTCTGCTGCCCTCCCCTGGTTCTCTTCTTAAAGACAGATTCCAGGGCCCCGTTTTCTCTTTCCCCTCCCTTCCCCCTCTAGAGGCTCCCAGCTCCCAGCACCCTCCCTCCCCACTTACCACACAGCATCTTTTGTTTCTCTCCGGTATCTTTGGGCCTTGACTGGGTTACCTCACCCTCTTCCTCAGGGCCTCACCAGCCCCCTAGGTGCATCCTCCCACCCCTACCACCTCTACTTTACCAGGTCCTCTCCTTCACTGCAGCCCCCAGGCCAGGGGAAGAAGGTGGCCATCACTTCAAACTGGAAACTCCAGCATCACCTCATGCTTTACAAAGACTCAGGGAAATGCCTTCCACCTCAGAGCATCTTTCCCATCTGGAAGTGATAAGAATGACCCTGACACTTTCAAGCTGAGTGAATTAAGAGCCAGGCCCAGCACTGGCCGCCCTTAAATAGCTACCATCATAGCACCTCCCAGCTTCCCAGAAAGAGGATAGAGGATGGCATCCTTTACTGGTGGCCGCAGCTCTTACCTGAGGTCACACTGCCCACAAAGGCCCACAAAGGCCAGGTACCCCACTCCCATGCTAGGGGTGGAACCCAGGACCTCCTGCGTGCTGAGCAAACCCTTGAGCTCTGAGCCACATTCCCAGTCCTTCTGGTTCCTAAACCTACCCCCTATACGTGCAAACTCAGATAAACTTACCCATGTGTGCAGAAGCAGAGGCCAGGGGTGGGGGTCAGTGGGGGTCAGATGTCTTTACTGCTCTCCACCTTTTTTGGTTCAGTTGCACCCCCTCCCCTCCTTTTACCTAGGCTGGCTGGGCAGCAGCACCTGCCTCTACCTTCACCCCACCCTCCCCCTAGAGCTGGGATTACATCTTCATGCCACCCCACAGGGTTGGGTTTGTACACACACACACACACACACACACACACACACACACACACACACAGGATCCAAACGCAGGTCCTCATGCTTGCAAAGCAAAGGCTTTACCCACTGAGCCGGCTCCCGGCCTCACTGCCTTGTCTGTTATATCATCATAACTCTGTCCTGAGCTGACTTCCCAAGTAAGAACGGCTAGGGGTGTGGCAGAGGGCTCAGTGGGTGAAGACATCACCAGCCCAGCCTGCCGACTTGAGTTTGATATCTCGGACATTCGCCCCCTGACCTCTGCACTTGTGGCATGTGGCACTTGTATGCCCACAAACAATGAATAAATAGAATAAAACTAAAAATTTCCCGAAAGGATGGTGCAGTTCTCCAGCAATGAACATTGGAAAGAGAGCCAGCTGTTAAGTGCTCAGTAAGAGTCATGGTAGCACACGTCAGTAGCCACTTTGTTATTGTCATTGTTACTTTGCTGCCAGGGTTGAATCCATGTTAAGCACATGCTCCGTGATCCATCACTGAGCTACACAGCAGCCCTGACCCTGTCAGCTGCCTGGAAGCAGGGAACACTGTTCATCCAACCCACCTAACATTTCCCTGTGTTATAAGCTATTATTGTCCCCATTTCACATACAGAAAAACTGAGTCTTCCTTCCTTCCTTCCTTCTTTTCTCTTATTGGTAACTTTGAGGAAACAAATGTTACTGGCTCACAATTGGGGCTCAGAACAAATTTGTTGGTACCACGGACCCTGCTTAAAGCTAAGCTCCTGAAAGATTAGGATTGGTGTCCCCCAGTCCAATACCCTCGCCCAGATACACAGGTAGGCATGAGCATTCCCATCACCAGAGCTGAGTAAAGCGGAGAACGCCCCACAGCCAGTACAGAGAATTCAACCAATTACTCTCTTGATTGATTTTCCTTGCTCTAGTCAACTTGGGCTGACCGGAAAATGATGGGCTTGGTCCTCTTGTCATGGGAGGAGGTGGTGAGGCCAAGGGGGGACCCCAGCATGGGCTTCAGGCAGTGCAAGGGACCAGCTGGAGGAAAAACCTCCAGGAGCACCAGAGGGGTGAGAACCCTGATGGGTGTGGCTGTTGTGGGGGATGCAGCACGCAGGAGAACCCAGTAACTGGAATGTGTTTTGGGGTCCCTGAGTCAGGGCACAGCATGGCGCTTCTTCCAGGGACAGAAACAGAACCAGGGTAGAAAGAAAGTCAGTTCTGAGGTGACTTGGGCTGTCGCTCCTGTAGCGGGCATCCACACCCAACCAAGAAAATCATCACCACTACCCCCCTGCCATTCGGTCTCCAGTTTCCCAACTTCTCACCAGGTCAGGGCGCAGACTGGAGTACCGGATCCGCCTAGACCGCCCCCTCTTTTTCGGCGTCCCTGGGCACCCCAACTCCTGACATGCATGCACACCTGGTCCCGAGTCTTCGACCTCCTGGATGGAACGGCACTAACAGAGCACTTCTGTCTTCCCCAGCCTGTACCCCACGATGCCACAGTCCACGTCCCGGGTCCCTCTCTACTAGCCTTCCTTCCCTTCCTACTGACCATCTCTTTTTCTCAAAAATATTGATCCCATCCCCGGGATTCCGCAGCAGCAGTACTTTTGAAAGGAGGGACATAGGGGAGAAGCGCATGGGACCTCCAGAAATGGAGAATCGGGTTCAGGGCGCCCCAAAGCGACACTTCTCTTCGCCAGCGCCCGGGCTGCGGGAGCCCACGCGACAGCTGTCGCCCGCGCTCCCGGCTCACACCCCGCTCACCCCCGCAGCTCCCTGGGCGCTGCCACCCCCCACGCTCCGGCTGCCGCCTCTCCCTGCGGCGCCGCGCCAGCTTTCCTAGGTGTCTGCGCGCCCGCGGGGCTAGGCTGGGATCAGCGCGACGTCTCCGGGTCTCTGGTTACCTCATCTGTGATCTTTGCCTCCCGACCCACCTCTCCTCGGAGGTCAACCTCGTCGTCCCCACCTCCCGTTCTCTGAAGTTTCTCAACTCAAGAACGTAGGAAGGTGACCCTGACACTTCTTCCCCCGCCCCAAACTAGCCTAACACAACGCCTGGCACGCAGGTTCCCTACCAAGGACCCACCTACAGTCACCAAACGTGAGACGCTCCGCTCAGCTCCCTGTGACCACACGGAGCACACAACAGGCTCCTACACCTCACACTTCACAATGGAGGTGACGGGAGGCCAAGCTATAAACCGCGACATCTTGCGGTAAAAGGAGCAACAAAGTTACCGGGGAAATGGGACGCTGAAGTGCGCCAGCCTTAGGGCCCGAGGACCACGACACAGCCAGTGAGAAACTTCCATGGGAGGGGGGCGGGGGTCGTCACAGAGAATGGGGATTCACAAACTGCAGACAGGACACTTGGGGAGAAGGGAGTTAAGAGTATGGAGTATCACCAGGTATGGAGACCTGGTCAAGCTGGTGGCTTGAATGGGACTGGGGACTCTAGGTACGTAATTAGGAGGAGGGTTTTCGCTTCGTCCAGTGTGATAACTCTGCGCGTGTTTACTGGGGCTGGTGATGACGGTCCTGGATTCTAAAGCCACTGCGCTGGAGAGGAGAGGGGAGAGAGAATAGGGAGGGAGGAGAGAGGAGGGGAGATGAGAGGGAAAGAGAGAGAGAGAGTGGAGAGGAAGGAGTGAGAGGGGAGGGAGTGGAGACACAACAGAGGAGGGAGAGGGGGGAGGAGGAGTGTCTGAAGACGGGAGAGGGATAGGGAGAGGGTGCAACAGAGGAGAGGGAGAGAGGAGAAAGAAAACAGATTGAAAAAAGAGAAGACAGGATAAGGTAGAAAAAGAAGGGAAAGACAGACAAGGGAAAGAGAAGTGGGAAAGGAGAGAGTGAAGCCAGATATGTGTGTGTGTGTGTGTGTGTGTGTGTGTGTGTGTGTGAGAGAGAGAGAGAGAGAGAGAGAGAGAGAGAGAGAGAGAGAGAGAGAGAGAGAGAGAGGGGAACGGGTGGGAAGCGGCGCGTAGCCCTGTCTGGGCTGAGACGGACAGGGCAAGTGAGGAGGAGCTTGCTGCTCCCCGCCGTGGCGCCCAGCCTTCCGCCGTCGCGCTCGCTCGCTCTCCCGCCTGCTCCCCAGCTCGCCCGCTCGTCCGCGTACCTGTTGCTCAGTCCGGGCTGGGTCTCGGCTCCGGTCCCCCCTACCAAGAAGGCCCCGCGCGCGCCGCCTACGCGCTCCGCCTGCCGAGCAGCCAGGCCGCCAGCGCCGCCACCTGTGCGGCCGCGCACAGCCAGGGCCAGCGGGCGCGGAGCGCGGGCAGCAGCGCAGGCAGCGGGTCCCGGGGCCGTGCGCGGCGCCGCATGGCGCGTCGGTGCAGCTCGTCGCCCAGCGCCTGCAGCCTCAGCGCGGTCACCTGCGCCGCCGCCCAGCGCAGCCCGGGGCGAGCGTCGCCGCAACCGCACACGGCCGGAGGCCCGCGGCCGCGATGCCGGGGACACGGGCACATGGCGTGCGGAAGAGCCTCCCCGGACCCCAAGTTTCGCCCTGCGCCGCGCGTTTGTTGTGCTGACGGCGCTATTATTAATTAAAGTGTCACATGGTGGAGGGGGCGGGGAGGGCGCGGGGAGGGGGTTACATCATCCGGCCGGGGAGGGGGGTGTGCAGGAGAAGAAGCCGAGAGGTAACTTTTAACCCTCGCGACGCCGGCAGGGCAGGGACAGGCGGGGACGCGGGGCTTCAGGGATGCTGGCATCCACTGTCTGGCTTCTCGGATTGCGGGCGGCTCTAGCTCGGACGCAGCCTCCGAAGCCAGCTCGGTGAACACTGGGAATGGCGCTCCGGGCGAGTTCGGCTGTTATTCGAAAAGATTCCCGGACTGTTGTGTGGCTTGGGTGACGGGAGGCAGGGGGATTCCAACCGACTTGCCCAGTATCCGGGCACCTGTCAGCTTTTGGGTCGGTGCACATACACCTGACATGCGTTCACACCCACTTCTGGTGATCTAACCTAAGCACACCACGGGGTGAGAGCCTGAAACCTGGAATGGAGGCGGGGGGGGGGAACCTGGACTGGAGGGGTTGGACTCCAACTCCAATGAGTCACCCTTGCCCTCTAGAGCCCTCTCCCCTTCCCGCCCGGGAACCATTATAGAGAGAAGTTCTTATTGCTTGCTTGCTTTGTGAACATTATCTTTCCTAATGGGGTTATGGTTGGTAGTGGACCTTGAAAGGCAATGGCTTGTCACCTAGTGAGGTGACCTAACCCGAAGACCAATCTAGTTCTGCACCAACCTGGAAAGTCCGCGAGGGAGGGTGCAGATTAGCTAGGGAGTTCTTGGGACTCCTTAGGGTGTCAGGGTGACCCACCCCCTCCCATGTCAAATCCATTAGGATTTGGACCTGGAGGAGCGGAGAGGTTCCTCCAAGCCAGTGATTTTAGAACCTTCGAGAAACTTCCCATCACCCCTTCAGACCTGCAGAGTATTGTCAAGGCCTGGCAAGGCCTTTCTTTGGTCCCTTGGAAAAGATTTCTCATGACCGTGAACTTGGTGCAGTAGCTCCCGACTGTAATCCTCCAGTCTCAGCACTACAAAGGCAGGGGTATCACAAGTTCAAAGCCAACCGGGTCCACATAATGGTTCCTGGTCAGCCAGGGCTACAGAGGGAGAACCTTATATTTTAAAAAAAAACCCAGAGTCAGGGATGACCATGTGGCCGGTCAGTCCTGTGAATTCATGTGGTCCAAAGAGAAAACTGATATCCACAGTATGTCCTCTGATCACCAGATGCATACTGTGCTGTGTGTATGCACGCACATAAAATAAATAGATAATAAGTAAATGTAAGTGCTGAAAAAAAACCCAAACTAAAAGACATGAAACTATGAACTCACCTTTTTGTGATTTTTTTTTTGTTGTTATATCGTTAGTCGTTTTGTTTCACATAGTCCTGTTATGTGGTTCAGACTGGCATTTAACTGGACACTCTCCTGCCCCATCCTCCTGAGTGCTGGTGACCAGTGTGCCGGTGACATGTTCAGCGTGGCTCACTGTCATCTGCGTTCGTGGTGTCTTTCTTAGCTTGATGAACTGATGCTCAGAGCGTGGCTCAGAGCGTGGCACGGCCACACTGTGTGCTCTTGGTAACCCCAACTCACCTTCACCCAGTCTCACTTCACCTTCCCTAACAACTGCCCACACTGCCCAGTACCTTCCATGGTGGCAGGCACACTAGCGTCCTGGCTTATGCTCCTACAAAGAGTCTGTTGCTGCCCTGTTTCTAAGATGAGGAAGCCAAGGCCCCGGTCCATGAGGCCTCTTGCCCAAGATAGGGGTTACTACCAAGCAAAGGCTGGCCCTGAACTAGGGCACCCAGTAGCAGGCACCAAGCCCTAGCCATGGTGAGACTGATAATGCCTTCCCTCCCAGGACCAGGGCCCAGACTAAATGAAAGAACTGTGTGCCAAGTGTCTGGCATGCAGTGGGCCCAAATAAACCTTGGTCCCCTCCGCTTCTGGCCAGAACCACTTCGCCATCTCCTGGGACTCCCACTCCCTAATCCCAGCCATCCTCACGAAGGGCAGCTGAACCACTGCCCAAGTGTAGTGGTCCAAGATTGAAGATACAGTGTCTATTTAAAAAGCCCTTTGGATTTGAATTGAACAATCCCCCCTCCCTTTTAATCTCCACGCTTTTAACGGCTCACTTCATGGACATTAATTTTAATGGGACGATTATTGCCCTGTTTGGAAGCCTGCCCCTCGAAACGCTGGACTCACAAGGTGGCACTGGGTTGGCTCCCAGCAGCTTGGATGTTTTTTTAAGGCAGAGAGAGCGCAGCTTTGGCTGTGGAGCTGAGAGGAGAGAAGAGGAGAAGGGGGTTATGGGGAAATGGGGCCAAGGGGAGGCCTCTGTCTCCCCATCATTGAATTAAGGTCTCTGAATTTTGCTCACACCAGTTACCTTGCCCCTCTTTGCACCTGGTGCCCTTTCAAAAATTTATTCCCCTCCCACTTTGTTTTTCCCATGTGCGTGCACATGTGTGCGTGTGCGTGCACACATGTGCACGGAGTACATGTGGAGGTCAGAGGACAATTTGCAAGAGTCAGGTCTTTCCTTCTACCATGTGGGTCTCAGGAATTGAACTCCGGTTATCAGACTTGGTGGCAACCACCCTTATCCTCTGAACCCCAAGATGGGCCCTGTTGAAGTATACATTTCTTTAACTATGGGATAGAGATGATATCACTATCAATCTCATAGGCTTAGGAATCTTGTAAACCACCCCCAAACCCACTAGCATGGGGCCTAGCATATTGGCTTCATTCAATAAAGGACCCATGTAGTGATATTTCATTTGTATTTTAATAAATAAAGCTTGCCTGAAGGTCAGAGAGTAAAACAGCCACCCTGGTGAGCCTTACAGACCAGGCAGTGGGGGCAAACACCTTTAATCCCAGGAGCCACACTAGTTGCCATAGAAACCGGGCGGTAGTGGTGCATGCCTTTAATCCCAGCCCTAGAGAGGAATGTAAGACGGGAGCAGTCAGCTCTCATTCAGTCTCTTTCTGAGGATTCTGAAGGCAGGATCGCCATTTAGGACCGAGGTAGAGGTAAGAGCCAGTGGCTGGCTGTTTGGCTTTTCTGACCTTCAGGTTGAACCCCAATATCTGTCTCTGGGTTTTTGTTAATTATGTTACAGAGCTGGGCCTGAGAGCAGAGGCCTGTCATCCCGGCTACTCAGAAGGCGGAGGCAGAAGCATCGCTAGGACCTTCTTGGGCCACAGAGGAAATTCAAACCTAACCTGAGTAATTTAGTGAGACCCTGTCATGCTGGGTGTGTAGCTGGCAAATACTTGTTGAGACAAAGACTGACGTGAATGAATGAATGAATGAATGAATGAATGAATGGCTGACCGGCTGAATCTCTGACTGACTAATTTGAATGAAAACATTTTAGTTGGTCTTTTCCTCTTTTAATGTCCATGGGGGGGGGGGCTGGAGAGAGAGTGCAGTGGTTAAGCATGTTTGCTGCTCTTCAAGAAGATCCAAGTTTGGTTCCCAATACCCATATCTGGCACCTTATCACTACCAGGTCCAGGGAATCCAGATTCTGTGGACACCTGAACAAACGTGGCATATACTCCATACACACACACACACACACACACACAATGATGCACGTGAAAATGTTATAAACAATGACATACGAATATATATAAGTGTGCATGTATGCATGTACATGCATGTATGTGTCTGGCTTAGACCATTCTCTTACCTCCTGCAGAAACCAACACTGTTTTGACCGGAAAAGGTTGTAGGCTCTTTTCTTTGATTAAAACATGATTTACTCACTCTGGTGTTTGAGAGCCAGGGACCTTTTCCTTGGGTGTTTTAATGCATGTGTCTGTGTACAGTGGTAAATGAAGGGACAGCTCTTGCCTCCCCAGACAGCTGTGTTTCCGGAAGACATCTGTCAATGCCAAGTCCACATCTCATGGCAGGAGGCAGCTCACGGCACCATACTTTCTCTGCTTGAAGCCAGGGATGGCAGGGTGATAGGTTTAAATTTAGGAGCTAGAGGGACCTGGGTCGTGGTGGCTATACTAAATTACAGCCGGCTGTCTTGGCAGTCTATCCTCTCTCTGGGCCTTGGATTTCCCATATGTAGATGGGGAACGAAAACCCTGCTGTTAGGACGGCTGTGAGTACTATAGCAAAGAATTTATGCGGGTAGTATGACGTGATTGACACTAAAAGTGACTGTGACCTTTGTAGATGTCTTGGACTTAGTAAATATCCACTCAGGAAACAAAATAGAGACTGTGGCCCAATCCCACTGAGAAAACAAGGCGAGACAGTTCTCAGAGAGCCCGGAACCTGGATTCCAGTTATTTCCAGGGGAATCCCTTCCATTTGACAGACCTAGAGCAGAACGGATCTTGTCCTTCATGGGTATCCTGAGAAGACAGGATAACTCATCTCCCGGGGCTTGCTAATGACCCCTCTGGTGCCTTTCCTAAGGGCCTTGTTGTTGAAAGTAAAGAGCTGGTGAATGGCCACAGCAGGGGAGGAAAAAAATTAACCATCCCATAATTATAGTCTCACCACACAGATGAAGAGAGGTGAACCTGGTTTGCATAAAGCCTAATTCCTTGATTAGGAGTCAGGAGACAGGGGGCTGATTCAACTCCTGCCTCTGCTGTGAAAATTACACCTTATTGTGCCCCCCATTCAGGCAATAATCACCTCCCTGAGGTGGGACAGATTGGAGCTCACAAGGATGGAGGCAGGGATGGGGGTGGGGGGGGTGAAGGTGACTGCCGTGCCGTGATCTGGAGAGCCCAGGGACCAACAAGTTCCTCTCTAATCCCAACACACCTTTTCTTTTTACTTTATTTTATTGAGCTCTACATTTTTCTCTGCTTCCCTCCCTTTGTCTGCCCTCCCCTTCAACCCTCTCCCATGATCCCCATGCTCCCAATTTACTCAGAAGATCTTGTCTTTTTCTACTTCCCATGTAGATTAGATCCATGTATATCTCTCTTAGTGTCCTCATTGTTGTCTAAGTTCTCTGGGATTGTGATTTGTAGGATGGTTTTCTTTGCTTTATGTTTAAAAACCACTTATGAGTGAGTACATGTGATAATTGTCTTTCTGGATCTGGGTTACCTCACTCAATATGTTTTCTAGCTCCATCCATTTGCCTGCAAATTTCAAGATGTCATTATTTTTTTCTGCCTTGTAGTACTCCATTGTGTAAATGTACCACATTTTCCTTATCCATTCTTCAGTCGAGGGGCATTTAGGTTGTTTCCAGGTTCTGGCTATGACAAAAAGTGCTGCTATGAACATAGTTGAGCACATGTCCTTGTGGCATGATTGAGCATCCTTTCGATATATACCCAAAAGTGGTATTGCTAAGTCTTGAGGAAGGTTGTTTCCTAATTTTTTGAGAAATCGCCACACTGACATCCATAGGGGCTGTACCAGCTTGCATTCCCACCAGCAATGCAGAAGTGTTCCCTTTCCCCACAACCTCTCCAGCATAAGTTGTCATCAGTGTTTTTGATCTTGGCCATTCTTACAGGTGTAAAATAGAATCTCAGAGTTGTTTTGATTTGCATTTCTCTGATGACTAAGGATGTTGAGCATTTCCTTAAGTGTCTTTCAGCCATTTTAGATTCCTCTGTTGAGAGTTCTCTGTTTAGGTCTGTACTCAATTTTTTATTGGATTATTTCTTCTTTTGATGACCAATTTCTTGAGTTCTTTGTATATTTTGGAGATCAGACCTCTGTCTGATGTGGGGTTAGTGAAGATCTTTTCCCATTCTGTAAGCTTTCATTCTGTCTTGTTGACCGTGTCCTTTGCTTTACAGAAGCTTTTCAGTTTCAGGAGGTCCCACTTATTAATTTTTCTCTCAGTGTCTGTGCTACTGGGCTTATATTTAGGAAGTGGTCTCCTGTGCTGATGCATTCAAGTATACTTCCCACTTTCTCTTCTATGAGCTTCAGTGTGGCTGGCTTTATGTTGAAGTCTTTGATCCATTTGGACTTGAGTTTTGTGCATGGTGATAGATATGGATCTATTTTCATGCTTTATTTTTTTATGGTTTATTTAACTTTTTATTTTTAAAAAATATTTATTTATTTATTATGTATACAACATTCTGCCTCCATGTATGCCTGCAGGCCAGAAGAGGACGCCAGATCTCATTACAGATGGTTGTGAGCCACCATGTGGTTGCTGGGAATTGAACTCAGGTCCTCTGGAAGAACAGTCAATGCTCTTAACCACTGAGCCATCTCTCCAGCCCTTAACTTTTTATTTTTATGTGCATTGGTGTGAAGGTGTCAGATTCCCTAGAACTGGAGTCACAGACAGTTGTGAGCTGCCATGTGGGTGCTGGGAATTGAACCCGGGTCCTTGGGAAGAGCAGTCAGTGCTCTTAACCGCTGAGCCATCTCTCCAGCCCTCTATTTTCATTCTTCTACATGTTGACATCCAGTTATGCCAGCACCATTTGTTAAATATGCTTTCTTTTTTCCATTTTATATTTTTTGTTTCTTTGTCACAAATCAGGTGTTCCTAGGCCAATACCCCATTTCTAGGTTCACTCTAGCCCCATGCAGGCAGGTGTTTCCCAGACAGCGTTCCATCCTCAACCTGAAGGGCTTATCGACATCTAGTAGACAGCAGTCAGAAAACTGCTGAACACCCCGCTGTGCACACAGCTCAGACTCTCTGGTCGCAAATGTCAATACACTGTATTCAAGAGTCTCCAGCCAGACGGGTTAGCTTCACATGCATGGGGGTCAAGAAGCAGGCATACTGTCCAGCTTCAATCAGGCAGGGTTTTATTATTCATTTGACAACTCCAGGGTCAATTCCAGAAAAGGGGGTTGGCGATTTACAGTCCACGTGCCCACCTGGCCTTTGCCCGCCCTTGCAGCAGCGTTAGTGCCCCGAGGTCACTCGCGTTCATTTCTGTGCAGTATCTCAGTGTCTTCGTAGCTGCAGCCGAGATGAATTGTTTTGTCATAATGTCCAACGCACACAGATGTTTGTTATCTCTGGCTCTTTCCAGAAAAAAAAAAGTGCTAACTCCTGGCTCAAAGGAAGGGCTGAGTGTGTGCACGAAGATTTCATCAAGGGTTCAGGTCATACAGATGCTGCCACCTTGGCATCCTGTTTTAATCCCGATGACCCCATGTGGACTAAGATGGCAGTGAAGAGTGTGAGAGATGTGGGCAGATTCAAGGTACACATCAAAGATGGCTGTCAGGACTCTCAGGGGTGACAGGTGATGGAGGGGAAGGATGCAGGTTCCTGCTTGAAGCATCTGGCTGGTGACATTGCTTGCGGAGACAGGAAAAATGCTGGACGAGGTTCCAGAGAATTCTATTGGGACAGGAAAAAGTTGGGATGAGTTGGAATTAAAAAAAAAAGAGAGAAAGGAAGGAAGGAAGGAAGGAAAGAAGGAAGGAAGGAAAGAAAGAAATAGAAATCATTTTGGGGCTCTTGTTTGAGAGGAGGCCAAATCAACATCTCAGTAATGATGTTGATTCAGTAATAAGAGTATCTCCTTGCTGGAAGATTGCTCAGTAGTAAGAGTGCTTGCTGTATAAGGATGAGAAACCAAGTTTCAGTATCTTGCACCCACTTAAAAAGCTGGGTTTCACCAAGTGGTGATGACACACACCTTTAACCCCAGCACTTGGGAGGCAGAGGCAGGTAGAGTTCCATGAGTTTGAGGCCAGCCAGGTCTACAGAGCAAGTTCCGGGACAGCCAGGACAATTACACACAGAAACCCTGTCTCAAAAAAACAAAAACAAACAAACAAAAGCTGGGTGTTGAGACTGGAGAGATGGCTCAGCTGTTATGAGTGCTTGCAGGGGATCAGACTTCAACTCCCAGTGGCCCTATTGAGAAGTCCATAGCTGCATTCAGTAACCAAAGCTCCAAGGATCCAACACCCTCTTCTATCTTCTAGTCCCCTTGGGCACATGCATGCAATGTGCATACATACACACAGGCACACATATGTATATATAAGTAAAAATAAAATTTAAAATAACAACTTTATGGATGTCTAGGTGTGGCTGTATACACCTGTAAGCGCAGTGCATGGGCAGGAGGCCTGATAGATACTAGGTTTTGGGTGCTACCTGCCCCTGGATAAAAAGGTACTTGCCCTTCCTCAGTCCGTTGTCTGACTGGCCTGAGGATGGAGAGACAAAGGAAGTTGTGGGAAGGATAATGGCCATCTGTAAGTCATCATACTGGGGTAGCAGCAGAAACTGAGCTGTGGTTCCCAGGGAAACACACGAATCAACAGCGGGCACAGAAGAGCTTGCTGACATGGGCGGTGCAAAGACTGCATTCCAAGAGCGCCCGGCCTCTGCGCTACAGTTCTGGAGAGGAACCAGGCTCAGAGGCTCTGTATGTTTTAAAGAAGAGCAATTGAATTGGTTTGTGAGATAGTGCTTGGGAAATTTAACAATGACAAACAGTTCGGTCCAAGAAGCTGGACACCTCAGCAGTTCCAAGCCAGTGCTGAAGGCTGAAGGGTCGCTGGTATTGAGTCCGATGTGGAAGGCTGAAAGAGCTGGGTCTGATTCAAGCAGGCAATGGCAGCAGCCACACTGGCTCAGAAAACAGCAGAGGGCTTGCATGCTCCCTTCCTTTAATTGGAAGGGTGTCCCCCACTTACGGCAGGTCCCCTCTACCTCAGCCATTGTTTCACATGTCAGTCTTATTGGGAAACAGCCCCACAGACACAGAGGTGTGGTTCACCAGCCTAGATGACAACAAGACCCACCATCACCCTGCCTGTGGGGGACACTCTGTCTCCCCTATTTTAAGCACTTCTGGAAATCCCGCTGATTGCTATCCCCTTCCCCCAGTCCCAATCCAACCAAGAGCTGGTCATGTGACTCAGGCTCCCAGCCTGGACTGAACACCAGGAGCATCTGGAGACTGCTGGGGTTGCAGGAGAGTCTCCCGTCTAAGGAGGCTGCATAGAGGACTAGCACCCAATGGCTTCCTGGGTGGGCTGGTTCACGACTGAACTCCATCGCAGGAGATGGACTGCAGGTGGCCAGTGAACTCGCAGAGATGGCTTCTGGACTTCTGTGATGACAGCCATGCGCCAGACCTGAGTCTTGACATTTGGAGGATCTCTCTATGCTTGGCATCCTTCAACTGCAGCTCCTCTGTATGTCAGCGAGACTTGGGGTCTGGTGTTTGTAACTGAAGGGCTGGGCTTCAGGGGTGCATGTGCAGTATGGCCGAAGGTGGCCCACATAGCTCTATATGCATGGAGCCCTTGGTCGACGATGTCTCCATCTGCCAAGACTTATGGATCAGAGCCCTCCCTTCCTCCATCCCACCCTCCCCTTCCCTCCCCTCCCCTCTCTTCTCCACCCCTTCCTCCTCCTCCTTTCTCCTGTCCTCCTCCTTTCACTCTTCTCCTCACTCCATATATATACCAGGCTGGATTCAAACTTGCTATTCTCCTGCCTCCGACTCCTGAACGCTGGAGTGACAGGTGAGCCCTCACACCTGGCTTCGTTCTATTCTTATTACATCACTGACCATATACCGACAGCCACAGTTCCATGCCTTGAGGTGGCTATGGAACCCAACAAGAACCACTAAGTGACCAGGGACATGAGCAAGCTAAGGTGTGGCCTCTGTGGCAGTTGCTGAGTTGAACTCTTGGGATGTTTTTGGAGGGGGTGTGACTTTGCCTTTTACAGTGACACACCTTGGGGTGCTCAGGGTTTCCGAGGACAAGTTTTCAAGTTCACCAGGAAATGGTGGGGCATGTCTATGTGCCGAGAAGAAACAAGAATGGACCCACAAAGGTACTGACCCCCAGGAGACATCAGTTGCCCAGGACTGAGCCCCTTCTCGTACTTCAAAGAATAAGTCCATCACAGAAAAAATGTTACCCACTGTAGATACCACTGGAGCAACCGGCTTTGGGCATGGGCAACCTGGCAACCTTTACGGTCAGCTGCACATAGTATCGCTTGCTGTTTGCCCCAGGACATCTTTCCTGCCTTGGTATGGGTGTCCATGGAGTCCAGGCTTGGCATGGGAGGTTGACCTTCTCTCACGAGGGAGGAGAATCCCTGGGTAGCTGCTTCCAGCTCTTATCTCATGGGTATTTCTTTTTTTATATATACTTATTTATTTATTATGTATACAATATTCTGACTGTGTGTATACCTGCAGGCCAGAAGAGGGCACCAGACCCCATTATAGATGGTTGTGAGCCACCATGTGGTTGCTGGGAATTGAACTCAGGACCTTTGGAAGAGCAGGCAGTGCTCTTAACCGCTGAGCCATCTCTCCAGCCCCTCTCATGGGTATTTCTGAGCTGTGTGTTCTTCAGGCCTCCTTGAAGGCAGTAGTGGGATGGAGCTCAATTCGCTCACGGTAGGACCAACTCAAGAATGCTCCTGGGGCCAGTCATCCCCACTTCTGGTAGCCACTTTGTCAGATGGACTAGCTTCTCAAAGGCCGCCCCCAGGCGCTGCCTTCTGGAAACATCAGGATATGCACCACAATGTACATATAGATTATAAAGAACTCAGGCTTGGAACTGTAATCCCAGCTTTTGGGAGTCTGAGGCAGGAGGATTTCCATGAGTTCAAGGCTAACTTGGGCTATGTGGTTCCATACCACCTGGGCTACAGAGTGAGTGTTTGTCTCAAAAATGACAACAATCACAGTCTTCATTTTTATCTTTGCTGGAGGGTTCTTCTGTTATGATTTGGTTATATATTCTCCACTCTAAAACACACACACACACACACCAAACAACAATATAATGTCCCACTACTGTGAAGGGGAAGTGGGCACAAGGCCCCATCCCTAGGCAAGAACCTGTTTGCAATTAATGCTGCTGGGAGAGGGAAAATCAATGTTCTCCAATGGAGTGACCCTAGGTACCAACCACACCACAGGGTAGGCCACCCACTAGGAATAGTGGACCAGCACAAGCTGGGCCCCTTCCATTTTGTTTCTGTTTGTGTGTGTATTGTGCTTTTTAAAATTTTATGTTAGCTTTTTCTTTTTTTGAGAGAGAGAGATAATATGAAGTGGGACTGGTAGGAACGGAGGATCTGGAGAAGTTGCAGGACAGAAAAGAGTATGACCAAAACATATTGGATGAAAATATTTTAAAACAAATTTTTAAAAGACTCAAGACAGGGTCTGAAGAGATGGCTCAGAGGTTAAGAGCACTGACTGCTCTTCCAGAGGTCTTGAGTTTAGTTCCCAGCAACCACATGGTGGCTCACAACCATCCTTAATGAGATCTGGTGCCCTCTTCTGGTGTGCAGGCAGAACACTGTATACATAGTAAATTACAAAATCTTTTTTTAAAAAAAGACTCAAGATAGGTTTTCTGGAAAAATATGACTTAAAGTTTTTCACAATGGAGATGACAGTGTATTTTTATGGTTGGGACATGGTTTGAGTGTCACCCCTCACTAAGGTTTCCTGTGTTGACATTTAATCCCCATGATAAGGTACCATGTATGTGGAAACCTAACTTTACTATGCTGTTTTGAGGTGGGCTTCAGGGAGGAGGCTACACTGAAGGCCATTAGGGTGGGGACCTCATGATGTAATCCTGGTGACTAAATAAAGAAAACAAGAGATGTCCACAGACTCACATGCCCCATCTCTGCCATGTCAGAGGAGGGCATTGGATCCCTTGGGCTGTGGGTGCCAGGAGTTGAACTCAGGTCCTTTGGGAGGGCAGCCAGTGCTTTTAAACACTGAGCCATCTCTCCAGACCCAGGATTACATCTTCTTCTCTTAAGGTAACACTCACGCATTTCCTATTGCTTGGCTCACATTATTCTCACACTCCACAGAGCTGCCATGTCCCAGGTACCATTTCCAGTGCTGAAAATGAACCAATAAGATGGAGCTGGCATTCTAGATCTTTCTTCTATTTGATCCAGGCATGATTTATTTAACAGATGTCCCAGTTGTGACATTTACATCACTTGATTCCAATTTACTGTCCCTCAGTGGTGCTTCTGTGAGGATTGTTGCTAATGTTCTTTATTATTGACACCTCTCAACGTTCTTTTAATCTGTTTATGTGACTTTCTTAGAATAAATCCTTGGAAGTAAAATTGCTGAAGGAAGTGGATGTCTGGAAAAGAGTGTGGTGAGATGTCCTTTCCCATCAGTCTGTCTACCTTCAATCAGCTTGTTGGAACTTACTGTTCTTTTTTAAAAAAGGATTTACTTGTGTTTTAAAAAATGTGTTTCTATATGTGTATGTCCATTTATGTCCACTGAGTGCATTAGGTGCCCCTGAAGGCCAGAGGGTATTAGATCCCCTGGAGCTGGAGTTGCAGGCGGGTGTGAGCAGCCTGACATGGGTCCTGGGAACTGAGTTCTCTGAAGGAGTCCTAAGTGTCTTACTCTCTGAGTCACCTCTATAGCTCCACGACCCTGTTGCTATTTTCACTACTGGCAAAAACAAATAAACACAGTAGAGAAAGCCATCCAATTTCCTACTTGGCTTAGATGTGGGCTGAGTGACTTAATGGTTAACTGAGTCACCATCCTCTAGAGTCCACAAACAAACAAACAAAAACACCCTAGTAGAACTCTGGGTTTCAAATTACCAGTCATGTGTTTGGGGACATATTTTTCAAGTCTTTATTCTTGGGTTTTCTCATCCATAAAGAGTTACCACGCATCTGGTAACTAGTCATTACCAGCTTCCAGTCTGAGAGCCAATCATCTACAAGGGAAGGGAGGCAGCACTGGCTAATTGTGCTAAAATAAAGTCACCAACTGTGTTATGTGTTGTGATACATGATGCTGGGGGATGATGATGGGAGACATGATGGATTCAGAACGCGGATAAGAACAGGCAAGTTGTGAGTTGAAATATGGAAGATTCCTAGTGGGTTCTCAGCAGGTCAAGGTGAGAGAATGTCATTGAGGAGCTCAGGGAAGGGGCTGGCCATTACTGTAAGAAATACTTGCACTGGTTTCGTTTTCAAAGGTGCCTCGAGACAGCATCGGTCTCGCTATCAGTGAGCAAACACATTAGAAATCCAGTGGCCAGAGCCCCGTCAATGCCTGCTAGTCTCGCTAACCCCGCCACACACTGGAAGTTTCGAACAGAACGTTGCTCACAGCCAAGCTTGCCTGCAAAGCCACACAGCTGATGAGCTTTAATGTAGACATGACCCACACATGGCTTTTGTTTAGAGAAAGATGATGGACGTAACAGACGGAAAGGTAAGACCCAGAGGATGTAGGATGAGGAGAGGAAGGGGCTTGCTGCATTCAGGCTTCAAGCCTTTGCATTCAGTCGGACGGCCAGCCTTGCAAAGCAGTAATCTTCAGGGCCAAGTTTCAGTGCTCTTATTATGGAGCGAGGGTCATTGTCTCTCACCGTTATGGAAGTGGGGGATGACATCCTATGTCATATCAACGTAAAAACAATTTTGACCTCAAAGGGTGACATAGTTTATTCTGGAGCCAAATAGGAGTGACTGTGGTGTGAGAACCACCTTCTGATGCCAGGGAAGGCTGAGGGTGGCGGGAGGCTGGGGCGAGGGAGAGACTGTAAAGAGTGGAGGGCAGATGAGAGACTTCATTCGTCAGTACACAGGTGCGAAGCGATTATTAAATAAAACTCAGGAGTCAGATATCAGGGTAAAGACCAGATTGATCAGAGAAGAGGTGACCTCCTCTCTCTCCCCTTCCTCGATCCAAAAGGGCCCTTGGATCTTTCTAAGCTCCTCCCTACCACCTCTTGTGCCTATATGTCCTGAGTCCCCTAAAACCTCTATGGCTAGTTCTAGGCAGCTCAAAGCTAGCTCACCCTCTGATTCAAGGTAAACTTTGTTGACAGTCTTGGGAGTGTCAGAGTGTGATCAAAATATCCCACAACACAGGTGGCAGGCAAGCAAGCAGTCAGTTAGGTGTCGGCAGGCACGCAGGCATACGCTGATGTCCCCAGGCCACACACAAACTGGCACACAGGACTACAGAGTGGCACATAGGCACACACAGGGGTAGGACACAGGCCTACAGACACACAGGCTAACTTGTGAAGGTTCGAGCCTCTAACTTGGGCTGTATTAACACGGAGCCCATACAAAAGTGGCACTTTGCCAGACACGGTTGTATAAGAGATGACATCATTGTTTACTTTTGAGTTCCAAGGACATCCAATGTCAGCCATTTTGTGCTGACTCAGTACGCCTCCCCCATGCCCAGCACTTGCTATCTTGGTCCACGTTAACACCATGTTGTTAAAACATAAACTGACCCTTTAGGTCACCCAAATTCTATGCTCCAATGTGGTAGAGGTTTCATGAAAAGAAAAAAGAAATATATATATATATATATATATATATATATATAAAAATCAAGACGCATTTAAAATATGTTGGTGGAAATATCATGTAGGAGGTTGCAGCAAGGTGGGGATACCTCTGTTGTAGGCCTCAGATGCTATCTGGTGACATTCTGATCTGTAGGGTTGGGAGAAGATAGGAGCTAAGCTAATATATCGAAAGGTTCCACCTGACAGTCACCCAGAGGTGAGAAAGGAATGGCTGATGATAACCCAAGACAAACAAGCATTAGGCTCTGCACTTGCAACCTCCCCACACTCACTGAAGTTCTGACCAGTTTATCAACCTTTAGTGGAAGATTCAGTAGGAAGGGGGGGTTGCTTTTCAGAAATTTCCTTCACAGATACTTCCCCACCTTACTGCCTTTAGACATGTGGTTCTGGAAATCTCTGATGATTTTCCGTGGCTGATTTTTCTCTTTATTAGCCAGAAGCTTAAATGACATCTCCTTAGCGAGCCCAGGACTTCATACCTATCCTTAATCACTAATCGGCCCCTTCCTGTGTCAGTCACTTTGCTGTTTCTTATTTTTCTACATAGCCTTTCCCATAGATTCAGACATTCACATTAAAATATATATATTTACCTCCGTTTTACTTGAATTTGGGTGTGTTGTGTGTAGATCTGAATGCTTACTTCAGGTTGAGCTGGCTCAGCAGAAAGGAGTGCTTATTACCAAGACTAACGACTTGAGTTCGATCCCTGCGACCCACATGGAAAGAACAGACGCCTCCGAGTCTTTCTCTACACACATACATCACACACACACACACACACACACACACACACACACACACACACACACACACACACACAAATACAAACAAGTACTTAAAAAATAAATGCTATCTTTGCAATATGTATATAGCAGCCATTGCAGGTTTGCTGGACGAAGGCAAAGTGCTTCTTTGGTACAAAGGTGGCAAACACCGGTGATGCCAGAGCGGAGGGGCGTGGCCGCGCGGAACCTAAGAGCCGCATTCCCGGAAGTTTCCGGCCAGCTGCGGACACTTCCTGCGGATGGACGGTCCGCCAACGGCTGGCGGCCCCTGGGTGACGCGTAGGCTCGGGAGCGTCAAGCATGGACGACCACGGCCTGGAGGAATTCCGCCGGCGCTGGCAGGAGGAGTTGGCACAGTCGCAGGCGCTGAGGCGGCGGCGGCGGCTCGAGGCCGGGGAGCGGCGGCCGCGGAGGCCCGAGGCGGGGGCGCGCGGTGAGCAGGCCTCGGGGTACCTGGCGCTGGCGCAGGGTCTGCTGGAGGGTGCGGGCCGACCCCCGGCGCCCAGACCCGGCCGTGCCGACAGGAGGGACGCGAGCAGCCGCTCTCGCTCACCCCCGGACCGCGACGCCGAGGAGCCTGAGCTGCTGGTGGACCAGCTCATCCGAGACTTGGTGAGTGGCCGGGGCAAGATGACTTTCCCTGTGGCCCACCCCAAGGAGGTACACCCGGGACGCCCCAGGAAGCATTGGTTCTCCCCTGGGAGTTTTGCCTGCAAACATTTTTTGGTGTTGACAGTAGGGTGTGTGCGTGCACTTGGCCTTGCAAGAGGGTAGAGGATTGTTTCGAACAGCAGTGCTCAGAACAGAGTTCCCTAAAAGAGATTTCTCCCACAAAGTGGCGTGTGAGTTTGAGAAATCCTGCCCTGGAAACATCCTTAAAGTTGTAAGAAAGGTTGACTTTAGAAGAAGATTCGGAAAAAGCACAGGACAGAATTCATATTCTCCTTTCCCTATATTATTTGGTTTTCCTTACTTCCCGTGTTACTAAAACAAAACAACAAACAAAACAAATCCAACAAAACTTCAGTTAGAAGAAACGAAAGTACTACGATGAAGGAGAATCCTTTGGTTAATATCCTTAGGAGGTTCTTAGCCTTTGGAGGGCACGAGTCCCTCGGAGAATCAGGAAGCTTTTATACCAGCATCTTTTACCAAGTTGGGAGAATCAAATCAAGACCCCCTGACAAGGATCCATGGCTCCCAAGTTAAAAGTTAGGCCAGAACAGAAGGCTTTAATGGCCTCATTCAAACCAGGTTAAAGGAAAATTTCTGCAGCGTTCCAGTAGGGGATACTTTCCTGTAAGTGAAAGTTGTTTAGAGCAATAACGGGATAGAACTGGAGAGGTGGCTTGGTAGTTAAGAGCTCGCCTGGAGTTGGGTTCCTCGTTAGTACCCGTGTCAGGTGACTCACAACCTCCTGTGTCTCCAGTTTCAGGAGAGCTGATATCTCTGGCTTCCAGGGGCACTTGCACACAAGAACAACCCCTCATGCAGACACACATATACACGTTATTTTTTAAAAATGGTTAATGTTATGCAACGGACAGTTTTATTTAAATGACACTAATAGCTTTTATTTTGAGTTTCAAGTCCATTCCCATTTAAATCAAGCGTCATGTCTTGTGCTCTGCCTTGATTCTGAAATGGCCATAATATTAGGTAGATGCCTAATGAAGGACCTCAGAGGTAACATTTTCTGCAGTCTCCCCAGGATTACCCCAGCTGATGCATTCTGGGGATTGCGTGGATCCCTGTGTTTTGACTTCTCCAGGTGAAGTTTGTGTTGGCCTCCTTTGAGGCTTTAGTGATGTGTAGATTCCTGGGTCCTCTCAGACCTGCTAAATCAGCAGCCCAGGGAAGGAGGGCCACATCTCATGCTTGAGAATCTGTGGATAGTCTCAGCTGCGTAGCCACTGTTGGACCCTGTCCTGGCTAGTCCTACGTCAGCTTGACACAAGCTGGCGTTACTGGAGAGGAACGAGCCTCAATTGAGGAAATGCCTCCATAGGATCAAGCTGTAGGCAAAACTGTAGGGCATTTTCTTAGTGAGTGATTGATGGGGGAGGACCCAGCTCACTGTGGGTGGGAATGCTCTTGGGCTGGTGGTCTTGGCTTCTATAAGAAAGCAGTCTGAGCAAGCCAGTAATCAGCACCCCTCCATGGTGTCTGCATCAGCTCCTGCCTGCAGGTTCCTGTCCTGACTTCTTGCAGTGATGGACTACAATATGGAAGTGTGAACCAGATAAACCCCGGCTAAGATAGACCCTAAATCCCATACACAAGACTTTCCAGGCCTCACACTCCAACAACATCCCCAAAACAGAAATAAAGTGTCCTAAAATGGAAGGGATCTACCCAGGGGGAAAGTCCAGGGCATAGCGAGTCTTACATTTCCTATGGAGTTGGCAAAAGCCTGACCTGTGTCCTGTCCCTGGACTCCCGCCTTTTCAGAAGCTCCTCATTAGGTACTGTTAGGGGCTCTTTTTTTTTTTTTTTTTAAAGATTTTTTTTATTTATTGATTATGTATACAGCATTCTACTTACATGTGTCCCTGCAGGCCAGAAGAGGGCACCAGATCCTATTGCAGATGGTTGTGAGCCATCATGTGGTTGCTGGGAATTGAACTCAGAACCTCTGGAAGAACAGTCAGTGCTCTTAACCTCTGAGCCATCCCTCCAGCCCCCTGTTAGGGGCTCTTTTGAGCAGCAACCAACACTCCAGTTGGTGACACCCGTGGAGTGAAGAGGCCTAGTCATGTGCTTAGGTGCCTAGAGTTACAGGAGGTTGAGCCACCTGACGTGGGTGCTAGGCATAGAACTTGGGTCCTCTGGAAGAGTGGACTTTGCTTTTTTTTTTTTTTTTTAAAAAAAAAGATTTATTTATTATATATACATGCCTGCGGAAGAGGGGCCCAGATCTCATTACAGATGGTTGTGAGCCACCATGTGGTTGCTGGGAATTGAACTCAGGTCCTCTGGAAGAGCAGCCAGTGCTCTTAATGTCTGAGCCGTCTCTCCAGCCCCAGACTCTGCTCTTGACCATGAGGGTGTTACTGTGTAACTCAGACTGGCGTCAAACTCTGTCTCTCTTTCTCAGTGTGTGTGTGTGTGTGTGTGTGTGTGTGTGTATTTTGTGAGGGGGGAGAAAGGGGTCCTGCAGCTGTCTGTTTCCTTCTCTTCTCACCTTCTCTGGGGTCACAGGCATACATATGTCCTCACGCTGGTAGGGCAAATGCTTTCTTTACTGACTGAGCCATTGCCCCATCCCTGGCCTTGAGCTTTTGATCTTTCTGCCGCCACCTCTTGAGTGCTGTAGTTGGGGCCTGAGCTTGGTGCTTGCTGTGCAGTGGTTTAGGGTCCTGACAACTGCTCTCATCACCGTTTTCAGGGCTACTTGGCTTTAGGGGCAGCGAGCTCATCCTGTACCTGTGGTCTAAGAAGTGGCGGTGATATTCATTTAAAAACCTCAGATGCCTGTGGCAGTGAGTGTGAGCCCCACAGTGCACGGGAGTCACATGGCAACCAGAATTAAATGGTGGGTGGTGTAGGGTGTTTTTATTAACACCGTTTTCTATATTTAAGCAAGGTTCATATACAATCTGAATAAAACCGTTCTCTGTTCCATACTTGCCGGTCAAAGTACACATCCCATCAAGCAGCATTTTTTTTTTTTAAAACAGGATGTCTTCATGTGCTCAACTATGTTCATAGCAGCTTTATTTGTCATAGCCAGAACCTGGAAACAACCCAAATGCCCCTCGATCGAAGAATGGATAAAAAAAATGTGGTACATTTACACAATGGAGTACCACACAGCAGAAAAAAATAACGACAGCCTAAATTTTGCAGGAAAATGGATGGAACTGGAAAGCATTATTTTGAGTGAGGTAACCCAGACACAGAAAGACAATTATCACATGTACTCACTCATAGGTGGTTTTTAAACATAAGGCAAAGAAAACCAGCCTACAAACCACAATCCCAGAGAATTTAGACAACAATACGGACACTAAGAGAGACCTACATAGATCTAATCTACGTGGGAAGTAGAAAGTATAAAAAGACAAGATCTCCTGAATAATTTGGGAGCATGGGGACCTTGGGGGAGGATTGAGGGAGGGAGGGGAGTGGCAGGGAGGGGAGCAGAGAAAAATTAAAAAAAATTAAAAATTAATAAAAAAATTTCACAATAAAAAAATTTTAAAAAAAGAAAAGAAAGAAAAAAAACCAAAAAAACCACAACAGGATGTCTTAGTTACTGTGAAAAGACACCATGCTGTGGAAAGACACCATGACCAAGGCAACTCTTAGGGGAAAAAAAAAGCACTTAATTGAGGCTTGCTTGTGGTTTTAGAAGGTTAGTTCATGATCATTCTAGCAGGAAATGGTTCGGCATGGTGCTGGAGCATTGGCTGAGAGCTTTACATCCTGGTTTGCAGGCAGTAGGCAGAGGGAGAAGGAGAGAAGCTGCAGCCTACCCTGCTCTGCCTCTTACCTCCTCCTACAAAACCAATTAATCCTTCCCAAACAGTTCTGCTAACTGGGGACTGAGTATTCAAGTATATGAACCTGTGGGGGACATTCTCATCCAAACCACCACACAGGGTGTCACTATGAAGACCAGGCTAGCTTCTAACTCAAATCCTGACAGTTCTGGGACCAAAGATGTGGGAGGAAGTGCTTTGGCTGTTTGTCTGACTGGTATTTTGTTTGTTTTTTGTTTTTATCAGACACATGTTAGGGTTGTGCTTTTGTCAATGGAATTCTCTATTGTGAAAATTGTCTTTTGACATTTTGTTGTTAGTCACACTTTGAAATGTACAATGTTAACTGCAGAGCTCAGTGACTTCTCTAGACTGTGCAGACACATGGACTTCTGACCACAGGACTGGCTTTCCAGCCTGTCGGCAGAATGTCCCCACTGCGTTATTCTCCGGTGGCCTGGCCACTCGCTGACATCTCCGCAGTGGCGTCAGACAGTTTTGCTCTTGTTTGGGTTCGTGTGCAGAACATTATGGATAAGTGGGTCCTGAAGCAGGGCCTGATGTTGCTGTCATCCAACACTGTTGATAATTGTGGGTCATTGGTTTAGTTGCTTTGGGGTTTGGGAGGGTAGTGCTTCTGGGAACATTTGTTTGTCTTTTGGGATGTGTACATGTTTTTCTTGGTTCTTTGCTCAGGAATAGAATTACAGGGTTGTGGACATGCAGGTCATAGTTACAGCAATCTTCTACCTGTTAGTAACGGATCTAGCAAAAGCAGCAGTGTTGTTAGTGCCAGCACTGCAAGGCAAGCTCTGTCTCACAGGATCTGCCTTATCGCGTGCACACTTTCCACTAATCCTGGAAAGGAAGGTGGGGCTCCCTGGGACTCCCCAGACCCACAGGCTGATGCAGCTGAGTATGTGCACACTGGAGCTGGTTCTGCCTCCTGCTTCACCCCACACCTTTACAGCTCTGTCAGACTGGCACCTCCTGGGTTTTGTCTGGAAGACTGTCCTTGAGTGTGCTGCAGCTCAGGGTGATCTTGGACTTCTGATTCTCCAGCTTCTACTTCCCCTGATGCTGGAATTACAGTGTTTTGGTACTGTGGGTTCAACTCAGGGCTCTTTAGGCAAGCACTGTTCCGAGCTACATTCCTAGCCCACTGTCCTGTTTTTGAGTCATCTCCACTGCACTCTCGCTAGTGTGACAGTAACAAAGAGAAGTGTTGCTGTCCGCTGGCTCAGTTGCGTCAGAGTGTCTCTGGTTGGACAGAGGCCAGAACCTTTGATGGACAAGCGCAGCTGCAGAGAGACTGTGGTGTGCCTTTTGTGAGGTCTTGCCTTTTTGTGTGAGGCTTTTACTCACAGCACTCACCCATCTTGCTTCGGGAGTGGCTTGTGAATACCTGCCCTGGCAGCTGGCAGTTTTGGGTAGACCAGCGCAAGGGATGGCATACCCCGGTCAGGTTTCCAGAGCTGTAGATACTGTCTTTTATGTCCCTCTCCTTGGGGACAGTATGGTGTTTCAGTTATGCTTATGTTTCAGGCTTGTGACAGCCAGTTGCTTGGTCGCATTTTATTGAGGTGGTGCATCACATCTGACTGATAAAGACACAGATGTCCAACTGACACTGGCTTAGAAACACTCGCTGGGATCTTTCTATCCCGGTAACAATTCCAGGAGGTGCTGCTCATTCTGGGCACTGGCGTAACTCGGCTGGGACCTCTCCCATCTGTCCCGCTTGTCTTCTGGCTTTCTCCACAGTAGGCTGTCCCTTCTTGAGAGGATGGCTACAGCAGCTGCAGCTGCATGTCCTGCCAGGGTAGCAGTGCTGGGAGAACACAGCATGTGCTAAGTTGGACGCAGCTGAAGCTGTGTTCTTATTGGTCCAGACTGTGTCATCTTGAGCCAATTACTGATCGAGATTTGTCCAGATTTATGCTCAGTGGCCACTTGTGTTCATCTGGCTGCACTCACTGTTGAGCTAGGGCAGGGAAGTAAGCCGTGCCCAGAGTGGACTCCGCCTAGGCCTCGCCCGCTTCACGATTGGTATGATGTTAGTTCAGGCCTGGTAGAGGCCTGCATCTGCCCTGAGCTCAGGTTCAGACCCTGTTGTTGCCTAGTTGCTTCCCTCATGGTGTGCTGAATTCATTGTCAATGGAACTGCACGGATTGCCCTGCCTCTGCTGTCCTCTACCTTCCTGTTAAGGCTCTTTCATTCCATCTGCTATGCTAGCGCTCTCTGATCTCTCCAGCCCATTTTTTTTTCTTCTAACTAAAATGTTCTTACCAGTGCCATTGATTTAAAAAATGTTTTTCATGAACTAGCAGACCTCTGTGTGGGTGCCTTTCCCCATGATCTATGTGTGTATTTACTAAAACAAATTTGAATGCCTTTACTGGGAGGTTCTTTTCCTTGAAACTATATGGGCTTTATCCATCCATCCATCCATCCATCCATCCATCCATCCATCGATTCCTCAGTCCACACTGTTCATTAAGTGGTGTGTTAGCCCCACTCACTATTCTAAGTGCTGAGGACAATAGCAGTGAACAAGACAAAGCCAGCCCTGTTTGGGGACAGACACTTGCCAGATAAGCAAGTGCTCTGGAGAGAAGAAAACCTAGGCAGAGTGGAGAGTGTCTGAGGAGAGGGCCTCAGTCTTGCTCAGCATTGCCCTGCCAGGCTTTCTGGAAGGTTGAGCAGCTGCAGAGGAACGGGGGCGGGGCTAGACAGAGAGTGGTGCCAGTGATGTCTCTGAGAGCCGAGTGGTCCATGGGTCATACCCTGCACTTGCTTTAATGCTTGCAATTCTTTCTTTTTTCTTTCATTTTCTTAAAATGATGTGTGTGTGTGTATGCCAGTTTGTGCATGGTGCCAGCAGAGGCATTGGATTCCTGGGAGCTGGAGTTGTAGGAGGTTGTGAGCTATCTGACATGGGTACCGACAATGAACTCAGGTTCTCTGCAAGAGCGGTAACTGCTCTTAACCCCTGAGCTATCTCTCCAGCCCCTGCAATTCATTCATTCATTCTTTCTTTCTTCTTTCCTCCCTCTTTCCCTCCCTCCCTTCTTTCCTTTCTGTCTGTCTGTCCCTCCCTCTCTTCCTCCCTCCCGCCCTTCCTCCCTTCCTTTTTTCTTTTCTTTTTGAAGCCGGTATAGTTGGAATTTTCTTTGGGCTGCCAACCAGCTTCCAAATAAAGACACGGATATTTATTATTAATTATGAATGCTGGGTCTTAGCTTAGGCTTGTCTACCAGCTCTTTTAGCTAAACCTGTTTCAGTTCATCTGCATTTGCCTCGGGCTTTTTCCCTTTCTTTCATTCCATGCATCCTACTTTCCTGCTTCCTCCATGCCTGGCTGTCTGGCCCCGGCACCTCCCCCTGGCCCCCAGCCAAAATTCCTTCTCCTACCTGCTCTCCTCTCCTAGAACTCTCCCATCCATACCTCCTCCCTTGCTGTTGGCCATTCTCCTTTTTATTAGACCAGTCAGATTCCATAGTCAGGCAAGGTAAAACAGCAGCACAGCTTTACATAGTTAAACAAATGCAAACATCTTGCATAGTTAGACAGATATTCTGCAACAGACCAGGTCTCTCTGTGCAGCCCTGGAAAGTCTTAAAATCCTTTGACTTAGGAACCCTAACATACTTGTTTTCACACCGAACTCCAGATTCTGTAGTGGGTCCGATTGTGCTTTGGCGTGTCTGCCGGGCCTTTTAACCAATCAAATTCACATGCTCCGTCCAGCCTTTCCCAAGCTGAGCTCCCTTCCCAAGAGCCCCTCTTCTGCCCTCTGTCCTGCCTGGCTCCCCAATCTTCCACCCCAGCTTGGAATCACAGCTTTGTAAGCAGGGGCTGGCCAGTGTGTTGCACAGACTCCCTTCACTGCCACACCCACCCAGCCTCCTGGCAGCCCCAAGTTCATAGCTGCCTTTTCTACCTCCCTTTGCTGGAGCCCCCGGGGAAATCGTCAGCAGGTGATGAATGGGAATGCATCTCACAGTTTTGAAACCAGTTCTAAATAAATAAATCTCAGTGTCTTCACCAGGCGAGGGCACATGTGAGGTAGCATGCAGGTTAGCTTCTGTAGGGGGCTGTTGTCTGTGCAGACAGCTCACATCTTTACTGAATACTGCTGGACTCAGGGTTAGGTTCAGCTGAAGAGATAAATTGGCTTTTTGTGGGCTGCTTGGAAACTTAACCTCTCTTTATAGCGGTTTTTTTTTTTTTTTTTTGAGAAAGGATTCCTAAGTTCTAAATAGCTGACTTACTAATGAGCCCTTGTATACCTTGGGGGACTATCTCCTGTATTTATTCTGTTTTATATGCGTTGACTTTACCTCCATAAAAGATTTAGCTCCTTCAATGTAGAGGCCGTTTCTCATATATTTGCTAATAGCACCTCCCTTCCCCCAACACTGGGCATGGCCCTGAATTCAGACAGCATTTTGCACATAAATTATTTTTTAAAGCTGGGCGGTGTGCCCCCTGGACATATAGTCTAGGAACCTGAGGAGAAATCTGTGGTGTACACTGGTGCCTATTTTGAGAGTGTTTTGAGACTCTCCCCATCTACCACCTTATTTTCTCAAGCCAGAATTGAGACTGGATGCCATCCATTCCTGTGGTGGGACTGTATGGTATGTGGGCTCAGATAAGCCCAGCAGACACAGGCCTCTCCATCCCAGGGTCAGTAGGAGCAGCAAAGATCTGTTTTAAACACCAGCCTAGAGCATCTGAGTGGCGGTCGCTGCAGAGATAATGTTGGGAAGTGCATCCAGAGTTGGCTTCTTCCCTCTGCGCTGATCTGGCTCTTAGTAACTACCCCTTCTTCTTCTAAACAAGGGAAGGCAGATCCAGTTTCTAACACGACGGCACAAAGACCATCCATTTATGGAGTCAGGTTTATAGTAGCACATGGGGACAAATCAGCCTCCCTGGGGACAGATCTCTTCACAGTATCTTTCGGTGTTTTTGGAGTGAGTCCAGTAGACTTTGGGAAAATCAGCATTCACTGACCTGAGCTTAATGCAGCCCCTTTGTGCGGCTCCTCCCTTGACTGGAGGAGGAGCCAGGGTCTGAGCTTGGGGAGCTGCGATGTCACTGTCGGTCAACTGATGTTCTTACAGTGTCACTTCAGCCTTTGTGTGCTGCTGCTTCTCAGAATGGCCATGTTGTCTGCTGTGTCATGGAGTCATCCTGCTGTGGCTTATAATTGTTGGGTTGGCTGTGTGCGCCAGGTTTCTAGGTAGCAGCTCAACAGCATCTTCGTAGTATCGAGGGCTTTCTCTGTGCATGAGCACAGGTAGTGTCCGTACGTTCACTGTGCACTGTGGGAGGAATGGCTGCATGCCGTCACAGGAGACCTGCAGCAGCTGCAGGGAGGAATGGCTGCATGCCGTCACAGGAGACCTCTGCAGCAGCCGCAGGGAGGAATGGCTGCATGCCGTCCCAGGAGACCTGCAGCAGCCGCAGGGCGGAATGGCTGCATGCCGTCCCAGGAGACCTGCAGCAGCCGCAGGGAGGAATGGCTGCATGCCGTCCCAGGAGACCTCTGCAGCAGCCGCAGGGAGGAATGGCTGCATGCCGTCCCAGGAGACCTCTGCAGCATCCGTGAGCTTGAGTGCTTGCTGGACTACAGCTTCGATCAGGGTGTGGCTTCGGGTCTGCCTTAGGTCCGCACAGGGCTGAGCAGACTAGTGATGTAGTCTCTGGTGAGGTGTGTCTCAAGTGGTGCACCACTAACACAGCCAGCTGACGTTTATAGGCCAGTCGCTTGCCTTGCTTCGTCTGGTTGGATGGTAGAACACCCCCTCTTCAGCTGCATGCTTCTGTATCACCTCAGTGGGTGTCAGCCTCTACAACTGTACACTTAGAACTGTGGGGATGCTTGTACTCAGCACAGGGCTTTAGGGGCCTCATTGGTTGTTGGGGGTGGGGAGGCTGTGCTTAATGGAGTCAACTCTGAGGTGTAGATTCACGTGTGGGTTTAGTAGGCTGGCTGTTCAGAGGTCCGAATTGAGGTCAGAGGCCTTTGTGTTCTGGAGAGGATGGCACTTTAGTGGGGCAGGCTCTCTGGCCACAGGCAGCAGGTGGTAGGGGACTCAGCTGTGAACCAGTAGCAGGCAGACCCCATCTCTCATCTGGGGGAATCACTAAAGGCCACAGCATGAACATTTAGGGTGTGGTCTCCTGACCGTGGCTGTGCACGTGCCATAACTGCTGGTGCTCCCTGGGGACTGGCCTCCTTTCTTCCTGCCGTTCCCTAACCAGTGTGCGAGCAGGACGCTCAGCCACATAGAAGTGGGGGAGGGGACTTAGACTGGTTTGAATTGACACTGTTGATTGACATTTTGGAGTCTAGAGGTATTCCTAAGAATGGTGATTTAAAAGGAAAGGTTGGCTCTGCAGTGTTATGTTCTTACAGTTTATCCTTCAAACAGTGGCTCCAGATCGTAGAGACAGCCTCACACAGTGTGACTCACAGTGCAGTGGCCCTCAGCACTGGAGGTCATAGCAGTCTGCTCGGTTTCATCTTTGCTACCCAGGCACCACAGCAAAGCCTCCTGAGTCGGTGATGCCGGTCTGCGTGTCACCCTCCGCTGACTGGGTGCAGCCTCACTCTGCGCGTCGTCCTCGTGACACTGCTGCTAATGTATCGGCTTCACGTTAAAGGGCAGCAAGTCACCCACAGGCTAAGAGTGACTCGGGAGTCAGTAGCACGAGAAATGAAAAGGAGCTGGCATGTCATTGAGGAAAGTGGCACCTAGCCTCTGTATGCTTAGCCCCAGGCTTGCATTGGCTTCTGTGGGAAATCTCTTCATGTGTTCCTCGGGCAGGCGCCCTGAATGGGTTAGAAGAAATCTTAGGTATCTTTTGGCTGGTCATTTGGGATCATGGTACCTCCAGACTCTGGTCATCCCAACTGAGGCTCAGATCAGGGAGGGCAGTGGGAGGTGGGGCCATGCTTTCATGGAGGGACTGTCTTCCCTGGTGAGCCTGGGAAACAGGTCAACAAAATAGGCATTTGATGGAAGGCTGTGAGTAAAAGCAAAGGCGCATCTCATGTTCATCTCAAGACCAGTTTACAGTGTGGCCTATCATAAAGGAGTCCACAGCTCAAACGCGCTCCTCGCCCAGCCTCACCCTGCCGCCATAGCTCTGGTTGAATGAGCATAAAGGGACCTTCTTCTCTTGTTTCTTTACTATGTGAGCAAAGTTGGTCCTCTCTGCTTCTGCAGACAAAATAATGTAGAAGAAAAGGCAAGAGGGCATTGGGTGTAGCATTGTGAATGATAGCTCCTCAGTTTGTGTGTGTCTGCCGGGTCCTGACCAGCAGGGATTCCTGCAGGTTGGGGTGTCTCTGGCTGCATCTGGCTGGGAGTAGTGCTCTTCAGTGGTGAGTGAAGGTGTCATCGTAGGCGAGGACCTTGCCTGACTTGAGGCCCAGGGAGTTTGCTTTGTTTTCTTAGGCAGAGCCCAGAGCCTCCCAATTACCCTTGCAGATGTTTTCCTGTTTTTCTGCATGGCCAGCATCCTTCCACTGACTGAACATTCTGTCCCTCCCTGCTTGCAGAGACCGGTCAGTGCCCCTTCCCCAGAGAGCATTTTTGGCCTGTGTGCTTAGTCTTGCTCTGTTTTTGCAGTCAAACACCATGTTTCCTCCTAGGCTCCAGATTCTCCTTCAGTCCTGAGACTCCTGGAAGAATAGTAACATGATTCTTGAACATTCTTGCGCTTCAGGCTCGGAAGGGTCTGACCGGTGCCTGTGCTCCTTGTGCAGCAGAGCCTGTCTTCTGAAGCGGCCACCTTGTGCTGTGGAAACTTGTAGCGAGCGCTGAGTTAGCAACTTGCTTTCAGCAGTAAGTCAGTGATGGCAGCCAGAGCTTATTAAACATGAATTTCCCAAGCTTAGTCTGTTGGGACAGAGGGCACACTCTGCAGCTTGGCCATAGCCAGCCATGACTGGCAGGTGGACCTGTTCAGGTCACACTTGGTCTTTCCCCATTCTCTCTCGGATTCCTTTGTGCACTGGGATCCACACGACCTTTGCTTTCTGCCTAAGCCCCTTACCTCATCTCCGATTGCTTACCCCAGGGCAGGCTGACTTTTGTTGCTGCACATTAATGAACAACACTTGGAGAAGCAGTTTGTTTGTTCTGGCTCGCTCAGGTTCACCAGCGTGAGCCCCCAGAGCATTAGGAAACCCCGAGGAGGGGTGGGCCTGGCTCCAGCAGAGCAGCCTTCACCCTGCTCTTTGCCCACGAAAACATGCTAGTGACCTGGGCAGCACTTCTCCAGCTGGGGCCACCACTCCCACGTGTTGGGGAGGCCTGCTTGGCCTTGGGGAGTGGTGGCCCCCTGGCCCAGGTGGGCTTTCTTGGGCACCTGCCGCCTCACCTTCCCTTAGAATTCTGACAGGAGGTTTCTGACACCTGGGCACCCACTCCTGTAGCACCTGTGCTTCTCCTTCTGAGCATCATGGGAAATAGTCACATGGCTTTCACAGTGACCCCACTGCTTCTCTCCCTGAGATGCCCTGCTCTGGTCACTTACAGGAGTGTCCAGTGATGCACAGGTCTGGAAATGCAGGCTGCACTCAGCCTCACCCTCAACCTCTTCCTTCTTTTTCCACAGAATGAGATGGATGATGTGCCCTTCTTTGACGTCCAGCTGCCTTATGAATTGGCAATCAATATATTTCAGTATCTGAATAGAAGAGAACTGGGTCGGTGTGCTCAGGTAAGCGTTTGCTGACACATGTCCAAGGGGCCCCACTCTGGCCGAGTGTGGGGAGCCCCTAGGAGCAGCTGGTGAATGCATAACGACTTGCTTGAAGGAAGCCTCCCTTGAACCAACAGGGTCTTGTTCCACAGTCCCTTTTGATGTATATCTTCTGGTGACTGTCTTCCGTGCTGGCCCTGAAGCCTGAAGCGAGCTAGCCTGTGTTAATGCATCACATGTGTTAGTAGAAAGACATAGCCCTTAAATCAGACTAGTCATTAGGGTGGCAGCTAAGGGTCAGCCCAGGGACAGAATGGTGAAGTCATGTTTTAGACAAATAGTCTAAATTACCCTTTAAATAGCAGAACCATGCTTCTGAGGCGAGTGAGAAGGGAGACATTGCTCCATGTCTTGCCGACTCTGGAGCAGAATGGTGGCCAGGCCTTGGTTGCATGCAGGGATGTTGTGGGAACTCTTTCCCTGGGGAGACATAAACAAATATCATATGGGGCACTGATGACAAACGGTTCCATCACAGTGTTACCCAGGGAACTGCTTCCTTAAAGAGAGTAGGTGGAGGGAAACCTATCCCCAAAGTAGCCACACCCAGAAAGCCTTACCCCAACATGGATGTTGCATCCCACTGCATAGATGAAGTCACCTCTTCAGTTAACCTCCTACAGTTAATATTCCAGCTCCCTGGAGACTCCAGTTAAGGCAGAATTGCATATGCATGGCCAGGAGGTGCAGGAGGTGCAGGGGGAGCAGGTGTCTCCAGCGAGGGCCCAGTAAGCACCCCCAGCTCACTGTCTCTGAGGGAGGTCAGCAGGCCGAGGCGCCTGCACATGGTCATAGCTGCGATGATGATGGTGATGGTGTCAGCTCAGCGAATAGCGCTTTGCAGCCAGACACTGTAGAGGTCTGAGGTTGGCCATGGTCTATATTTCTGACCAGGTATGCTCTAGGGAGGCCAAGGCTTATGCCTTTAACATTCTTCTCATCTGTTTAGCCAAAAGCATGTGATTAAATTACCTTTTTTCCTTTTAGGTTTTTTTTTTCCAGATGTCAAAATTTGTATGTCTAATAAAATTGAGTGAGTGTTCATGGCCGTGAGTGTGACCTCTAGTGCCACCACCAGAGAAAAAGAAACAAGCAAACAAACTTGAGTTTAGCTAATGATGTAACTTAGCAGTAGAGTGCTTGATTAGCACAGAAGGCCCTGGGTTTAAACCCATCACTACAAACATAAAACCAATTCAATGGAAGTCTGTACATGTGGCAGCATGACCAGTGTGGAAGTCAGAAGTCACTGTGGATACAGTTCAGCATCCAGAGTCCTGTGCACAGAAAAACTGCACAGCTCAGCTGGGACAGTCCCTGGTATTGGGCCTTTTTATGAAGTATGTGCTTTGTCAGTTACTTGGAGATGCTGAGTGCCTTTGGTGTGTGATCACAGCAGTGTTCCTTAAGGAGAAATGCCAGCACATGTTCTTGGTGCAGTGTGTCTATAGGAAATGATGAGATCAGTGGAACATTGACACGCATGCTGAAACACGTGCCAAAGTGTAGATAGTGCTCAGTGCCGTCAGTTGCATGAAGAGCACCTATGTTGTCATTTCTACCCCACCCCAGGAAATTTGGTTTATTGTTTTCCAGCTCACGCCTTGGCTCTGCTCCCAGGAATGGAGGCTGGGGGCGTAGTTATCAGCCTGATGCCAGGTGTGGATCCTGGAACCTTCTCAGCCAGCTCTGCCCTGCACAGCCAGCACTATGCCCTCATCTACTTTCTGGGAGTGGGCTGCTGTTGCGGGAACATTGCTTTCACATCGATTTCTGCTCTCCCGTTTTGTGAATCAAGTGACTGCCTTCTGTCTAAAGAGTTAGAGAGTTTATCAGGGCGTGATAGGGTAGGTGGGAGCAGTCCCCTTTGGTATGGTGGGGTTGTCCTGCAGGTGTGAACCATTTAATTTGCAGACACCAGAGACACCAGTCTAGTTCTCACTAGAGCTCCAGTGCTCTTCTCTTTATGTCCAGTTGGCTTGTGTGTGCGTGTGTGCGCGTGTGTGCGTGTGTGTGTGTGTGTGAGAGAGCGAGAGAGAGACCTATTTTTGAGAACACGTGGAAGTGTGGAAACTATTCCCAAGCGGGTCCCTTTGGTGCTCAGTGATGGAGTTGGTTGTGCTGGGGAAGCTGAGCTTCCAGAGTCTTACATGAAGACAATAGTGGATGGGCAGCAGTCAGGAGGATGGGCTTGGTTTCTGTCATCGTTAGCATAAACTACAGAGTCATAAATATAAACAGTGTTTCATTTGCTCCTGTGGTGGTGGTTTTTGCAGCAGGGAGAAAGTCCTTCTGTTGAATGGGTCCTACTGCTTTATGGGCTCCCTCAGCTCTGCCTCTCTCCCGTCCCCTTTCTCTCTTATGCCTTAGGCATGTTGGGACTTCAGTGAAGTGGGGCCGGCTGTGTGGAGCTGGCTGTGTACTCCTGGAGACCTGTTGCTTAGGTCTTTATGCCAAGCTGCTCTTTGACTGGCAGCAAGGAGGCCTGACTAGGGATACCTCAGAGATGTCATTGGCCACTGCCCCAAAGTGCTTCCCTTCAGCTGGTACCCGCTGTACTGATGTGCCCTCCATCCTTGCCAGCAGCTAATCTATGGGCACTGTGTGCGGATTGAGTGTCTCTGCTGGGAGGGCTTCATTCAGAACGTCATGGGAACGGCAGGACTCTGACAGCGCTGACGTTTGTGTCCACCCTCTCCATGCCCACAGGACTCCTAGTGTTTAAAGGGTAATGATATTTTACCGTGCATATTGAGAAGATTGCCAATCGCAGAATTACAAAATTGTTTGGTTTCTGTGAGAAAGTTAAGTGCTGTTGTAGAGCAACATGAATAATTCTGAAGAGGGATGGTTTCTGGTATTTACCAACTTTCTGTTGTTGTTTTGTAGGCTCTTGCTGTGTAATCTAGTCTGTTTCAGGCCTCCAGGCCTGTTTTAGCCTCCTTGGTTCTGGGATTACAGGCATGGGCCACCGTGTCCAATTCCAGCATTCTTTTTAGTTCTTAGACTGACGTATTGTTTGTATGAGAATCCTATCTGTGTGCTCTCACATGCACTGCTTGGACCGGGTGCTTGCAGAAGTCAGAAGGCATCTGGTCCCCGGGAACTGGAGCCACAGACGGCTGTGAGCCATCTGTGGGCACTGGGAACTGAGACCAGATCCTCTGCAAGAGCCGCAAGTGCTCCCAACTGCTGAACCAACCACCTTTCCAGCCACTTGCAGCATTCTCTTTAAACATTTGAAGGTGGCTGTGAATCCACAGGAAGCTGCAGACATGCATGCAGGCAGGTGCTGTATGTCTTTCTGCTGTTTCTTCCTGTGATGGTGCCTCTTGTGCTCAGTGGGAACAGCATCAGGCACATTGATGTCGGTCCACTCCATGATGCCTGCTTGGGTTTCACTGGTTTTTCATGCTCCCATCTGTATTTTTAACTCTGTGTGGAAATCTGTGTGTCCTCTGCTACCATCAACATACGGAATGCTCGCCACAGGGACCTCTTGTACCCTTCACGGCCACACCTACCTTACCCAGGCCTCCTCTCCATCTCTAGCCCCAGCAGCCTCTGGCAGCCTTTGGTCAAAGAAATATATGTTATAGCATGGGTACTTATTTTTCCAAAAAAAATTAATTATTTTTATTTTATGTACATTGGTGTTTTGCCTGCAAGTATGTCTGTATGAGTTTGTTTGATCCCCTGGAACAGGAGTTACAGACAATTGTAAGCTGTCATATGGGTGATGGGAATCAAACCCAGGTCCTCTGGAAGAGCAGCAATGCTCTTAACCACTACGCCATCTCTCCAGCACCCTTGTGACTATTTATTTCTTAATGTCTAGTTTTAGTCGTTGAGATGCATAGGCAGTAATGTCAGAATTTTCAGGTAAAGGGCAGGAAGTTGCACATAGAGGTCCAAGGCATAGTGGCTGAGGCAGAAAGACTGTGTAGACTCGAGACCAGCCTGGGCTACATAGTAAGACTCAGTCTTAAAGCCAGTAAAGAAAAGGAAGAGGCAGAGGTGAGCCACTGAAGGTTGTGGTACAGCCAGAGCAGAAAGCAGGCGGGACCGAAGCTGGTGATTTTGGGGCAGAGCCCAGTGTGCCAGAGTCAGGCTCTCAGCTCTCAAGGGCGGGGTAGAGCCATGAGCTCACCACATGTTCATCTGGGGATGCTCACATTTGCCTGTTTACATTACAGCTCTGATCTTAAAGTCTCTGTAAGTCATGGATCCGTCACCAAGTAGGTGTGAGCAGACCCTCACGCCATGACTCCACAGATTTTAGTTCCCAGCAGCTCTTCAGTTTAACCATCCTGGTGGCTGTCAGAGTCATGTCAGAGGATCTTTGTACACAAGCACAAAGCAAAAGCTCCCTCAGGAGCCACTTCTCGCCCCCGGCTTAAGTGGCTGCCCATCTACTTCACACAGGGGTTCAGAGAAAGGCAGCAGTGGACTGAGTGGTGGGTCCTGGAAGGATTCTGTTGGCCTGCTATCACGTAGGAAATCTTTCACGATTGAAAAAGTACAAAGAGAACATAGAAGGTGTGAGAATAAGAGTGAGAGCCTTCGGGGCCCAGTGCATGTAAGGGGTTGCAGGGTTCATAAAAACCAAAAGAGCTCTTTTCTTTTGAGTTTTTTTTTTAAATTTATTTATTGTGTATACAATATTCTGTCTGCGTGTATGCTTGCAGGCCAGAAGAGGGCACCAGACCTCATTGCAGATGGTTGTGAGCCACCATGTGGTTGCTGGGAATTGAACTCAGGACCTTTGGAAGAACAGGAAATGCTCTTAACCACTAAGCCATCTCTCCAGCCCTTCTTTTGAGTTTTTAAGACATTGAATTTACCCATTCCTCACCTCCAAGGGTTTGCTGAGGGCGAGGTGCTGTTCCTGGCCCAAGTGCTGCAGTGAGCAACGCTAGTGAGGAACCTGTATAAAGGGTGCTGGTCCTGTGCAGTGAAGACCGGAAGGAGGGAGGGAGGGAGGCCTGCAGGAGTTCTGAGGTAGGCGGAGCTGAGGCTGTCCTGCCGAGCATCTCCTGTGGATGAGGACTGGCAAGAAGGTCGAAATGACTGGACTGTGGTGTACACCGTGGCCAGCTTAATGTGTTCCTATTCCAGATGTATCACTGGGCCCTGTCCCTGTGTTCATGGTAGAGACATTTGCAGATGTGGCTCAACTAGAGTCCTGGTGAGAGAAAGCGGCTGTGGGGACAGGCTAATGCAGATAAAGGGCCACAGCTCAGATGGAGACAGATACTGTTGACATTCTGGCTTTGAGGGCAGAGGAAGGGACCACATGCCAAGGATGACTTCCGGAAGCTGGGAACGTTACCAAAACCTTCTGAAAGGAGGCTGTCTTGACAAGCACTGGCTCCCACACTCACCTGCAGGGTGTGTGAGGGAGAGTTTGTGTGGAGCCCTGTATCCGTGGTCCTCAGAACAGCCATGGAAACTGGTGCAGGACATTGAGCAGGAGTGAGCACAGGAGAGACAGAAACTGAAGGGCATTCTGGTGAGGTAGGAAGGTTTTGCAGTGTTGCGAACAGTGATCACAAAGGCTGTCTCTATATGTTGAATGCATCGCTTTGCCTGCTTTAGGGAGACAAGGATGGAAGGGAGACCAGCTAAAGCTGTGAAGTCATCTAGAGGAGAGGACATGGTGACTTAAGCAGGGTTCTATAGTACAGATGGGTGGAGTCACGATTGCCTGTGGGCTGGATGGGGAGGAGAAGGAATGGTCAGTTAGGATGGCCGGGAGTGAGAGAGTACCATTTCCTGAGGAGCTAGTGCAGGGTGTGAGGCTGGAGCTGAGTCCCCAGTTGAGCCTTGGGTGCTGCTAGCACATCAGTGATAGTTAAGCTGGGAACCAAAGGAGAAGGGACACAGGTCCTGAGAGCACTCGGGATGGGGTGTGAGGCGAAGTGGGAAGGAGACAGTGCCGGCTGCTCTCCTTGTCACTGTCACCTGACAGACAGCTTCAGTAGAGAGAGCTGACTTTGACTCAGAGCATGAGGTAGCCCCATGGTGGCAGGGAGCAGAGAGGGCAGGAAGAGGGCCGGGCTGTAACCCCAAGACCCTTCCACGTCTAGCTGTATCCTATCTCCTAAGGTTCTTCCCCAACAGCTGCTGCCGGCCAGCTGGGACTGCACGCCCTAATATGTAAGCCTGGCACCGAAACATGAAAACTTTCAGGGCAGCAGGAAAGACTGAAGACGTAAGTGCTGCTGTTTGTCATGGGGACAGGACTCAAAAATGACCACAGGCGTTGGTCCCCTTGCGGGGTGACTTGGAGTGTTGGGGAGAGCTCCTGGGCTCAGGAAGAAGACAGCTGAGATAAGGAGCGCATAGGATGCTGTCCTGCTCCGTGGAGTCTGGACCTGTGGAGGGAGTCATTCTCCAAGTCTACTGGTAAGCCTAGTCCAGGCAGACCTAGTAAAGCCAGTTTTTGTTGTTTTTTTTTTCTCAGTGTGGCAATTCACAGTGGAGCTATAAAGCAGAATGCTGGAGCTACTTTTATTAGCGAAAGTTCCTGCAGCTGAGGCTCACTCAGTGGGGTTCTGAGCTGGGCCATTCCAATTCTGGGTTGTTAAAGACCATTAGACCTTTGGAAAAGTGAGGCTTGTAAACCTGCTGGGTTACAGTATAAGCTAAGAAAGCACAACTGTTAGAAAGGCCTTCCTGGGTGCCTTCAGATTCACTGTGACAGTTTAGCCGGGTTCTTCTGTTTCCCCGAGTTAAATTCTTAAAGGCTTTCTGTCATTTTCTCCTTTAAAAGGAAGCAGCCCCTTTTTGTAGTTTGCTGATAACTCTGTTGGTGCGCATCACTGTGCTAACACCTGGTTGTAGGTGTGATTGTGATCCTGCGGACATCGTTCTCAACAAACCTCTTACAAATCCTCTAAAAGATGTGCTCCATGTGACCTGCTGATTCTCAAAGACCCTTCTTCCCCAGGCAGGCAGAAGCAGCCAGCATATACTTGCCCAAGACCCAGTTTGGGCAGCTGGAGGTAGGGGTGAGGACGATTGTTGCCTCGGGTTGACCTGCAGAGCTGGAACTGAGCCGTGCCTGCCATGAAGATGTAGAAGCAGATGGGTGTGGGAAACAGAGCCTCGTATGCCCTTCCTCTTAGAGATGAACAGTGCCAGACTAGAGGCTCCAAGGAGTCCCAGCAAAGGATTCTGTTGCTCAAACCAGAGTTCTCTTAACTCATTTCACTTTGGGCTCCCTTCGTCAGAACCCTGCCAGCACTGCAAGAAGCCAGTGTCCATTACATATGCTTTGCACTGCCGCCTATGTCTATAGGGGCTGCAGCCATCCTAAGTCTTGTTCGGTAGTTGTAGCTCAGGAATTTTATAAAAGTTTGTCTTAGAGCTTTTTTGTCAAAAAGAATTATAAATTCTAAGGGTCAAAGTTCATACCCTATGTCAAGCTAGCACTGTGTCCTTGGAGAGCCCGAGTGTTTGTTACTCCTTGTTGTAACCACATTAGGTCCAAGTTCCAGTGGCCTAGAAGAAAAGCGCCCTCCCCTCTGGAGTTGAGTGTGGCTGCCCTGCCATGGCTAACTCTGCTTCCCTCTCCCGCGTGCTTTGTGCTCAGCTCCATCCTGGCATAGACAGATGAAGAGGCACTACTGGGTGTCATGGGTAGGCTCAGCTGTGGACCAAACGAGCCAAAAATAAAACCACGGTGTTCTGTCTAGTAAAAACTGGGGCCTCCACTTGACTGAGTCATTTCCTGGTCTTTACAGCCTGACCACGTTTGCTCAGATGGCGGCTCGACAGCCCATGGCTGAGGTAGGTGTGTGGCCTGACAGTGTGGTTAAGTGGATCTGTGACTGATGGTGTAGCTGTGCCAGCGTGGGCTGCGTAAGGGGTCCATGCCGGCTGTGGGCTAGCTTCTGTGGTTTGTCTTCAGCCCTATCTTGGTTAGCTCCCCCTCCCTTTCATTCTTCCCTCTTAGAAATAAGACACAAAGACCCACAGATCACATTTTCTCAATGACTGATGGGTGTGAAAAATAGCTATTGCAGTGGAAGACAGAACTGGAGTTTATGTTATCTGAGCAGAGTGGATCAGTAGGCAGTGGGGTGACATTTAATATGGGCAGTGTGGTTAGAAACTTAAGGATTTACACATGGAAAGACAATCTTGTGAAAGTGAGAGTGAACTTGGTGTTCATGAGGGATGGGTACACATATGTACATGCATACATGTGAAGACCATAGGCCAACCTTGGCTTCATTCCTCAGATCCTGTCTACTTTATTATTTTTTCCCCCTGACTGGTCAAGAGTTCACATTGGTCTGGCTGGACTTGCTGGTCAGCAACTACCAGGGATTCCCCTGCTTCTCTGCCCCTCCCACACTGGGTTTGCAAATGCATGCCGCCATATCCAGTTCTCCCACACTGGGTTTGCAAATGCATGCCGCCATATCCTGTTCTCCCACACTGGGTTTGCAAATGCATGCCACCATATCCAGTTTTCCCACACTGGGTTTGCAAATGCATGCCGCCATATCCAGTTCTCCCACACTGGGTTTGCAAATGCATGCTGCCATATCCTGTTCTCCCACACTGGGTTTGCAAATGCATGCCGCCATATCCAGTTCTCCCACACTGGGTTTGCAAATGCATGCCGCCATATCCAGTTCTCCCACACTGGGTTTGCAAATGCATGCTGTCATAGCCAGTTTTTATGTGGGTTCTGGGGGTTAGCTTAAGTGTTTGCGTGGCGAGTGCTCTGCTGATAGAGCTATTGCCCCAGCCCCATTTGGAACTTAAAAAAAATATATATATATTATGCCTATGTGTATTTTCCGCCTGTGTGTATGTGCACCATGTTTGTGCAGTGCCTGTGGAGATCAGAAGCTGGTGTCAATCATTTCCCCTGGATTTGGAATTAGAGGCAGTTGTGAGCCACCTTGTGGGTGCTGATAACTGAACTTGGGTCCTCTGGAAGGATAGCCAGTGGTCTTAACAGCTGAGCCATCTCTTTAGCCCCACCCTTTGGAACTTAAAAAAAAATTGAACTCTAGTTCACGTCTTTAAAGACCTGAAAGAATATATACAACTTGAAGTCCCTGATGGGAAAATGAGAACGAACAGTGAGAGATTAGTAGTGGTCGGAAACTTCATTTTTTTTTTCCTTTGACACAGGGTTTCTCTGTGTAGCCATGACTGTCCTGGAATTCACTCTTAGACCAGGCTGTCCTTGAACTCAGAGATCTGCCTGCCTCTGCCTCCCAAGTGCTGGGATTAAAGGCTGCACCATTACCACTTGGCAGGAAGCGTCTCACAATATTTTGAGTAGGCGGCATAAGTATGAGGCTGTCCATACAAAAAAATTTGATGTGCCTTTAACGTTGAGTAAGCTGAGCCACTCCGGAGGCTTAAGCACACCATCCCTGAGAAGCGAGTGAACAAAGTGATGGATAAGGGCTGGAGTGGGGCCTAGCCTGTTGCACACTGTCATTTGCCAGTACTGTGAACAAAAGCAGAGCCCATCTCAAATGGTCCTGGTTGTGGCACCCGATAGCCCATGGCTGGGGGAACTGCTCCACTCTGAGTACCTCAGTCAAATGGGGAGTTTACATTCACAGATATTGGGTAGCATTCTGAAAGGTGGCTGTGGACATCAGTCATGTGCCCGTGGTTGAATGAAGAGGAAGAGAAAGGACAGTGCTTAGCTCAGTGAAGAGTGACAACAGCATGGTGCTGCCCTAGCAGCGACAGCCAAGGAGGGTTAGCAGGGTGGAAGGAAGCACACTGTAGCAGCCCAGACTATTGGGAAAGGTAGCTCACCGTGGAAGGGGTGTTCCGGATTGCCTGAACCCAGCAGCGAAGGCTGCTAGGGTGCCTTCTTGTAGTAGTGTGTGCCCAGTTGATCAGGGCACCTCCTCTTAGTTCTCAGCTTGAGCCTGTTTGCTGACGGCTGTTCTGGGGCTGAGCTAGGCTGAGCTCATGGATTTGCTTTATGAACTTTCATCTCTTTTTGAGTCTTTTTTTTTTTTTTTTTTTTTTTTTGAGACAGGGTTTCTCTATGTAGCCCCGGCTGTCCTGGAACTCACAGAGTTCTGCCTCTGCCATCTGAGGGTGGGGATTAAAGGCCTGGGGCATTATATCTGGCTGGAGTCTTTTTTTAAAATTATTTTTATTTTATGTATATGAGTTTTGTCTGCATGTATGTGTGCCTGGTGCCCATGGAGGTCAGGAGACAGTGTCAGATCTCTCAGAGCTAGAGTTAGAGATGGGTGTGAGCCACCTGTGGGTACTGGGAATTGAACCCAGGTTCTCTGGAAGAGCAGCCGGTGAGCACCCTTATTTGGCTGAGTCATCTCCCCAGCCCCTCACTTCTGCTTACCTGTTCCTTTAGTGTTGCCTCGGGTTAGAAACATTCTCTAATGTGCCATTTTTACTAACGGTTTTGAGTTGTTTTTTTTTTTTTTTAAGATTTATTTATTTATTTCTTATGTATACAACATTCTGCCTCCATGTATGCCGGCATGCCAGAAGAGGGCACCAGATCTCATTACAGATGGTTGTGAGGCACCATGTGGTTGCTTGGAATTGAACTCAGAACCTCTGGAAGCGCAGCCAGTGCTCTTAACCACTGAGCCATCTCTCCAGCTCGAGTTATTTTCTTTGTTATTATCGTCACTATCACTATTTTTGGTGGTTTGAATGGGGTCTCACTGTAGACAGGGCTGCCTGGAACTCACAAGAGATCCACACCTCTGCCTCCAGTGCTGGGACTGCAGAGGTGCTCCACCAGCTCTGGCTCTGGTTACTCTCTCAACAGTTGCCTAGGTTACAGGGAACTGAAATTCAGCCCCTTCACCTCACAGCTCCTCAGATCTCCTCCAGCCTCTGCACTTTGTGCACTTGGTTGTTGGCACACACAGGTTTCAGAGCCTTTGTTCTTTAGAGTGGATGATCTCACCTGACCGACTGATTTTTCTGCCGGCTCAGGTTGGCCAGTGAGCAGTCAGCCTCCCTCACGGCTTCTCTTCAGTTGCTTTGTGTTGAGGGTCCTGTGCCCCTGATAGGCATCTTCTTCCTGAGCCCGGCCCTCATCGAGTCTCACAGCTGCTGTTTTGCCCTGTGTTAGGGCCTCCTTTCATATTTACTTATATGTGTCTTGCTTGATTCTGTTTTGTTTACAGTGGGCATTTCGGGTGACAGCTGTGGCTCTGTGGCTGAGCTTCTGCCTAAACGCCCACATTTGAACTAGCTGCCTCTGTGGAAGGGGTGAGCTAACTATTGTTTAGGTGTTAACTGTGGCCCTGAAGTCTCCTTAGCTTTTCCTCTTTAGCTGTTTGGTCAGCATCATGTCAGTCCCACCATCAGAGCCTTCTCAAGTACTGCAGTTAAAACAACTGCTCTTCCCTCAAGATAGTGGCTTGTTATGTACTTCTGGCAGGACCACAACTCACTGTAGCCCAGGCTAGCCTTGATCTCACCGGCCCTTCTGCCTTAGCTTCCTGAGTGCTGGGAGTTCAGTGTGAGCACCATGCTGGGCCAGCAGTGTTAAGCTCATTTAACCCTCACTGTTTGGAATAGCTGCCCTGCAGGTCAGTCATCTGGAGCGCTTTCCAGCAACCCCCAGGCAGGTCAGTGCTGCCAGCTCAAAGCCTGCCTGTCCCTCCTGTGCCTCCACCCCACTACTGCTGGCTGTGTAGTTGTTATAAATCTGAGGCTGGTGGTTTTCAAGGAGCTGCAGGAAGAAGAGGTAACACAAGTTGATGGGCTAGTGCCTCACTGTCCTTACCTAGTCCAGCCTTTCTTTTTTTCCTTGTTTGTTTTTAAAGATAGAGTCTCACTCTGTACTTCTGGCTGGCCTGGAACTCACTTTGTAGACCAGGCTGACTTTGAACTCACATGTAATTGCCTGCCTCTCCTGAGTGCTGGAATTAAAGGCATGTACCACCACACCCTGCCGTTACCCTTTTTAAATATTTATTTACTTGTTTGTTTGTTTATTTATTGAGTACTTGGTCCTTAGAAGGTTCAAGCTTTTCATCACTTCCCATGGTCCTGAAACAGTCAATAAAATAAAAAACTCTGTTGACACATGCTTAAGTATGGGTACATGTAAACCACAGTTTACACATGGAGGCCAGAGGACATCTTAAGGTGTCAGTCCTCAACTTCCACCTTGAGATAGAGTTGTTCTCTTTTTATTAAACTTAATTTTTGTGTATATGATGTATTTGTATGGTGTGTGTGTGTGTGTGTGTGTGTGGTGCACATGTGTGTATGGTACATGCTTGTATGGTGCACGTGTGTGTCTGATGCATGTGTGTATGGAGTTCAGAGCCAGTTCTCTCTCACCTTTATGTGGGTTCTGGTGAATTGAACTCAAGTTGTCAGGCTTGTACAGCAAGCACTATGACTACTGAGGCATCTCACTGGGTTTCTTATTCACCATTGTGTATGTGTGCTTGCTGGCACTTGGATTCCAGGTGTCCTCCTGTCTGTTTTTGCCTCCCACCTTTCCACAGGGGACGGGTACTGCCTCCAGCTTTACCTGGCCCTGAGGGTCCAAACTCAGGCCCTTATACTGCAGCAAATACCAGACCCACCAACCCGTCTCCTCAGCTCCTTTTCCTTTCCTGCTTACAGTCCTAGCCAGACCTAGAGCCTCTGTGTGCTAGGTGAGCTATGGCCCAGCCCGGCCTTCATCTCTGGGAGTGCTCTGACTGCCGCCACAGAGGGCAGTTAGCCTTTGAGACACCTTCACCCCATCCCAGCTGGTCCCTCAGTCATGTTCTCTTCCCTCATCCTCCAAGGTCTGACATAGCCCCAAGGAGTGGTAGCAAGTGTAGGTTCTTGTAAGCTGCTGGCCCTCTCTGTTTACCAGGAGTGAACTTCAGTTGCAGGGTGATGGCAAACATGGCCTCCATCCTACATCTCCAGTGCATGCTGTAGACCAATTCTGTTGATCTATGGGGGTCAGTTTCTCATTTGCCAGTGAGAGTCCATGCTTGGTACATTGTCCTGTGATGAGGTAAGCCTGTTGCACCCCTACTGAGGGCTGGAAAAGAACACACATCTGAGAGTTAACATAGTCAGTTCCTCCTGGTACTGTGGGGATTGGAGATTTGTGCCAGATGTAACAGTCATTTCTCCACCATATATTGTGGGTCCTGCTCAACAGCTCGAGGGCTGTATTAATGCTGTTACTGTGTTTTAGTTTGTACATATAAGAGTTCTCCATGCAGCATAAATTTGAATTTTATACCTCAGAAATTTAGTTAGATTAAAACCTTCCACATCACAGGCCATCAGACTCCAACTTTGTAAGATGGTCATGCAAATCTGTCCACAAACTCACCTGGAAAGCTCCGTGTGCTTCTGTGGTCTTTACCATGTTCAGTTTGTTCTTTTAGTATTTTGTGTATTGGTGCATTGTTTGTCTCTTTCATTTGTTAGATGATAATTTATCACACCATTTAAAATGTGACGTTACATGGTGGTATAACAGTTTTGAAATCTTGAAAGATATAACTGGAAACATTTGCTTGTATTTTTTCCACCTCAGTGTGTTTTGTTAATGAGACGTTTTATGCTGCCATAAGCCCGGAGCTGTAATATAGGTGTTGATTGATTTTGGATGGCAAGGCCTCTCTAATTGCAGATCTTGACATTTGTGTCACTTGTGCTGTTCTAGGTGAGCAAGACATGGAAGGTGATTTCTGAAGACGAGGTGCTGTGGTACCGGCTGTGCCAGCAAGAGGGGCACCTTCCCCGAAGCAGCATCTCTGACTACTCCTGCTGGAAGCTCATCTTGCAAGAGTGCCGTGCCAAGGAGCATATGTTGAGAACCAACTGGAAGGTAGGCAGTGGCCAGTGGCATCCCCTGAGGCAGAGACAATGGACAGCAGGCCTGAGGCTCATTCCCAGAGTGGAGGGAGCAGGGTGTGCTCAGCAGCCCCAAGCCCCCTCCGATCATTGATTTCAGCATCTTCCTTATGGTTGCCCCTCTCAGCCTTGGGCCTAGAGCTTCCTCCTGCTGTGCAGGAAGGGGGCTGAAGTGGACTGTCTGACACCACCTTTCCTGGCTGGTTAGGGTCACTGAAGTCTTCCTCTGTCAACCCCCTCCTCCTTTCTCTTTCCTTGCATCCCAGAGGGCTGACAAGGCAGCAGCACTGTGCGCAGGCAAGAGGCCCTTGGAGGCCCCTGTGGAGCTGCTGCTGGAGAGGTGGTGTGGTGCTGAGTGCTGTCTGTTCTTCCCTCACGTAACCCTTGGCTTGCTGCCCTGACATTTATCACTTCAAGGCTCTACAGAAATATTAGATCAAGCTAAGCATTTGCAGAGAAGCATTTCTGGGAGAGCAAGCTGTCAGGAAGCATGTTCCAGGGCTTGGTGAAGCACAGCAAGGTGGTGCATGGCCAAGCTGCTTCCCACCTAGGCAGCTGGGAATTCACCCATTGGAGATGGGGTAGGACTGGGCCCTTCTATCACTTAAAGGTTAATCCAGATAGACTTTGAGGCAAGAAAGCCATGTCATGACCAGTGATCCTATATTGCCTATGTGCATGTCTGGTCTGTCTGTAGTCACCTTGTAACCAGATTAATAACCAGTGCACTGGTTCCATAACATCAGTGAGCAGTGCTTACCCCTATGAGATGGCCAGCTTCAGCACTGGTGGTGTTGGGCCAGCTCTTTTCAGGATGCCAAGCAATACACCAGGGTCCCCACTAGATGCTAATAGCATTCTGCCCTTGTTGTGGCACACAGATGTCTCCAGGTGTTACCAGGTATCCCCTGGGTGGCCAGTTGCTCCTGGTTAAGAACAACTAGTCATCACTGTAGACCTGGCCAGGCCAGTCTTCTTAGCGCATGAAGACACCACCAGTCAGAGCTCACTGGCCCCATGGTGCCTGCATCCACAGAAGGTGACAGGAAGTAGGCTCATTTGGAGCCTTCCCTCCTAATTCGGTCTTCTGATGGCTGGGCAGGATGATCTGTGTGAGAAATCTGCTCAGATGAAGCAGGGCCTGGACACAGAGGCTGCAGTCCACCTGATGGCAGAAGGAAGGACGGCTTAGAGCTGGGCTTTCCTACCTTTCTGTCCAGTGAGGCAGGGACCAGGAGAGTAAGCTTGTCCCTGTCAGAGCCAAGGGAAGACAACAGCTCTGCTTATGCTGCTGCTTTGGGTGTGGTGTGGGGGGAGGGCAGGGTGTCCTCATTTGGGCTGAGATGGTAGAAGTCAAGAGCATTTGGTAACAGTTTCCTCAGAAGATGTGATGCTACCCAGTGTCTGCTCCCTGTTTTTCTCTAGCAGGTGTAAAACCATCAGGTGTGCTTAGTATGTGGCTGTCTATCAAGTGATCTGGTTAGCTGGGCAGCAGCACGGGAGGGGCTTCTGGCATCCTAGGTCACCTCCCAGAACTCTGAGCGGTGAGGACCACTTGGGTGAAATTTAAGTGATGGATCGTTCTCTAAATGTCGAGGTGGAAATCTTAGTGCAGTTTTAGGAAGAACCCTTCGTTGACAAATACAAAGGGCATCGTGGCAAGTGTATAACCTCTGCCCCCATCTCATCTGTGTGGGTCAGAGTAAACACTGCTCCCAGGCCCTTGGCTGTGGGGAAGGTGACCCTAGGGATGGTCTGACATGTCCCCCATGGAGCCTGCCTGTGTTCAGGGCTCTGGCCAAGTCACAGGTACAGTGATTCTGACCCAACTGAGATCCATTTCAGAGGGCAGGCAGTTGGCATGATAACTCCTAAGTTAGTGTCTGAAAACCCTAGAAAGGACCCTAGAGTTCTGAGGACTTCCTCCTAAGGCATGAATGCTTGTCTCCCTGGACCTGCACCTCAGAGCTGGCTGGAAATGGGTTGCCATAAAGCTTTCCTTCTGGCCTTTGCCTCACAAATGCCAGGAAGGATGAGATTTTTAATGCCCTAGCTGCTTGCTGTTTTTCCCTCTCCCCAATAGGGGAGCCAGGATCATGCTTGGATCTAGAATGGGAGGCAGCTTCTCCATTTTCTCCCAGTGTCAGCTTCTCAGTGAGCTCAGACAGCACCTGACAGTATACCGATGTAAAGATCATTTCAGTGATCATGGGAAATAACCCAAGGTCACTCGAGGGCACAGAGCCGGGACCTGCCTCCTTCCCCCTCACCCCACGTGTGTCCCAGGGAGCAACCCAAGGTCACTTGAGGGCACAGAGCCGGGACCTGCGTCCTTCCCCTCCTCCCACGTGTGTCCCGGGAGCAGGCTCAGGCTCTCCAGAGGCCGTCCCCGGAGAGGCCAGGTGCTTGGTCAGAAGGGCGTCTGCCCTCTCTGGCCTGTGTCCCCTGTGAGCACTCATTTATTCTGAAGTTCTTCTCCTGCAAGCCGAACTGCTTAATGTACTTGATGCGCTGCTTCCAGTCCTGCCCTGCGCGGGACACTTACCTGTGTGCACATACTTCGTCCTCCTGGTGACATTCTGGGGACAGGCCAGCACCTCACATTCCCTGCTCCATGCAGTGCTTCTGGTATAGGCTCACCATGTTGCCATTTTATCTTCCCAAATCCCAGTGTCTCGAGTGAGGTCAGTGCCACTGAAGATGGCTGTGACGTGTAAGTGAGGGCAGAGCATGCTCCCAAGGGGCTACCCCAAGACTAGTATAAACCATACCCCTTTTCCTCACAGAACCGCAAAGGCGCCGTGAGTGAGCTGGAGCACGTTCCTGACGCCGTTTTGTGTGATGTGCGCTCTCATGATGGCGTTGTCATCGCAGGGTAAGCAAAGCCGTGTCCTATGCGTCAGCTCCCCTGTGTCTTCACTTTCTAACCTCTGCCCAGGTACCCCAGTTGGGTACTAGCTGCACTTAGGATTCTGTTCTAGGGCCTGGGAGCTGCACAGCAGGGGCAGGTGTGTGGAGCGGGTCTGTACCTGTTTGTCCCAGTGTCTATGAAGACCCTGCTTAGCTCCCCAGTGTGAAGCAATACTGTGGCCACTGCTCCTCCTTCCCATCGGTGCAGCTTCTGCAGGCCTTGTTGTGTCCTGGCTGAGACATTTAACATCAACTTCTGTGAGTTCCAGAACCCACTGTGAGGAGTTCTTCACGGCTGTTACCACAGAGATCTGGACATGCATTTCTTTACTATACAAGCAGATCAACTGTATTGTAGGTTACGGTGTTTCTTGAGCTAGTGTCTCAAAATGTGAACTTCGTGTACTTTTGCCATCTCAGACTGTGCCAGAGAGCAAGAGTGGAGCCCATGGGCTTCTGGGCTGTTGGCTGCAGGACTCCTGCCTAGAGGAGCCAGAAATAAGAGCCAGCCTTGGACTCTGCAGTCAACAGTCACTCAGCCCTTCCTCCATCTTTGCTCTTCCTCAGTGAAGTCAGAGTGCTGCCACCAAACCTGACTATGCCCGAGTCGCACCCTGGAACCCACACCTCATTTATGTTGGTGGAAGGAGAGAACCAGTTTCTGCAAGATGTTCTCTAACCTCTGTACATGCCATGACACCCAAATAAATGAAATGTTAAAAAAAATTAAAGCACCATTTGCATTGAAATTCCAAATAGATTATTGAAATATTTAATGTCAGGCAAGCCCTGACATTAAAAATTGTTTCTCTTTTATTACACTTTAATCATTTACTTATTTGTGTTATATGTTGGGGAGTGCACACAGTACTTGTGTGCAGGTCAGAGGACAACTTACAGGATTGGCTTCTCCTGCTACTGTGTGGGTCCCAGGGGTCAAACTCAGTTTGTCAGATTTGGTGGCAGACGCCCTTACCCACTGAGCCATCTCACTGGCCCTTCTGTTTTAAAGATGATCTGGCCAGGAAGGCCAACTCTCCTTAGCTTCTATTCACTGGCCTCATGTTCTTAAGAGACCCCTCAGCTCTTACATCTAAGTGGGTAACCTGCTTTCTGTATGACTGTCTGTCAGGAGCGGTCAGGCCTATAGCTTCATTGTGAGGTATGGTTCTCTGAGCTCCTGACAGCAGAGAGCTTTGCCCCATGCCTGAGGACCAGTGGTAACCAGCCAGGGTTACATTGCTCTGAGTTCTGCCTACACACATAAGAAGGTTGTGATCCTGGCAGACTGGAGATGTAGGTGACTCTCCTTCCCCAAGGCCAGTTAGGAGCTTCTCTGAATGTATAGCCCCAAAAGGAGACAGAGTCTCTGAAGGCAGCTGCTGCCCCTCCCCCGCCTTCCTCTCCCTGGGGATCTGCCCAGCACTAGATAGGCCACCAAAGGCCCAGCCATACCAGTGTTCTGGGGATCGATTGTGTGAAACTTGAGCTGCGGGTCACAGAGCCTCGGCTCCTCTCTGAGAGGAGCTCCAGTTGATGGCTCCGTCCGAGACCCTGCGCTAATACTTGTGTGCAGAGCATCTTGTGTTTATCATTAAAATTTTATTTGGCGGTTACGATGCTTGTTTTCTGGGTCAGCTCTTGAATCCTTTTCATTTGAGACAGTGGTGTTTGTGGTTACCTCATTCCCAATCAATGTTGTATTCTCTAGGCTTTCTGCAGTTAAACATCTCCAAGGAGCCTCTTAAAGAGACAGCACTGCCTCTCCTGTGTTTGCTCATGCTGATTTCCATACTCTGCTTGTTTCTCTTTGTTTGGCAGAAGTAGAACCTGACCAAAGGGTGCTCCATGTTTTAGCCTCTGAGATCTACTCCTGCGGTTGAAATGCAGGCTTGCTCCTCCCCACCTTGGCATTCTCTGTGCAGTGGCCTTGCTTTAGCTCAGGCTGTGTAGACCCAGGCTGGCATTTTATGGACTGACCCAGCCCTAGTTTTTCTTGACATGGGCTTCCTGGCTGAGGCTGAGCTGGACCGCATGTCCAGTTGTGTTCCCAAAGCTGCCCACTGTCCTTGCCTCCTTTCCTGTCTCAGACGTTCTTGATTGTCCCCTTCCTGACATACAGACTCCTGTGTGGTCTGTGGCGATTCCTGAAATGCACTGTGTGTTTGCCACACTGTCTGTTGAGTCACCTGGCCACATCTGTGAGCTATAGTGAATATACCGTGGCGTTCACACTTTCACTCTCAAACAGTGAACTTCAGTCATTTCAAGATTCTACAACTGCTGCTGCTAATTCCAGAACATTCTTGACACCCTGCAAAAAAAAAAAACAAACATTTCCCGTGCCTTTTTTTTTTTTTTTTTGAGACAGGGTTTCTCTGTAGCTTTAGTGCCGTGCTTTGTTTTATTTTTCAAAAGAGGGTTTTTCAGTGTGTTACCACACTCAAGAACCCCAGTCCCCATTCTTGATGGGCCATTTGAGTCCTGCCTCCCTCCAGGAGTTCCTCAGTACTCTTGATTAAGACTGTTACCCTGGGGTGGTGTGTGGTCCTCTGTTGTCCTGGGGTGGTGTATAGTGCTGTATATGATTTTGTATGGAATAAGGGCCAGCATTTCATATATAGCCTCTCTCCCCTCCCATTATATTCCATTTTCTCTGGGAAGGCAGAGAAATGTTTGGGTTTTTTGTTTGTTTGTTTGATTTTTAGTTGTTACAACTTAAAACCATGGAGTTTTAAGCTGGGAAGCGACTTCAGCTCTAATCTTGTTCCAGAACTTTTGGAGACTCGGAGCCTAGAGGGACACGTGCACTGTGCACACGCCACCTCCATCTCCTCTGAAGCCTGTCACAGCATCATTTTTATTCTTTTAAGATGCTAACGCAGTCGTTATTTTTGCAGAAGCGTTAAGAGTGGCCGGAGTCTCCTGACCCTACCGTCTGCACCTGTAACTTGCTGGGCCGTGTATGTTGGTTTCTAGGCTGGTTTTCACTTATTTTCACATAATATAGTCAAAGCTTATATTGCATATTATTACTTTTTTCTTGCAGAGTTTTTCTATGTTACTCTTCATTACTTTCTTAGACTTAATGCAAAATTCCCCAGCTAGATCCTAGTTTTCCCCTTCATTTACCCAATGGCAGACAGTAAATTAAGTCGCTTTCTGTTTCCTAATTGTTCTGAGAAGTGTGTTGAATGTGTCATCTGAGAAGGATGACATAGGACATATAGACACAAATTAGAAGGCTATGATGTCACTAGGCTACATACTCTCTGAGGGATACAGTTGTGTTTGGCCTGCTGCTGAATGGGCTGTTGTATGGCACACGATGTGGTAGTGTTAAGAGCATTTCATGTGGATGATCTACAGATGGTTTTGTTTCTGTTTTGGTGCCGCAGATCCTCTTGAAGATTATAAAGCAGAGGCTGCTGCAGAAGCTTGATGTGCTTTGTAAACACGTGTCCAGTTCAGGTTCTGTGCTATCGCTGTGTTGATAGTTTTCTAGTTGGAATCCCCTCTGTGAGTTGATGGGCTGAAAGGAATTTTCTCTCTTCCAGATTCAGAGACTTTGAAAGCTCTTCCATAGGCCTCAGTTTTCCCAGTGTGACTTTGTGATTTGAAGTTTGTAAACCACACCTCACGCTTGCTCCTGTGCGCATCTCCTTACTTCTGGATGTTGCCAGAAATACCTCTGCCCTCAGGCCTCTGGTGGCTTTCTGGCTCATAATCTACCAGCCGTTACCTCTTGAGCATCTTGCGGTTTGATCCTGTTGACTGCACCCTTCTTGAGAAGGCAGGGTCGTGTGGTAAGCATCTTTGGTCCCACAGCACCTGCTTGAGCCTAGCACCCAGGTGACATGGAGAGCAAGTCCTGGAGTCCCAAATGAAGTCTCCCTGAGGCCTTTCCTCTTGTCTTACTGAGTCTCCATAGGTTACTCAGCCGGGAGACCAGCATCCCAGAAAATGTGAGGGCTAGCTGAGGCTTCTGCTAGGACTAGCGCTTCAGACATCTCTGTTCCAGCTAAAATTTCCCACTTCTTAGGAAAAAATCATGTTCAAGTTCAGCCCAAGTACAGTCCCTTCCTGTCCTGGCAGACTTAGTGTCCACCTGTGTGCCTGTGCTCTGGCCCTTGCTGTGCTGGCCAGGCGGCCCCAGCCTGCCTTCTGTGCCACATGTCATCTGCACAGCTGGTTGGCAATGTGCCAGGGAATGTCTGGGTGGCCTGTTTTTTAACTTTTAATTTTGTAGGTGACAACTATTAAAATTTTGGGATGTTCTTTAAGTTGTATGTTGGAATTGAACATGTAGCTCAGGAGAAGTGTGTTTGTCTGGAAAACACGAAGTGTTAGGTTCAGTTCCCAGAACAAAGAAAAAGAGTTCAGTAATGCTGCATGGATTCATGGAGGAGAGTTAATAGGGCAGAGAGCTGCGATAGCCTCCCTGTTCTCTGGGGCTTGGCTACTCCTCTCCCGAGTAGTCCTGCAGAAGTTAAGACTTGCAAACAGATGGCATCATGGGCTCAGAAAGCTCACAGCACTAGTCCAAGGTGTGGGGCCAAGTTGCGTCTGCTGTGAGTACTACCGGAGAACCACCTAGAGAAGAGCAGCCCAGGCAGAGCTAAGCCTGGGCTCCTTTGAGGTCCCATGCCAGCTCTGCCGTCATTAAGCTATTAGCTCACCAAAAGCTTTTATCCATGCCCAGGAGTGTATGGCGGTGTGTAGTTACCTCCCGCTCGCTTGGGATCACATGTCTGTGGCGTCCCATTTCCATTAGTTAGCTCACTGTCTACTCAGACCAGAAGACTGCATCTCCCAGATGTTTAAAGTATTCACCCCTTTACATGCTAAGGGATGTTTCAGTCTTCCCAGGTGTTCCCCTGGTTTCCATGGTCACCATGCATGGTTCCTGCCTTTCCTGGGGAAAGGCACAGCTGTGCACCGTTCCCCTCTGTAGATAGGGTCGGAGGGGAGCTGGACCAGTTAGCTCTTCTTTACCTGACTGACTGGCTGGCCTGCTCTCTCTCCATCCCCAGAGGCAAGCGCACTGGAGCAGATGCTGAGAAACACTGCAGCTGTCTCCACTGCAGGCCTGGCGCCAGTTTATCCTGCCATCGGCCCACAGGCTCTGGGGTCTCAGTGTTTGTTCTTTGGACTTGGAGCTTCTGTAGGTTCATAAGCTCATAAGGTTTGAGTCACCACTTGGTGTCACCTGCCTCAGGCCTTGGTCATGCACAGTGAGAGTCATGTAGAAATGCACGTTTAAACACAGTTGTCCAAGACTGACCAGCGTCTTTCCTCCACTTTCTCAGCAAGCCAAATCTTCCTCCACGCTGAGTGTGTGGCAGCACTGATAGAGGCTGTGCTCTGTAGGTCCCAGGTGTGCCAACACTCTGCTGGCAAGAAGGTGTAAAGAGCAGATAATCCCTGCGTGCTCCTGGGGCTGCTTGGGAGAGCAGGGTTTGTAAGTGCAGACCTGTGATGACGTTCTCTTACGTTCTGTCACCGTCCTTGCACTTAACGAGGACGTGCTTTCCAGCTTTCTCCTTTTCCTGCCAGTTTTCCTTTCAGCCTCGCCTCGTATGGACTTTGTGCGGCTGCTTATGGCTCTAGGTTGCTTCCCATAAGGGGCTCCGTCATGACCCACCAGGGACCGCTTTTTTAAAATACTTTGAGATTTATTTATTTTCTGCTGTGAGGCTTGTGTGCTCTTCTAGTAAATAAGTCTGAGGTAAGCTGCTGATCCTCGACCAGAGGAGAGCTTTGCATTTATTACATCTTTAATGAAGGCGCTCCAGAACGTCCTTAATAAATACTGATGAACTCATGGCTGCATTTATCCATCTCTGCTTCTCCAGGGAATTATGGGAAGGGCCACAGCTCCAATAACTCTGCATAATCATCATCGACTCTGACTCTATTGATTGTCATTAACCAAGATGTATGGAAAACAGTTCTAAGTGTGCAGTGTGGACCACACAAGGGCCATTAAGATGTTCATTAGTTTTCAATTGCTACGTCTTACGCCCCCCTCGATGTTTGCTCTAGTGCATTTCCACAGAGTGGCTGCACTGTGGGGCCGAGTTCATTTTGTTAATTGCGCAGTATAGCAGTCATGTTCTGTAGAAAACGGTAAATACTCTGGATTTTATTGATCACTACAGAAGGCACAGAGCCTGTGTGTGCTGAGGGTGTAAATGGTCTCTATGTGTGGGTGCTGCACCCCACCAGCTCTCAGCCACTTCCACCGTCCAGGTTGAAGCCAGAAGATCCCGCATTCAGGTCGCGGTCAGCGTGGGTAGGCTGCTCACAGCACTCTGTGCACAGAAGCAGTTCTCAGGCTGACAGAGGCTACAACTGATGGTGGCTGTGGGACAGCATGGGAGATGCTGGGGAATGGAGTGGGAAGAAAGGGACCTGACGCCAAGGAGAATACTCCAGACAGGCTCAGGACCAGGCCAGGGTCCTCCTGGGCAGCCCACCACAGCTGGTCCAGAGCATTGTCAGCACTTGGGGTGCTCGATTGTGGGGAGAGGGTGTCTCTCTGTCCTAGGCTGTACTGGCCACTAGTAATCCCCCATAGCGTTTGTGTGTCTTCCTCGCTGGAGGGCGCACAGCAGTGGAGTCCTTCAAGTGTTTGGAACCATGTGCTGAGGCCTGATCAGAGTAGAGTTGGGACTTCACTGGAGAGTGGCAGAAACAGGGTCCTGTGAAGGCGGAAGAAATGCCGATGATCTTTGTTATGTGTTCACCAAGGGTATGACAGCCCAGCCCCATGCTCCGGTTCCCACTTCTGCTGGTATCTGACTGCCCATGAGATAGGGTGGTGAGACTGATGGAGAGAGTTTGGTGGGACAGGGAGTGGGGAGGGCTGTGTCCTGCCCAGCTGAGCACAGTATGCAAACCACAAATTCCTCGTGTTTCACTTAACTGGGGTTGGTTCTCGTGAGCGGTGTCTGTTAAGCTGTTGTCTGGGGTGTGGAGAGCCTGATGGGCTAAGCAGCAGCTGCGGAGCGATCACTAGCTCTGCCTCAGGACTCCTCCCTCGAACCCGCCTCCACTCGTCCAGGTTGCTTGGAAGAGCCGCGAACACATTTGTGTGTAGTGACTAAGAGCTGGCACCGGGGAGCACATGCAGCCTCCCCTGCAGAGTGTCACACGGGAGGGATATGAATGGTCGTTCAGGGTAGGACCAGTTCCTCTATCCCCCTTTCTTGTGGCCTTTTGCTCTGAATAATTCTTCTGCTGGCAGAAGCATCCATTAGCAAAAGCTCTTCCATGGTAATCATTTTAAATTGGCAACTGCCCTGGTGTACTGAGGAGCCTGGCATGGGAGTCAGCTACTGCCTCTGACCACCCCCATTTAGAGGTAAGCACCACCTTGCCAGGCATAGCATAACTGGGAAAGCAGGTGGTTCTTCATGTCCCTGGCCATGTGCACCGGGGTGAACCCCACTTGCTGTGACGAGGTTGCCTCCATTCTTCTGTGCTCGTTCATCAGCTACTGTTTCAGTTGCACTGTGCACGCTAATTACAGCCATCAACGCCAAGGTCCAGAGGCTTCCTGACAGTGCGACTGTCGTAGCGGTGTCTTAATTGGTTGAGTGTAATTGTCATTAGGCAGCAGTGGAGCATCTGGAGCCTGTTCCACCCTCCACACGCGTGTCTTCCCTTGCCCTGGCCATTGTGAGCTAAGCACGCTTTAGACCACACTTAGGAGTTCGCGCAGGTCCCTCTGCCCTAGCTAGTGCTATCCATTGGTGAAAACGCCTGCCTGTAGCCTGCTTCAGCTGCACCACCTCCTCCGCTGTGTTGTTTCTCCCTTAGCTGTCAGAGCCTGTGCATGGGTCCTACAGTGCCTGCTCAAATGGGAAATCTGCTTCCTCGGTGAAAGGGGCAAATGCTTGTGATTTGCAAGCTTCTTTGGCCTTGAAGAACAGAGTTAATTCAAGTGGCTGTTTGGAAAGTTCCCTGTTTATGCAAATAACTGGGCTTGCCTGCTGTCTCCTAGAGCTACAGTTTAATGTGCTTGGAAGGAGAGCAGAAGTCTGAGGAGAGTCGCCTGTGTTCTGGGTGTTCTAGCCTCCCGTTAGTACTGGAGGCTGCTGGCTGGGAGCAGGGACAGCTGCTGCCACCTGTGAGCACACTGCTGGTGACCTGCCCTTTCCAGACACCACTTCTCTGTAGCATTAGCTCACGTGAGGGAGAGATGCAGGCCAGGTGAGGAGGCGAGGCCAACTGGTGATAGCACATAGCTGCTGAGACAGCAAGGCAGGCTGGCTGCAGGCGGGGCTGGCAAGGAGTTTAGGATGGCCCCTGGAGTGAGTGGGAGGCCTAGTGTGTAAGTGGTGGAGGGAGTGGAGATAGCTCTGAGAGGGAAGCCGTGTGTGGAGGAGCACACTTGTCTTGGTGTGCCGGGTGCAGTGAGCGCAGTGACTTCGCTGTGCCCTCTGCTTTTCCCCAGGGAGGACATAGCAGTAATGTCTTAACACCGCTTGCTCACTGCTGTGTAGCTCAGAGTGAAGCATGTTTTCCTGTGGTGTTCGTTGCTGTTTGTCTCAGAATTATCTGGAGAGGGCAGTGAGCTGGAGCCCTGATCCCTCAGAGCCTGCTCTCTATCCCCTGCTCCTTCCACTGTACCCCAAGGGAGCATCAGCATGAAGTTTGCTGCAGACAAGCATTTTCAGCAATGGGCAGCAATGGGCAGAGGGGCTGCGCGAACTCCTGGAGGAACACGTGTGAAGATCGTGGCTGAAACAGCCCAGCAGGGGGAACACGGTGTGAAGACCGTGGCTGCAACAGCCCAGCAGGGCTGCCGGGAGCAGGAGCGCCCATGCTTGCTTTCTTCTCACGCACCTTTCTCTTCATCTTGCTTTTCTGAGTTGTTCCTTTCGTCCCACGCTTGCCTGCCTGTCTGTAGCTGAAACTGGCTGTGTTCCAGTGAACAACCCAAGTCAGACTGAGGGTGCTGAGCCTGGGGCAGTTTGGGGGGCACTTTCTGTGTAGGGTTCCTCACCAACAGGGGTCATCCAGACTCCTTCCTGAAGAGCGTGGAGTCCGTGGCTGTGTTGTGCAGGGCCACATCAGTGTACAGTGTTGGTCACGTATTGCCACTGTTAAGGACAGGAGGAGTTAGAGATTGTCAGAGCAGCAGCAGTCAGTGTTGGGAGCCTCCTGCTATGTGCTCCTCTTGACAGAGCTCTGTCTGCACCCTGTCCTGCAGAGTGAGTGCATGTGCACATGTAGATTAATAGCTGGGGAGTGCTGCCGTATGTTCTAGGGGAGTCCTCCTGAGTCAGCACGCAGTTAACACATCCAGAAATCTCACCTTGGGTGGCTGAGATGGCTGCGTGGGTAAAGCACTGTCCTAAAAAGCCTGGCATCTTGCGTCCATTTTTGGAACCACAGGATGGTAGAAAGAGAGTCTGCTCGGCAAAGTTGCCCTCTGACTTTCACATGTGCTGTGGCATACATGTGCCCCTCCTCCAGCATACATGCACACAGTAATACATAACCATGGGCCTCTGACCTGAGACTGGCCTTCTGTAGCCACCTCAGACACGCTCCTGTCCTAGGTTTTGGAGATGAATTAGGTTTTGTGACTCTACAGTGTTGTGTGGTTGGGGCCTCAGGAAGACTGTTCCTTAGCGTCCCTGTGCTCCTCGTGAGGCCCCCACAGGCGCTTCTCCTCAATCCCCGCCCTCCTCAACGGAGGGATTCAGCAGGAGGAATGTAGACCCCTCAGTAACAAGCAGTACATAGCATCATTTGGCTGCGCCATCATCCTGGGACTTCATGACCGAGTAGGTCATCCAGGAAGTGACCAAAGCCACAGGCTAGAGTTAGTGCCCTGCTTTCTTAGTGGACAGGACAGGTGCCTTTCACAGAGAGGCAGCAGTGCCTGAGCAGGAGTCCTCAGGGGCCCTAACCGGTTAGCTCTGCTCCTGGAGGAGGGGTGAAGAGCTCAGCTGCAGGGCTGTTAGTTCTCAGCCCCAGCTGCTCCTGTGTCTCTGCAGGCACGGTTGATGGGGACACCAGCATGTGTCCATGTTTCTCCCTCCGTTCCCAGCGTGGAAGGAGTGGAGGTGACAGCTGTTGATGAGGGTGGGAGGGAGGACACCATCACAGTCCTCATTCCTTCTCCCCCTCCCTTCCTTCTTGAGACAGGGTCTCATGATGTAGCTCTGGTCACCCTGGAACTTACTATGTAGAACAGGCTGACTTTGAACTCACAGAGATCTGCCTGCCTCTGCCTCCCGAGTGCTGGGATTAAAGGTAGTTGTCACCGTTGTGCTGTGTCCACAGCCTCTTGTGGTCAAGTGACTCCTTCCTATTAGTCATCCATCCAGACAGCTACAGGAACGGAGCCTCCCAGCCCGCCCACGTGATGCTGTCTGTGCTCTCCAGATTTCCCTGGGAACCAAGAATGTTCTTCTCTTCCAGATACACGTCGGGGGACGTGAGGGTGTGGGACACCCGCACCTGGGACTATGTGGCCCCCTTCCTAGAATCTGAGTCGGAAGAGGAGGAGCCTGGAATGCAGCCATATGTCTCCTTTGTGAGGATCAACAGCTCGCTGGCAGTTGCAGCTTACGAGGATGGTGAGTACTCCAGTACCCCAGCCCTCCCCCTCCCCGTGCAGGAGAAAGCCTCATCAACTGCAGCAGCTGCAGCTGCTCCCACGTCCTCCGTGCACACACATTCACATGCTCCCTGCCTCCTGTGCATACGCATATACACATTCATACACACCCTGCCTCTTCCTGGGAACGCAAGCACATGCACGTTCATGCACTGCCTTCTGCCCTCATATGAAGAAGCTAGCCAATAACCCTGGTCCATTAGTAGACATTGGAACATAGTACCCATTAAAACTGGTGTTTAATTCATCCTGGAACCCTGGAGCTGGATGTCAGTGCCAGGCATGATGAGGCTGGCCAGAGCATCTTAAGCAAATGGTGTGTTTAGTTTAAAATATTAACTATACTTGGCCTCCTTTTCCTGCATCCTCAGCTCAGGCTGAAAAGACTAGAGATAAGGATAGGGGTGATCTGACATGGACGGGCAGAGAACTGGCGATCAGGGCCTGCCTTCACCTGGCGCTCACCCACCAAGCGCGGTCCTTGATGTGTTGTCTCTGGCCTGGAGAGAATCCTGAGTGTGTGTGAGCAACTGTGGGTTTATAGAACTGTTATGGAAATGATGGGACATGTAACATTGTTAGCTGATAGAAGTGATCACGGCGCTGGCCATGGCAGCCTGCCTGCCTACTGCTTACAGTCCTGATGTCCATTGTGTAGGAGTCTGCAGCTCCGAGAGCCACACACCTCCCCCCACCAGGCTCCCTGGCCTGGAAGTTGTACCTTAGCACATTTCTGGGACTCAGTGTTCATACCAGGGCCATGCAGATCTTCAGGCAGCGTAGTGTCATTTGGCAGAGCGGGGTGGAGCTACAGTAGCCATTAGGGAGTTTTATAAATGTCTAATATTCAGTGATAAAAATTCAGAGCTAAAAAGAGCAAATATAGGGATTTAAAAAATTGAGCAAAACTTTGTACTTTATTCTTTGGGTTTAATGTTATTAGACACTACAAATGGACATTTGCTAAGCAAAACTGGGGTGTGGCTCAGCATCGTGCTTGCCTGCCATACATGAGGCCCTAGTTTCAACTAGCTTCCTCAGAATGGTGGCAGCAGCAGCAGTAGCACCAGCATGCTGCTTCTGTGGCCTAGTTAAGCTTTTCCATGTGTGGTTACTGATCCCAGGTGGGCAGTGTAGCACAGGTGAGCTGAACCCAGGTGGGCAGTGTAGCTGCAGACTGAGCATGCTCGCTGCTTAGCCTCCAGCTGGACTCACAGCTTTGGAATGCTCTAACAGCACTTCCTGTCCTGCATTCTTGAATGGCAGACTCTTCTACCATTGGGGAAACTGCAGGCTGGAGGGTGGAGCTGAAAGTCTCCCAGCCCCACTGTTGGCTGGAGTGGTGTCACTGACAGCAAACAGATCTTGTGTGCACTGAGCTCATCATAGCTGATGAGCTTGTAAATAGAGCTTGAAGGGAAGATAAAGTGTAGTGCAAGTTAGGTGTGCAGACAGACATACAGACGCACAGTGAGTGTACACAGATGAGCATGCATGCAGACACAGGGAGCCTCCTCTGCTGCTGACAAGAATGTCTTTGGCCCATTGTCACTGCCATTGCATAGAAATAGGGGAGCAACCTAGGCATGGTAGAGAACTTTCTTCACGGTAAATACTTGAACATGGGAATTTCAAAACATATGTCAAATATTTAGCTTAAAAACCTTAATTCATCCAGGATTAGTGGACATCTTTGCCACCAGTATTTGGGAGGCAGAGGCAGGTGAGTTCTGAGTTTGAGGCCAGCCTGGTCTACTTAGCTCCAGGCCATCTGGGGCTACATGTTGAGGACCTGTCTCAAATTCATAGTTAAAGGTCAAGCAACAAAGCTATTAAAAAGGTGAAAGGAACCCTCCAAGTGTTCTTCAACTTCTAGGCCTTCTCATCTTCCTAAGCCAGCTTTGTGCACTTCAGTGGGTCTTCTTGTTATTTTTTTTTTTTAAGATTTATTTATTATGTGTACAGCATTCCTTCCATGTATGCCCGCATGCCAGAAGGAGGCGCCAGGTCTCATTACAGATGGCTGTGAGCCACCATGTGGGTGCTGGGAATTGAACTCAGGACCTCTGGAAGAGCAGTCAGTGCTCTTAACCACTGAGCCATCTCTCCAGCCCCCGGGTCTTCTTGTTTTTAAACTAATGCTGCACATTGGCGACCTGTGTTACTCCTTCCTCTTCTCAGTGTTGTGCCGTGGAGCCCTGCTGCACCACGCCACATAGGTGGAGCCCTGCTGCACCACGCCACATAGGTGGAGCCCTGCTGCACCACGCCACATAGGTGGAGCCCTGCTGCACCACGCCACATAGGTGGAGCCCTGCTGCACCACGCCACATAGGTGGAGCCCTTATGGACATCTGAACTCCTTGTTCTTGTTGAACGCAGTGACCTTGAATTTGTGCATTGTAAACCCAGGCTCCAGCACTGGCCATTGTTAGACCGAAGGCTTCAGTGCTTAGGGTTTGTGTGAATAACTACTGAATTGTCCCTAGAAGTGCTCTGTCAGTTGCTAGTCCTTTGCTCTTGTCTGACTTTTATGTGTATGGGTGTTTTGCTTACATGTATGTGCCTGTGCACCACGTGCATGTAGGGCCCGTGGAAGCAAGAAGAGGACATTGAATTCCCTAGCACTGGAGTTATGTACAGTTGTGAGCCGCCATGTGTGTGCAGGGTCTGTGGAAAAGCAGCTAGTCCTCTAACCACTGAGCAATCTCTCCAGCCCTCCTCCTTGGCTTTTTGATGTAGTACCATATCCGAAAGCCTCATTTTTCACACCTAGGTAGCTCTCCTTTTTGTATATGGCTCATTGCAAAGCAAGTGTGTGTGCATTTGCTTTCACAAGCAGCATTGTAGTGCAAAGCTTTGTACAGATTCCTTTCATGAGTAAGAAGGGTTTCCAGGTCGGAGGGTGAGCACAGATACCATACTGTCTTCTGCTCTCCGGCAGATGGGAGCTGTGCCTCCTCAGTTTGGGTGTTGGTGGGTTTGGTAGGGAAGGCACATGACTGTGGTTGTGGTTCTCCCGGTGGGAAGAGTTGCACCTTTTCTTACGCATGCCTGCTGCTTGTAGTCCTCCTGTTTCCTTTGTAGTTATATCATATTTAAATCCTAGCCAAATGAATCCATTCTAGATCAGTAGGAAGTAGGGACCTGAGTATTGGTGGTCGCTGGCACCATGTGACAGACTGCCACATCCCACAGGTCTGGGCTTTTGAGTAGGAGCAATTTGTGCTTGGTCTGTTCGGGGACACTGTTGACCTGTCTGGTTAGATCTTGTGCCTTAGGGTCTCAGGTCATGTCGGCAGGCAGTCACTCCGCTGGGAGGTCAACTGCAGTCCTTCCAGGGTTCAGGATTTGCCTCAGAGCTTTGGCTTTGTCCACTCCAGTGTGAAGAGAGGAAGAGCGTTCCTCCCGCAGGAACTCACCTCTCACGCTAGCAGGCTTTACCAGTCATGTCAGATTGTCGGGATTTCTGTGGTGGATGGCGGCTTCTGGCCCTTTTCTCCATCCCAGGTGGCCTTGGCTTCAGACTCACTTGGGTGGCAGATTGACATACTCCCGAAGAGCTGATTTAGCACTCACAGGTGTAAATGTCAAGCTCATATACTCCTTGTCCCCTTTCAAGAGCAGTGATTGATGCTTCTTGGGCAAAAACACTAGAAAAGGACCTTGTGGGGTCTGATGTGTGCAGTTTGGGGAGTTAATGAACCCCAGCCCTCTCATTGTGCCTGAGTGAGGTTCCGAAGCCATTGAGACCCAGACCCCTTGTTGAAGCTGCCATGCTTTCCATAGCAGGAGCTCCCTGCAGGGACTCGGGAGGCAGCCCTTCATCACCCTTCCTGCTGTGCCCTGAGGAATCTGCGCCTGCACCAGGGAGCTGGGATTTGGCGGTTGATCCACAGTTGTGAGCTGAATTCCACCCACTGGCCTCATATTTCTTGTGCCTTGTTTCCAATTGTCAGCCCCCTCCAGTTTGATTTTACCACTAATTGTGCTGTACGTTACCATCCTGAAATGAATCAAATCAAAATGCTTTTCCTGGAGCATTAGATAAAGCAAGCGAAGGTTCTGAGTAATGAGCAGACGCTGCTAATGCAGGGACAGCAGGGACCTTGCCAGGACGCCATCTGCTCCATGCCTGCCTGCCTTTGGCCTCAAGCCATGACATTAGGGGATGGCAGTGTGCTGGGACCCATGCCCCACTCGAGTTTCCCTCAAAACCTACTCTTCGGTGAGAAGTGAGATTAGACACTTGTTCTGCGAGAAAAAGTTCCTGTCTGTCTCCCTGAGGGGGAAAAAGAGGCAAGACCTGGGGCGTCAGCACTCAAGACCTTGATGGGTCAAGGCAGCTTTCTCTCTGGTACCACCAGGCAGGGTGAGTGGGTTCATTTATTCCTGCCGCGCCTCATGCAGTTGTCACACACACGCAGGCCTCATTGTCCAGCTGGATCCTGGTGAAACATTTCTCATTTACCAGTGGGTCAGTGGTGGGCGGGAGTGTCTGCAAGCCCCTCCATAACGTGGTGTAAAAGACAGTTCACGTGGGCAGCTCTGGAGACTGGGTGCTCCTAAGGTCCGTTCTCTAGGTTTACGATTAAAAACAAGAATTATCCGAGAATTGTGCCCGTGTATGCTGACTGTTGGCGGTGATGCCCGAGTACACTATGTGGCTGGCTCCTTCCCTCTGGCCAGGGTTGGTGCTTTAGAAATGGAGCACCATGATCGTAAGCTGCCTGCCCACTCTGCCTGTGGATTGTGGAGAACTTTTCTCTTAAAGTCTGAATAACAAACTCTGCCTGCTGTCCCGCTGTCCTGCTGTCCCGCTACCCTGAGGCTCAGGAACAAAGCACAGAATTAAAGCTCCTTTCGGACAGAAAATGAAACCGCCAGACACTGACGGCGTTTCCATAGCAGCGGGAGTGCGCCCAGTTTATGATAGTCAGGAGAGAATTAGCAAACAAGTGCATAGTGACTAGTGGGCTGGCTCAGTAGGTAAAGGTGTTTGTTATCACGCATGATGCCCTGAGTTCTTCCCAGAACCATGTGCTTGAAAGAGCACCAAGTCCACATGCACGCACGCGCTCTCTAAGTGTTATCTGTTTTTAAGTGCAGAGTTCAGAACTGAGATGGTTTAGAAGTATTTAAGACATTGAACTCTTTTGCTTTTTGAGTCAAAATCTCTCTGTGTAGTCCTGGCTCTCCTGAAGCTCACTGGGTAGACCAGACTGGCCTTGGAGACCTCGAACTTTAATTGACAGATACTCAGCACATCCTAGGGCATTCCGTTTTGTTCATTAGACAAGCTGTGGAAACTGTAATGTGTTGAGCTGCTGAATCGAACCATTGCTTTAAAGGCTTTTTTTGCCCCTCAGGGAGAAGAGCTGGGCACCATGCTTGTCATGTGTGCCTGGGGCAGGCTGTTCCCTCAGCAGAGGCTGCAGGGGACTCACTAGGGAGGGCTGTGTTGATGAGATCTGTCCTTTATTTCGTAGTGTAATGGTGACCCATGGTTTGAAGTGAGTTGGTATTGGAGAGCTGTTAGTAAATAAAAATCCATTGTCTAAAGTCAGTCCAGACATTGACTTCAGTGAACAGGTGAGACGGTATTGCCCATCAGGACTCCACTGTCCCCAGATGCAGTGACACTGGTTCTGCCACATTTTGTGCCTCTCCCTAACTGACCTTGAACTGTAAGGGGCATCTGCCTAGGAATGGTGGTGCACAGTCTTCTGGCATCTCATGCTTAACCCCCATATGGCAGCGCACAGATCTCCTACTGTGTCCTTTCTAGTGTTTATAGCTTTTTAAGTGTTCGTAGAGCAGATCATGGGATGAGGCAGTCTCCCCACAGAAGTGAACAGTTCAGGAAACATTTAAGAAAACCCATTTCACTTCCTTTTTGCCTCCCGAATTCTGAGAACTGCTGAATTCAACCTCTCACCAGTAAGGCTCATTGACCCTTCAGGGTAGGAGAGAACCATCTGCCCTGTCAGGACTGTTGTTGAATGCATCACTCAAGGTAGACATAAAAATGTTTCTTGATTAAAACAACAGCAGCAGCAACAACAAAAATCCTGTAAATCAACACCCTGGGGCTTTCCTTTTCTGCTGCTACTTGCCTTTCAAGGATGTTGGCTTTCTCATTGAGGAGGGAGCTGAGTAGTACCTGAAGCAGTTTCTGGCAACCATCCTGCTATTGATTGTGTGCATAGACCACAGCAAGGCTGCTCACAGAGTCTCTGGTCTGCTGCACTAAGGGGGATGCTCTGTTTTCATCCAGCCACCTGTGTGTGTGGTCCTGCCTGACAGTGAGTGTACAGCTTCACAGGTCTGCATTGTAGCCTGTCTGCCCTGCTGAGTCCTTGTGTGGTCTCTTTCCAAGGTTGCTAATTGGATGTTACTGGGTATGGTGGGATGGGGGGTGCCCTATGCAAGCAGCATGTGCTTAGAACCCTTAAAGCTGAAGACAGATTGACTCATAAAACCATCCTTGGTAAATTCCCTTGTCAACTGGCTTCAGAATCCATGTCTGTTGTATCTGTAGGTCCCACCATAGCTCTCCGTCCTCCTTCCAGTGCTTCTTTCTCCCTTCAGTATCCTCCTCCTTCCACTGCCCTCCTCCTCCTCCCAGTGCCCCCTCCTCCCAGTGCCCTCCTCCTCCCAGTGTCCTCCTTCTCCTCCCAGTGCTCCCTCCTCCCAGTGCCCTCCTCCTTCTCCTCCCAGTGCCCTCCTCCTTCTCCTCCCAGTGCCCTCCTCCTTCTCCTCCCAGTGCCCTCCTTTCTCTTCCCTTTCAGTGTCCACTTAGATTGACTTTGTACACGTGACATGGCACTGATGCCCGAAGGCTTGCACGCACCAGTGTTACTGTTCAGTCTGTAGCACCCCTGAGTGGTGGAGAGAGCATTCTCTTTGTCTCCATCTTCACTATGAGTCCTAAGAGCAGCAGACATGTGCATCAGTAAGGTCTGATCCTAAGGCTGCTCTGAGTCTCAGAGGAACCCAGTTTAGAAATGGTGGGCAGCCATCTGTATAAGAACTCCAGTGCTCAGATTGGTGGTCCTGTGTGAGTTCGTTACAGATGAGGTGCCGAGAATGAGACGTAAACACCCCCCTTCCATCCTGCAGGAGTGCTGCGTGCTGCCTGAGTAGGTGAGGGGCATTTGCTTTCAGGGGCTGCAACACTGCTAGGAGTCTTAGGAAGAAACTGAAGACAAGGGTCAGATGCTGTCATTCCCATCCCAGCAAAGGTTTGTCTGGAGAGACCGTGAGCTCGGGCTTCCAGAAACTTGATCTGCAGTCCTTTAATATGCCTCTGAGTTAAAGCCCTCAGGAGGAGGACCCATAGGACAGCCGCGTCTTCAGCGTGACAGTCGCTTTCCCTAACGTAGGTGAGACACGTGATTGGGGTGATGCTTTGAAGGCCGGAGAGGAACTGGGACACCTGTAGTGCAAAGCTCTTCCATTGTCTTTGTATTGTAGATCATCATCTGCCTGAGAATGACTGACGGATGGCGTGTGACGTTGGACTCTCCTGCATCTGTTTCGGGATTATTGCAGCTAGGTGATTGGTAGTCTCCCTAAATTCCCCAGGAATTGGTAGTTTTGAGGATTCAAAACCGGAAAGACAGGCAACAGTTTGTTGAGCATTGTTCGCTGGGGCTTTTTCAGGGATTTGAGGCAGGAACCCTACCAGTCTCTAGAAGAGTTAGCATCTTTAACCATGGGCGTCTCCTGTGGCCCAGAGAGCAGACTCCCGTGTGTAGGCAGTCCTTCACACAGGCTCAGGCTCACGGTGCCAAGGCAGCAGTCATGGCAGGACTCTAACTAAAAGCTTCAAGTGTGCATTTATGTTTACTGGAGTCTAAAGGAAAGAAATCTCTACCTTTGACCCCGAGGTTGAATGGAGCTTTAGAGTCTCCGTCTGAGCAGCTCTCTTCTCGTTGGTCTCTACCTTTGACCCCGAGGTTGAATGGAGCTTTAGAGTCTCCGTCTGAGGAGCTCTCTTCTCGTTGGCTCTGCGTGCTCTTGTGTTGACCTCGTCGTGCACTCTTGTCCATGCCCAGGGCTGGGGGTGACTCTCGGGGATCAGGGAGCTCTGCAGTGTAAACCTGGAGTCTTGGCCCAGGGCAGGTGACCCGGGGCTGTGTGACAAAAGCTGATTGAGCACAAGCAGTTCTTGCCTTGATGATGGACCGTAAGTGGAAATTGTAACCAACTTTTCCTAAGTTGCTTTTGGTCACAGAAACAAAGGTGGAACTAGAACAGTGCTGTGTGGTCATGGGTGGAGAAGGCTTAGCAGCGACCATGTCGTGAGCCCTGCTCTTGAGGATACTATTCACCACCAGCAGAACCCAGCTACCGGGAGAAATGGCTGACTGTGGAACATGGGCAGGAAGAACAACCTTGAGAAGTATGAGAAGGCGTCACATACGAACAACATAGAGCTAGCTTGACAGTGTCCCATTAGTCAGATCTGGCCAGCTCGAGTATCAAACGTGAGCAAGGACATGGCAGATTATAACCCAGTAAATAGGAATGAACAAGCATGCTGTGACAAGGGTAGAGGAAGAAAAAGGGAAAGTGAGGAGATCTGTTAAGCAGGAACACCAGCTCATAAATATAGAAAGATGGTGGGAGTGGAGAGTCACTAATTGGTGACTAATAACTAGATGGGGAGAAAAAAATAGTTTATGCTAAAACTAATAGATAAGAATGAGGCGAGATCAGAATGTCTATAGTCCCAAAGAATATCTTCCGAAAACATTACTTAAAGGAGAGAAGGGTGGTGTGCAGTGGGGCAGCTTGGCAGTCTGTCTGTGAGGGGCCGCGCTGACAGTTGTCCCTATGGCTCAGACTCACTATTCATGCGTGACGGCAAAGTCAGCAGAGTGCAGCTCTGCCCTGCCAGCTCCACACAGTTGTGAAGTAGTGGCTACCCTTTCTCATAGGGCTGTTGGAGTTGTGGAGAGCTAGGGCAGTCTCTCAAGGCTGTTCTAGACTATAGGACCAACATTCCAGGGATCAGATCCAGGGTCTTGTCATGTTGAGCAAACGCTTCACCGAGCTGCATGCTGTCCTCCGGGCCTTGGGAGAGGATGGCCAAGGCCTGAGGCGTCCTGGCTTGGGTCTCATATGTCGTTAGGCAGAGGCGTGAGGACAGGTTACAGGGCTTCTTGAGACCCTCCGTGACTTTGAAATTATTTCATAATAATAAGAATGAAACTTTCATCTCTGCTCAAGATTGTGCATTTGGAATTTATCCTTCTAGGTTTTTCTTTTAATTTGTGTGTGCACATACTTGTACATACATGTATATGCATATGTGTATGTGTGTGTGTATGAATGTGCACAGTATCTGAGCTAATGTCTTCCTGCTTTTGTGACAAGTACTTCACACACTGAGCCATCTCTCCAGCCCTTCTGTTACAAGGAACTCAAAAACTGGATAAAATATGTTAAGCCGTGAGTTTCCAGCATTGCCATCCCTTAGAGAAGAATAAAGGTGAGGCCCAGAGTTACCTTAGTGTACTGGCAAGAGACAGCACAAACAAGACAAGGGAAGTGAGTATGTGGGACGCTATGAGTTTAGGAGGCAGCTCCAAGAGCCCAGGATGCATGGTGGACAGAAACCTGCCCAGTCCAGAGACACAAAGATACTTTTATTCATTTAACAATCTCTTTAACAGTGAGTAGGTTTCCTCATACACAGTAATAGCAGTGCTTGGTGGGGGTGGGCAGGATAGAACATATGTAGAAGCTATTTTTGTTCTTGTTGTTTTGGTTGTTACCAAAAACCTTAGCAGAAAAGACAGTTTTCTGTTTGTTTAAGAGCATCTGTGGGAATCCTGGGCCCAATCCATCACCAATCATACCCGGGATGGTCTTAGAAACCAGGTCCCTTTGGCTCAGTGCTGCACAGGGCTTCTAGCTGCTGCAGAACACGAGAACTGGAAACAGAAGGAAAAGAAATGAAGACACCTGTAGGTAATTTGCTGGAGGGCCCGGCTTCAGCGGGTCAGGTACTGAAGAGGAGGCCTGAAGTCCGCAAACTGCTGGGCAGATGCACAGACACACACAGGAACTTTATTTGAGGGACGGAGCCTAATTCTTCATTTTGTTTCTCTCTCTACTGTTCCTGCTCTATTCTTTCTCTGCTCTGCTCTTTTGCCGTTCTCCTTCCTCCCTGACGGTTTCCTTCTGCCTCTCTTGTTTTCTCTTTTCCCTTTTCTAACTCCTAAGACAAATTTTTACATAAGAAAAGATTACTTCACAACCACAAGTTGCATATTTCCCAAAACCAAAATCTTTACACAGGAAGAAATCACGTGATCACAAGGTTCATGTTTTCCTTAGAAGCCCACACATAGTTAAACATTTTTCTTTATATTAATTTTCCCACCATAACATGTTCACTCCAAAGCAATGATTCTTTTACAATTGATTTATAATGTATTGATTTTTTATAATTGATTAATAGAGTTTTAAGCAAGCCACGTATATTTCAGCCAGTTCCTTTTGTATTGGCAGGCAGCTGTTTGCAGTTACAAAGAAAGAATCAGTCATTTTATTATTTATCTCCAAAGGTAATATTACAAAAGATTAAAAGAATCACAAATCTAAATTTTTATTTATGAAAAGAGTCATTTCTACTTTAAGTCCTCAGAGTGCACACCAACTCATCAACAGTTTTTTATTAAATCTGCCAGGAAGCTGAGGACAAAAATGGGTACAAGAGATTAACCATCACCTTTGATCACCAACCCATCTTTAACAAGAAAGATACATCAGCTAGTAATAACCAGGCTGCCATTGTTCCTGTTCCCTGACCTCAATGAGACCCTTGCTCAACTATTAAAAGAGTGCTTTTCTAAACTTTAAATTGTTCTTCAAGATTTTCTATATCAAAGCTGAACAAAACAGAAACATCTTAAACAACTTTACTAACAATCCCCATCTCTAAATTCTTTCCAAGGCTGGTGGTTGAATCATTAATCTGCTCCAGGAGCAATGCTTGGCAAACATCAGTCACTATTATTGTACCCGTGACACTGTCCAGGTAGGGGCTAGAAGCCCCCTTAGAGTTTTCCCCCAGCTCCTAGATTATAAGGTTGTGGAGCCCGTGAGGGCAGTGAGCAGAGCCGTGTCCATTAGCAGCACGAGGTCCTAGATTATAAGGGTTGTGGAGCCTGTGAGGGCAGTGAGCAGAGCCGTGTCCATTAGCAGCACGAGGTCCTCGGGCTCTGGCTCTCCCAGCCTCTCCCAACGGGATCGTGCTAACTGCTGGGCTCTTTTCCGTGAGTCCCACCTCACATGGCCCCCGACAATAATTTACGTATAAAATCCATATCATGAGTTCACAAAAAAATCAGTTATATCCAGGGTAGCAGCAAACAATTACAAGCTGGTTTTGCATAAAATGTGAGGGCGTGAGGGGGAAAAGAAAACTGGACAAGAAGGTAGGAGAGGTCTGTAAACAGAGGTCCAGCTGCCCAAACCCAAAACAATCACACAGAAACTGTGTTAATTACAATGCTGTTTGGTCAGTGACTCTAATGTATTCCTGGCTAACTCTCACATCTTGAATTAACCCATCTCTATTAATCTGTGTATCGGCATGAGGCTGTAATAGTATGGATCCATTGTGTCTGTCTTTGGCAGCTACATGGCGTCTCCCTGACTCTGCCTTCCTTTCTCCTCTATCTCTGCTTGGAATTCCTGCCTTGCTCTATTCTGCGCTGCCATAGGCCCAAAGCAGCTTCTTTTTTAACCAATGATAATAAAACATATTCACAGCATACAGAGGGGAATCCCACATCACCTCCCCTCTTCTGTCTAAATAAAAAGGAAGGTTTTAACTTTAACATAGCAAGATTACATACAACAAAACAGTTATCAAGCAAGAATTATAGTTACAATATTTTGTCCATTTCCATTTGGCAAATTAAGGAAAATACTCTATCATCTATCCTATCTTTGTGAGTTTAAAGTTTTATATCTAATCTATCTTTTATAATTATCTATTCTTCAACTCCATCAAAGACTCCAGAAGGATATGATATTACCTAAGTAAACAGGAAGTACATTGTAAGCAACTTCCAAAACTCTAGAATTCACAGAGACATCTTGCTGCCTGGACAGTCACCCAAAGTTTTTTTTTCTAACATTGGGGTATCCATCTTTAGTCTACAGACCCATAGTATCCAGCAGACTTTTCCATAAAGCAGAAAATTTTAAAGACAGTTTTGCCTATATTGGCAGTTTGTCAGTTACTTTTTTTGTGTGTCCTGTAGAATGTCTGGCAGACTCTTTTTTTTTTTTAATTGATTTTTTTATTGAGCTCTACATTTTTCTCTGCTCCCCTCCCTGTTCCTCCCCTCCCTCCTTCAACCCTCCCCCAAGGGCCCCATGCTCCCAGTTTACTCAGGAGATCTTGTCTTTTTCTACTTCCCGTGTAGATTAGATCCATGTATGTCTCTCTTAGGGTCCACATTTTGTCTAAGTTCTCTGGGATTGTGGTTCGTAGGCTGGTTTTCTTTGCTTTATGTTTAAAAACACCTATGAGCGAGTACATGTGATAATTGTCTTTCTGTGTCTGGGTTACTTCACTCAAAATAATGTTTTCTAGCTCCATCCATTTTCCTGCAAAATTCAAGCTGTCATTATTTTTTTCTGCCATGTAGTACTCCATTGTGTAAATGTACCACATTTTCCTTATCCATTCTTTGGTCGAGGGGCATTTAGGTTGTTTCCAGGTTCTGGCTATGACAAACAATGCTGCTATGAACATAGTTGAGCACATGTCCTTGTGGCACCATTGAGCATCCTTTGGATATATACCCAAAAGTGGTATTACTGGGTCTTGAGGAAGGTTGTTTCCTAATTTTTTGAGAAATCGCCACACTGACATCCATAGGGGCTGTACCAGCTTGCATTCCCACCAGCAATGCAGAAGTGTTCCCTTTTCTCCACAGCCTCTCCAGCATAAGTTGTCATCAGTGTTTTTGATCTTGGCCATTCTTACAGGTGTAAGATGGAATCTCAGAGTTGTTTTGATTTGCATTTCTCTGATGACTAAGGATGCTGAACATTTCCTTAAGTGTCTTTCAGCCA